>BMAU01018046.1:0-530326 GCA_019973935.1 Trichonephila clavipes | reverse complement strand
TTACGTATTGCTGATTTTAATTTTATGTTTTAACTAGCTATACCAGCTAAATGTTGCTGTGGCTCAGTCAGCTTTAAAATACTGGTACACCATAAAGAATGTCATGAAGCTTACAAAAGTAATAATACACACACGAATTCAAACAAATCTATATGCATATAAGACGCATTTGTTGTCTGTCTGAATAAACTTCCTCTTTCACACTACATCATTTGGACAAATTTTCAAAATTTGCTTGTGTGGTTAGTAATTAATTATAATGCTATAATTTTAATTGAATATGCAGATATTGCATTTTTAAGTATAAAAATAGTTATAACTACTGTACTGTATTTTTTCAGTGAGTGAATATTAACGTCACACTGTTCAGCTACATGAGGGCTTTTGGCGACGGACCACATAATTTTGAACCATGGTCAAGAGACTTGGACGACACCTGAGCTGCACCACCTTCTCCTAACTACCACGCACACCAATTTAGCAGGGAATATTTTACCAATACTTAGCTGGAATATTCTTTGAAATCCACTCTTCCAAGATATATGACAGCACGAGTTCTATGATGAGTATTTTTAGCGGGGAAGGCAAATAGTTTTTGTAGCAGATATTACATTTTCAGCTGCCAGCGCTTTTAGCGGATTGCGGTAAAGATTATCATTTTTGTCCCCCCGCAAAATAATTAATGTCAATATTTAAGTGTCTTATGTTTTTATGTTTATGGAGACCTTTAGAAAACGATTTGACTATTTTAAGTGAATGGTGTATATAATTAATTTTACAGTGGAATATATTTAATTAATTTATTAGCTCTTAACCGATTAAATTTTTCTAAGGGAGTATTTTGCTTATGTATGTCCTTTATTTCAATGTAGTGACCTAAAAAAATATTGCATGAAAAAAATTGCAGTAAATCATAATGCGGTAGATAAAGCATTAACGTGCATCGCTCCCCTTACACGGCGGGTCTTACAAAAAGCTCTAATAAAGTTTAAGCTATGAAAGTAGCTAGAGATTTGCCAACTTGACTCTTATTGTCAACATTTCGCTATTTTTTTCATTGAATTGCCATTGTTATTTAGGAAACGGCGTTGCTTGCGAGTATTACAATTTTAACATAAATAAATTCAACAGAAAGGTATATTAATGTATGACACTTTCAGTTATAAATTATTTGCATTATTTTAAGCGTCACAAAATTTTTAACAATGTGTTACTTTTGCTGAGCAGAAATCAGCTTAGGGAGGTATTTTTAAAAAAATCAAAACCTCAAGAATGTTACGAGAAGTTATAAATATAAAAAATCCTTTTTATCAGCTATTAGATCTACAGACTTAAAATTTAACAAAAGGTATTTTTTTTCTTCTCTTTTTTTCTTCAGCTGAGATATGTGAAAAAGCTTTTTTTGTTTAATTTGCAATTCACTTTAAAATTAACTCATTAAAAACTTTTTATCCTCAATCTGTGTTGTTTAACTTTTCAGTTCACCCGTGCGAAGAACGGGTATACCAGCTAGTATATATATATATAGGAGGAGTTCAGTTTCATACACACGCAGAGAAATACATATATAAAGATTATTTGAAAATATATTTTTATTAAAACGCTAAAAGCGTGAATCGTCTGCATTGTCGTAAAATAAAGACCGGGTTTTGGCCAGTTTGGCTGAAAATCAATTTTAGACGCCAACTTACGTCTTTTTCAGTTCCTACTATTAGCTCACGATCTCCAGAAATATTTTATTTGTTTGTTTCTTTATTTATTCATCTTGGTGGAATTTTCAATCGTTAATAAAATACATTTTTAAAGCGCTCAATTGAGCTGAAATGAAATGTACATGATTATTTTGATGACAATGCAATAATTTAATTATAATTAACAAAATTAATTGATTAAACCTAATTATTTTAAAAGTTACAAATTCAGCCACGTTGGCGACTTAGACTTTTGGCGACTTATGTCAAAATTTGAAAACGTTTTTTTCTCACGTGTTAAAAGCATTCAGTTAAAAGGAAATTTATATACACGATTGTTTTGGATGACAATAGGATACTTTAATGATAATGAATAAAAAATTAATTACCACTTAATGTTTTGATTCTGTCATATGTACATACATATTTATATTAATTGCAACTATTTAATAAAAAGTAGCTAAAATAAATTTTTTCTTGGTTGATCTAAGTAGGAATTAATTAAATTTTTTTTTAATATTACTTGTTTTTAACAATAGCGTTGTTACAACAATGCAGGTTAATGTTGAGTTGTATTTGTTGAATGTTTTTTAAAAAAGATTTTACATTACTTGTGTTTATATAACAATAACGTTGTTACAACAATGCAGGTGAATGTTGAGTTGTATTTTTTGAATGTTATTAATTAATATATTTTTAAGTAATTGCGATATCGGATCGAATTGTGAATCTAAACCATTCTCAAGTTTACTTGAACCCACACAAAAAATTTCATCGAAATCGGTCCAACCTTTTAGGAGGAGTTTAGAAGTGACAAACACACGCACAGATTTTTATATATAGTATGTGTGTATTGTTACAATATTAAGTCGAATCTAAACCACACTATTTTTCAAGCGTTCATGTTACTGAAAAGGGTGTGGCTTAGAATCGGAGACAAAAACACTTGTTTGAGGCGTGGGATTGAATTTCCACCCTTTCAAAAGGAAATATATAACCCTTTAATCTGGCCACTTGCATCGATGACTTATCTCATTCCGCAGTTTATCTCTAGTATTCAGTCTATCTTAAACATCATTGTGTGCTCGTATTTAGATTTTTTATACACTTCCTTTAATCACCTAAACACAAAAAAGATATCGGGGTAATAGCATCAATACGAGTTCACTATGACTCGAGGATGAAAGGAAGCAATTTTACAAGTAGAAAAACGGAAGCAGAGCAGTGGTACCTCAAAATTTGATACGAATGAAATAAATATACATCGATCGTGTAAGCAAAATAAAGTATTTTTTACTTGAAAAGGTTCAACAGTCTTTAATAATTCTTTGACATTCTTCTATAATACATTCTTTAAAAAAATGTCGTATAACATATCCATTTGATGGCGTGTGGGAAAATGGCGATGCGACAATTCCGAAGTCTGCTATGACAATGGGAATGACGAATCATTTTTGAAAAATATATGTTTTACGTTTAGGGTAATTTTAGTTTCATGTATGTATTTGAAAGTTTTTAATAGTGATAAAGTAAATTAATTATTAACATCCAACAGTTTCTCTCATTGCATACAGTTTTTAATTTATCATGTATCAGATATTGATGAAACACTCACACAAGTTTTAATTTTTTTAAAAAAAACATGTAGAGTTTAGATAATTGTGAGTGTGGGGTAAGATTCGATTAAATACGATATATATATATATATATATATATATATATATATATATATATATATATATATATATATATATATATATATATATAAAATTCCTATTATGTTGAAAAATTCTACTGTACGGGGAAGGTTGGATCCATAAAGCATTGGTAACCCTAATTCACTGGCCTAGTGCTGTCTCAGCTTTAGAAATCATATTAGCTCTCCGGTCTAGTCCAAAGACTTTTTGTATCTACATTTGTTGTGTCTAGTGTATTCCAATTTCTTCCTTCTTTAGCACTGTAGGTTCTAAAAATTTCTTCACTTTTTATTTTATCATACTATATATATATATATATATATATATATATATATATATATAATAAAGAGTGTTTTTTTCAGGTATAGAAGTTTAAGTTGGCATTACTTTCCAAGATGGCGACCGATTTAACAGCTGTCAAGTGATTTATTCTCAGTTTGGTTTGGCAATTCATCAAACGATCATCAAGCAAGGGGTAGATTCGTCGAATGAGCCCAAAACGAGATTACCGTTGTTCCCGATTTTCATAAGCGAATTTTGTTTAGCGATGAAGCGCACTTCTGGTTGAATGGCTACGTCAACAAACAAAACTGCCGCATTTGGAGTGAAGCTAATCCACAAGTGTATGTCGAAACACCGTTACATCCAGAAAAACTGACTGTTTGGTGCGCTTTATGGGCTGGTGGAATCCTTCTTCAAAAACGATGAAGGCCACAACGTTACAGTCAATGGTGATCGGTATAGAGCCATGATTACTAACTCTTTCATTCCTGAATTGAACAATCATGATGTCCAGAAGCTGTGGTTCCAAAAAAGGCGCAACATGTCACACAGCTAGTGCCACAATCTATTTATTGAAAGACACGTTGGGTGACCGCCTAATTTCACGTTTTGGACCTGTGAATTGGCCTCCAAGATCTTGTGATTTAACACCGCTAGACTATTTTTTGTGGGGCTATGCAAAAACATTGGTCTAAGCGGATAAGCCACAAACGCTTGACCATTTGGAAGACAACATTCACCGTGTTATTACCGATATACGGCCTTAAATGTTGGAAAAAGTCCTCGAAAATTGGACGTCTAGATTGGACAACATCCGAGCCAGCCTAGGCAGTCCTATGCCAGAAATCATATTTAAAATGTAATGCCACAAGATTATCTTTCGAATAAAAAAAATACATGCCAATCTAATAATACATCGTTGTTTTATTGCAATTTAAACTTCTATACCTCTAAAAAAACACCCTTTATATATATATATATATATATATATATATATATATATATATATATATATATATATATATATATATATATATATATATATATATATATACAGTTTTCGGCGTATAACACGCACATTTAAAACAAAAAAAATAGAATCGAAATTTCTGGGTTCATGTTATACGTCGGATGTAAAAATGAGAGCTTTAAAAATAAGGATAAGAATTGAAAACAATTAGATTTCTACATATAATAAAATGCTATTTCTTTTTTTAAAAAATGGCATTCCTTATGAATTGACTGGTTGTAATTCTAGCAGTATACTATTTTTTGCAAAGCTTAGAATAATACATCGAATAAATGACTTCAAGTTATAAAAGCCCTTCATCCGTACATTTCAGGTTTGTTTCTGAAAAGGGGGTACGCGTTATAGGACGATTATACATAAAAACTAAAAAGTGCAACGTGAAACAATATGTGTGCGTTATTTGCCGGATTTTGCGGTATATAGTTTTTTATTCTCTGCTATAGATACAGTGTCAAAAGAGTCATAAAGAAATACTACAGAGAACATTTCTGGTCTAAATTCTACCAAAAGAATAATCAAAACGTGTGGTTTAGACAACTCCTTTCTATTCCAAGATGGCCACGAGATAGAGCTGCGGTCGATTTTGGAATAGCCACTGGCCACGATTGCCTGTCCAAGCATCTAAACATGATAGGCATTATCCAGATTCCACTTTGTTAACTGTGCGACTCTAATGAAGAAATAAACGCCATTCATTTGGCACACAGCTATGCATTGAGTTCTTTATCCATGTGAAGCAGATAATGGGAGACAAGACACAAAACATGTGATTTATAGTCTATACAGTGGACCTATGTTTATTTTTCTTATTTTTATATTTTATTAGTACTTTTTTGTTGTCCCTTGCTTTTATCAATATTCTCTGTTTCTCATTTTGTTTGCATTTGTTTTGTAATTAATCTGCCATTGGAAATAAAAAAGCTATAGATACATAAATCGTTCAAACACTAAAGATGAATGAAACATCTCAAAATATATGATAAAGTAAGCAATATACAACAAAATATATGAGATAGTAAACAACAAAATATATTCTCAGTCTACTAGAGAGTATAGATATAAAGATAAAAAGGTTTTAATATTCTTTCATTATATATTATAATAAAAGTTTTCGAAATGGGGTATGCCTTGTGGAGCGCCAGGGTTCCATGGAACACAGTTTGATGACCACTGATCTAAAGCAAAAAAAAACATACAATTCCTATACCCCCGATCTGTTATTTATATTTTTAAAGGGCCATACTCTTTATAGATATATCTAAATAAAAATTATATTTAAGGATTTATGTTAAGGTATCAGACTACGTTCGGAACCGTGATTTTGTAAAAGCGTATAAGTAAATAATATTTATGATATTTAGTGTCACTTAGATTAGAAAATGTATATAAAATTGTTTCAAGAATAGTATTATAATAAAAAAATTATTTAAGAACAATATTTTGACAAAAAATGAACATAGAATGAACCATTTTCAAAATATTCTCCTTTTGGGAAAAATGCTTCTATTATAATAATATTACACCTGTCTATAGCTCAGACCTCTGTACAGAGGCTCAAATAGAATTTTTGATATATATATATATATATATATATATATATATATATATATATATATATATATATATATATATATATATATAACTTATAAGTGGGTTTATCCATGTTTTACGACAACACAGGGGAGAAATTTTAAGAAAAAAAAACGTCGATAACTATTTCAATGGGTTGTAACTCTGAAAATAATGTGAATTTTTCAAAATTCATAGTTGAGCCACTATACAGGGATTTGAGCTATATACAGGCAAAATATTATTATAATAGATGCCTTTTTTTACCAAAGGAGAACATTTTGAAATAAGGTTATTCTAAGTTAATTTTTTAACGAAATATTGTATTTAAATAATTTTTTTGTTAAAATGTCCTTAAAACAATTTTTCACATGTATTCTAATCTAAGTGACACTAAATATCATGAAAATTATCCATTTATGTGCTTTTTTAAAATCACAGTTCCGAACGTAGTCGGATACCTTAATCTCGATTGAGATAAATTTTAATTATTCTATGGTATTTATTCCTCTTCTATTATTTTAAACTAGTTCAAAAGAGCAACAATGAGCAAGGAAATCTGAAATCAATAAGCCAAATTACAAAGAAAATGGCTACTAATTTTGACTTTTAAATCATTATTGTCTAAACATTTTCCACATTTAAATAAGACACAAATGCATTCTGGTTTTAGCATTTTAAAAATGCATACAAATAATTTAATATTTCTGTGCTATATATGAATAGTATTTTTCGAAACACAAATAAATGTCATGGCACATCTTTGATTATTTTTAATACACTGAAAACTTATTTATGTACCATATATATTATTATAAAAGCTAAATACATACAATATTATAATTCATACAATATACATATTCAATACATACAATTATATATATTCACGGTCTTTCAAAATTTTACTTTTTTTAATATTTGAATGCTTTTTATATCATTGTGTAATATTTTTTTTCTCTCCCCTCCCTAATATAGCAACAACCTATCGTTGGTTTGCTATGAAACATATTATATGTTATGAATTATATTTCCCCGTTCACACATGTCACTTTTATTTTTAGTTTTATGGGGTATATAAAATTCATGAAATATGTTTCAATGAAACAGCTCTTTTAATATTTTGAATGAAAGATTTTGAGTAACATTAGATGGCTAAATAAATATTTTTGAAGGGAATTTGAATTTGAGTTTCGGGAAATAAATTCAAAATTAGTTAAAGAGAAAGAGTTAACAACATTTTCTCATTCAGTTAATAATTTATACATAATATTTAAAACATATTATGCTATAATTATTTTTTTTTCGCATGTATGCTGATAAATTAATAATAATATCTAACTTTTTGGCACATATATATATATATATATATATATATATATATATATATATATATATATATATATATATATATATATATATATATATATATATATATTGTGCAATTGAACAAAATATAGGTAATGAGATTATAGAATGAAAGCAGTATTACATTATTTTTGTACAATTTAGTCTATTTATATATTATATAGCTAATTGTGTAGCACAAGTATATTTAAAATTTTAATTGATTTCAGTTGAAATTTTATGAAACATATTGAAATTTTTAATCTAATGTTTCTTGAATGTTTTAAAAATAATATATATATTATTTTTAATGTGCTATATATATAGCACATATATCTATAAAGTATCTTTCCTAGACTTCTTATTTATTTTTTTAGCATTTGATATTTTAGATATATATATTATTTATTTTCAAACTTTAAACAAGACAATGATAGCTATTATTCTCAGAAGTTTGTGATTTATTTTCTATACGCTTAAAATGATGTAATAATCTAATTTTCTAGAGTTTTTTTGGATATTTATAGCATTTATAATAAATAAAAATCAAGTTTTTGTATAAATAGTACAGTTTTTTTAGTACTTTTAACAAATTAAGACTACGGTTTTCATTTTATCAGGCAATATGCATGTCTTAAATTTGTCAATCACTAAAAATATTGCGCAAAAATAATCATGAATGTAAAGGTTTCTTTTGGGATTTATGAGTAAACAATTGTAAAGATACAATTATTCGTTTGAAATACTTCATTTCAGGATTATTAGTTTAAGTAAATTTCTGAGTCAGCAAATATATTTTGGTTTCAATTATGAACACAATATGATTATTTCTTAAATGTTTATCAAAAATATCGTACTTAAGAAAATTCCTAAATAATATCATTTCTCTATGTTAAAAATGCACAAAGAATGTGTGTGTATTTGTCGACTTTCATTTCTGCTTCATCATTTTTTAACACAACTTTCAAAAAAATACACAGCTAACCACCCACAACTGAGATACTATAAAAAAAACGTAACTAAAGTAACACGTCAAATAACAAAAGCAACTAAGATAAATGATTGAAATAATTGTTCAATAATTTCTTGATCTTGTGGAAAACAAAGAATTTGGCATTTTGTGTAGCCACCAGAGCTGGTAAAATCTATTGCGACAATTCTTCCGTTCTCAGAAAGAGGTTTTAGATATATTATTTTGTTATGTATTTCCATACCATTTTCATCGATTTACAAAGTTCATCTAGTGTAGCACTGGTAAGTAACAGGACAGTCGTTTGCTAATTGTAAACAACATGATTTCGAAGAGTGACAAAATAATTAGAATATTTTAGCAATAAAGAGTTGCAGAACTTCGTGTACCCCACGCGTGATATCACACTGGAATTTTTAAATGTATCTCTGGAACTTAATTAAATGTGCGTGTGAACATGCTATACATTCATTACGTAATTCTTTATCCTAAACATTTCTATTGTTAGATTACATTGGCGAAATACATTTCTATGAAAAAACTTTCCTGGAAAATAGTTATTTATGTTTTAGGATAATGGCTAGATTTTTTAAATAGTTTAATACGTTTTGTAAAAATAATGATTTCTAAAATATTCATTTTGTATTTAGATATTCCCAACAATATTTCGGACACTGAATGTGATTTAAATACTATACAAAATTGGCTGCGGTGGCGAAGAAGTTACGTGCCAGCTTCGTAGGCCCAAGGTTGCGACCCCAGCTGAAGTCGATAGATTTTCTCGTTGCGAAAATCGTAGGCACGCACGTCATATGGTTATGTGGCATGTAAAGCATCCTTTGAGTATCGATTTTTCTCTGGTACTCTCGGCAAAATTAAATCGAGGCAATATTTAGCATACATTAAGAGCTTGAATTAAATGATTTCAAGTGTTCAAATTTGGTAACGAGAGCCGCCACTAGATGGGACCAACACTAAAATGCATCTCACATTTGCGGACTTGCCGTGTCTGCAGAACCTTAGATGTTAATATGCAGCCCATTAAAAATAATATTAAAAAAATATTTAAATGTATTTCACAATAAAATATTTTTAACATACATTTATCTGTTTAAAGTACCTTTGAATAGCAAGTAAGCTACTTAATTCTTAAATTAACTGCACTATATTTCAGTACTTATTCAAAAAAAATTTAAAAGTAGTATTTGAAATAATTTTAATTGATGTCTTATAAGGTTTAAACCGTCTAATATTTCTTTCATTCACTTTTTTAAAAACAAGATTCTTTTTTTGTAACTCATTAAAGGAATCTCAAATTTTAATGTAAGAAAAGTCAGTTTCATCATTTTTATATTGTTATATTATACTAAAAATAAATTGAGAACAAAATATATATACGCTGTAACAAATCAAATACCCTTCTAAATAGATAAATCACGAAAAGAAAATAATATAAAAGGAAATGTGTTTGCTGATCAGTTGATGTACCTTTTTATATATAAGAAAACATTCTGTGACCCCTATAGTCTATCTATTTGAATTTATAATACTTTTAAAAGATTTATTTTTAAAGTAAAATATGATTTTTGTATTATACTGTATGTAAACAGATGGTAATGTTTTAGTAAATAAATAATGGCTCACTGGTTAGTGAATTTACGTTAAAATATCATATATTTTTTTTACATATATGAAATAAAAAAGTCAGGAAAACTTCTAGGAATTACAATTTTAATAGTATTAATCTGATATCATATATTTCTATCTTTAGATTATTGAATGACCAATTAATTTTATTTAGCAAATAAATGCAAGCACACTTTCGGGAATTCGAGTAATTGATTGATAAAATTCTATTATAGGTTACGCGAAGCTGAATTCCCACTACTTATATGAAAGAACAGTATGTATGTATTTATTTGAAAATATATTCTTTGTTATATTTTGTTCTCGCAATTCTAGATTCGAAAAACACTTTATTTATTTTTTTTTAATTCTCATATTGTATTTAGACAAATTCTAGGATATACCAGAAAAAAAATAAACTGGAATTAACTGAATAAAATTTTACAAATGTGCAAAATCATCGTAAATGAAGTGTCATGCAAATGAATGTAACAGATATTTAACACAGAATCAAAAATTAAATTTAACTTACCGTAATGTACTGGATACAAAGTATATATCCATACTTTCAAGCAGCTTTTTTCTTTACTTTAGGTGTATTTGCCGAATATCGTGTGCCTCTTTTCTTACGAAGGAGCCTGAAATGTGCATCTGCACATTTCAGCTCTTGTATATTGGAGTCATTTATTCGAGGTATTATCCCAGGGTTTTGATAAGATAGAATATTTCCAGAACCCTTTAAGTAAGTTTATTAGTTTTGTCATTTCTTTTAAATAAACAGTATTCCGATCTATGTAGAAAAATCAATTTTTTTTCTTTATATCTCATTTTTTATTTCCTACTATTTATATATAGCTCACACTCTATATCTATTTATTTATTTATCTTCTCAGGAACTTCAATCGCTAATAAAATACATTTTAAAGCGCTCAATTAAGCTGAAATTTTATATACCTGATTATTTTTATGACTATACAGTAATTTAATTATAATTAATAAAAATGTATTGATTAAAACAACCAAATATAGCCACGTTGGTATCATTTTTGGCGACTTACCGACCATTTCGGCTACTTGTTTCAAAACTCGGAAAGGTATTTTTCTCACATTTTAAAGCGCTCGTTTGAGTTCAAACTTTCTATACACTATTGTTTGGGGTAAAAATACGATAATTTAATTATAATTAATAAAAATTATTTGACTGAAAGTAATTATTTAAAGAATTACATATACAGCCACGTCGGTTTCATTTTTAGCGACTTGGGTCAAAACTTTAAAAGATTTTTTTTCTCACGTTTTAAAGCATTCAGTTGAACAGAAATTTTATATATACGATTGTTTTGGATGACAATACCATAATTTTATGATAATTAATAAAAATTGATTACCACTTATTGTTGTTAATCTGTCAAATGTATATACATATTTAAATTAATTGTAATCATTTATAATAAAAAGTAGCTAAAATAAATTTTTTTTGTTGATCTATAAGTAGGAATTGACTTAAAAATTTGTTTTATATTATTTGTTTTTATTTTTCCGGCATACAACGCGCACACGTAAATTTCAATCTTATTTATTTATTTATTTATTTTGTTAAACTTGCGTGTTATACGTCGTATTTTACGGTGTGAATAATTAATCTTTGGAGCGGTCCTACGGGGCACAGAGTCACCCCAGGCTCACGAATTCTGAAATTCTGGGAAAACTGTTCATTTGTTGTAAATGATCGTGTCGATATCTTCCTATACAATAGTCTTTATGGCCGGGGTGGACAATAAGTCGATCGCGATCGACCGGTGGATTGCCAACACATTTTGGGGTGACCGCCTTCACTAAGACCTAATAATCATTCTATCATACAAAGGGGGGTCTAGAAATACCGTATTTATTCGAATCAAAGCCACCATCGATTCTAAGCCACGCCCCAAATTATCTACAAGATTTTGTGAAAATTGAAAAATAGTCTAAATTGGATTTATCAATATCCAATTTTACGAAATTAAAATAAACTTAAAAGGGGAACTATAAAAAACAAAGTAAATAATTATTTATTTTTTTAGTATTAAAACTTTTAAATACATCCATGAAACTATAATTACTCTAAATACCCCATCCAACACATTTTTTCCCTTCGATTCTAAGCCGCGTCTGATTTTCAGTAGCATTAACACTGGGAGTAAGTGAGGCTTAGATTCGAGTAAATAGGGTACTTTAAAAATTACGGAGGAAAAAAATCGAATCATAAGAAAAAAATTCGTTTAATAGAAAATATACTTTGTTAATTATAGGCAGTAGCACAGACAAAAATTTTCAAGGGGGGAGGGAATCCAAGGTCGAAAGTAGACCATTTTGTTATGCTCCAATTTGCCACCCAACATATACTTTTGATTTTGTCAATTTTCAAGAATAAAAACAATGCAAAATTAATTATTGAATCAATAATTTTAGCATTGATTAATAAAATTAATTATTAATAACAATTACGTAATATATACACATAATTATAGCCAATCGAAAAAAATCGAGGGCTATGGGGGGAGGGGGGTGCCTGGACCCCTAGGATGCCCCCTTGTGTGCGCCACTGATTGGAGGCCATTTAACAAAGAAAATAGTAAAATGTTCTTGGTTCCAAAAAAGTTCGCAAAATAGACAAGATTCGTAAAATAGAGGTTCGTAAGATTAAGGTCTGACTGTATTGTATACTTTCTTTTAACTCACAACACCTACGCCACTGGGTGGAGCAACGCAACACCTTGAAAAACTAAGAAGTAGCCCGTGCCCTGGAAAAGTCTGCCCACCCCTGCTTTATGGGAACTAAAATGTCTCTCTTTTTCCAGATGTAGCAAACTTTTTTTTTTGCATTCCTTAGGTACTTAGGTAGGAAGCGTGACCACTTTTGTTCCAAAACTTTTTCTATGTACACGCTACAGTTTTCCCCTGTGAATGACTTGGTGGTTTTGAGTGATATGTTTCACGACTCATAATAGTTTATAAATGTAAATGAACAGAATTTAAAGAAATAAAAGGGCTTCGGTGCAATCTTTAACGGATGAAATTGTAACTGATAAAGCAAAGGAAGAACCTGATGAAATAGAAGATATTGATTATATATATATGGCAGCGAAAGTAAATTTGAGGAAAGCGATGTAAGCATGAAACCTTTGAGTTGAAAAAAAGTTTTCAAATACGACCTAAAAAATTCAATTAAGAAAGATATGAAGCCGTAAAACAGACTGCATCCTGTCAAAAAGATAGAAAGTCAAGAAAAAGTTTAACATTCTTTTTGTCGATCATCAATGGACAATAAAACTACAATCAATTGAACAGAATTTGACGGTTTAACTTGTAAATATAATTCCTGTAACGATAGCGAAATGTATTTGTATTTTGATCCTTCATTAAATTCACGCCCATTTGAAACTCTTCAGTTCAATTTGATTGGATTTTTTTCTCAAATTATCAAAGAAAAATTGGAAAGTTCTTAAGGTTAGGTAAGTATACTTTCTCTTAATTAAATTATTCAATGGAATTTTGCAATTTTTTATCGCGTACGGTAAAAATAACTTAAGAAAAAAATATTGGGGTGACTCAGTCACCCCGGGCAACAACAAACGTTAGAATCGAGAGCGCACCTTCTCCCGGGTTAATCATGAAACTACCTATTTAAAGAAATCTAATTGGATCAAAGTTAAAATTAATACATAAACAAACATCTAAGACAATCAATGAGTTAAACTTCTTTATGTCTAATCAACCATTACAATTTATTGAAGATTTGCTAATTAATATATCTCTCATTATATTTTCTTTCATGCCAAAAGCTTATAAAACAAAGCTTATCTTAATATTTACTCAATGAACAATGCACATTTCCACAATGCAGAAGTTTTAAAGAATATCTCTCAAGTTTAATGCTCTTGAATTGATTAATTACTGAGAAAATTGATTAGCTGTAACTTGATTCATTCTTTAGCTATGAAATAATTAAGTTGTGATGAATTCTAGCATCACAGATAACAGAAAAGGCATTGTGGCGTAAACAACATTTTCAGTTGAATAAACAATTTAAAAATGAAGCATTTGAGAGGAAACTTATCCTTACACTTTTAATGTAAAATTATTTCAATTAATTGAAGTATACACAACGTAAAATTTCACAGCTGTCAAGAGTTTGCCTTACATTTTGGTACACAAATTAAAATTTTTACTTATGTTTAATGCAGTCTTTATGTTATAATGAATGGGACCTAATTAAAAACATTTCTTACAAATAGAAAAAAAAATAGTCCAATACCAAATTTTTATATTTCAATTCTACTATTAAATAGACAATTTATTTTAGATCACATTATTTTTATTTTATTTATTTTTCTATGCAAAAAAAGTTTCCTATTTCCTTATCCTAGACGAAATTTAATTTCAATCTATAAAGTAAAAAAATATTTTTTTGTTAATTTATAATTGTATAAAGAAATGTAATAAACAAGTTTGCATTTAAAAATATTTTTTTTAAAAAAATGGATATATATTTCTAGCATTTTCGGTTGAAAATTTTCTCATGAATGTTATGTTGTTAGAATATATAAATAAATATATATTGTTAGAATGATTTTCTGTCTGAAAAAATGATTGGACTTAGAGATTTATCTTCAGTTTTAGAGAAAAGTTAATATTTTAAACTATAATTAAGGTGCCTGACTAGTTGCGGGAACATTTATTTTTTGATATAATGCTGAAAGTTCATTTTTAAACTCATTTTTTGTTTGATTATAACTGAAAACTTATAAAAATTTGCCATATATTTTTGTAAGAAAATTGACAATTTTAGGTTAAAATTAGGCATTTTTTGCACATCACGGCAAACACTGTAAAATAAATTTTAATGCATAAGATAAAAAAAGCTCTTTGAATTTTATTTAGAACGCGTTTACCTATGTTTTTCTCTAACATCTTTGAATAATTTCAATTTATCGCAAAATAAGGGGTCAAAAAGTGCACAAAAGGAAAATTTTTCAAAAATTTTGCATTTATCACAAAGAAAAACAATTATAAAAAAGGTAAATATATATTTTTTTCTTATTCTCTAGTGCACAACATGTATACTACAATAATAAACAATGATGCTAAATTTCATGCAATTATCTCAAGGGCTATTTGAGATATCATATTTGCTATGTGATAAAATATGGAAAAATCTGTTTCGGAGAAAAACTCATCTAAAGATTTAAAATCTAAATCTTTAAAAATTATGCTGCTAAAATAACCTAAAACTTCTTTATATCAAAGGAATAAACCTCTTATAATCCCATATCAGTAGTATATATTTGTTTCAATTTCTTTTTTTTTCTAATTTTGTTACCAATTTTATAGAGTCAAAAAAGCTTTTCTTAACGTCTAAATGCATAGTTTTTTTTAAATACAAATTAGAGATATAAAAAGAACACTAGAAAAACTTTATTACGGTAAAAAATGATATTTTTTAAGTGGAGAAACAGATATATATTTCTACTAAGTATCTAGAGCTTAAGAAATATATAATATATTAATGTGTGTTATTTTATCAGTAAATATTCCTAAAAATTTCTTTTAAAAATATTGCTTATCACAAAGGTTAGAAAAAACTATAATGAAAAACATATAAAGAACAGCTTTTAAAACCTCCATATCAGTTTGACCTTTTTTTCAACCTTAGGAATTTTGTTTTCTAAGCAGCTTTTTTTTCCGCGTAAATTTTCTATATTCTAAGGGGTGACCCACAGAAGTTAAAAAACGTTCCAGATAAAATTTTACAAATCCATGTACAAGATCTTAGGAAGGGAAGCATTTGCATTTCTAATTATATATAGATATATAATGAAAATAAACTTGTATATTACAAATTAAAAGAAATTAATGTTAATAATACACTTACGCGAAATGTTTCAAATTTAATAATTGTATCTTTAAGTAAAATACTCCATAAAATGTTACAGAAAAAGGCTTTCTGAGTAGATTTTGAATTATTTCTGAATAGATTTCAAATTTTTGTCATCAACTGACTAAGTATTATTGGGATTAGCTCTGTGTCAACATTCTCATTACTGCTAGCACCAATGATGAAGCAAATTCTTTAGACCTCCCAGACATTGCTTTAGGCATAAAATAATTAATATTTTGTCTTTGAGAACAGAGTTTTCTATCAAATATATAAAAAAAGTTAAATATGAAACAAAATATTGAGAAGCAAGGGTATAAGAAACTCGGAAAATGACAAAAATGTTACAAATTTATTTGCCAATTTTCACTTAAAACTGATAAATTATTTTTTAAAAAATATCATCATATCCCGTCATTACCTTACCTAAGTTAATATTTTTTAAATAAATTCGATAAACACCAAAAAAGTGCAAGAAAAGTATTAAAATGCAAACACTTCCGGTTTCGATACCTAACTTCCGGTTCATTTTTGCTGCTCTCTCTTGACATAAAAACTGTTATAACTTCGTAAATAATTGATGTACAAACAAAAGTAAGGTATTTTTAGAAAGCAGAAAATTCAGCTATATAAAATATAAAGTAAAACAAATTCGTCATTTCAATCAAAATCGACGCTTTTGCACTAGTCAGGCACCTTAAACTTCCAATAATAAAACATGCGATAAAGATTAGTTATCCACACTTGATCTTTTAAATAATCCTGCAGCTGAAATGGACACGATTTAATATAAATTCTGCTGCATATATTTAAACCAAAATTTAACTAAATAAAGAAATTACTGTCGTAAATTCCCAATCATTAACAAAGAAGTTTTATTGAAAATGTTTCATATTTAATGTGTTTAATTGACTAAATTCCCCCGTTTCAATAAAATATTTGTAAAATATTTTAGGTAATTAAATCTAGCTTACCCCTAAATAATATGATTAAATGTATAAAATATAGTAAGTTGAAGATAAGCCTAAATAATATAAGTTGAATATAAATTATGCTTTTTTCTCATAAAATATTTACGAATTCTACTACACACTTGTTCAAAAAATTATTTGAGCATTTAAATACTTAATATTAAGAAGAAATATTTTTTTAATAATGTTCTCATATATTAAATAACAACCTTATTTGATGTCCCGTACAGTAAAATAAAACTCAAGGGCACATTCTACATTATGATCATTATTTTAAAATCGAAAGAAGCAAAAAAATTGTAGGAAAATTAATTACTGATCCCAAATGTTTCTCCACCATCCATAAGTCAAAGTAATTACTAGGTTTTAGAAATTGAGGCGAATCAAAATTAGCAGTTGCCATAAGTATATATAAAGAATGGAAGTTTTTAAAATAATTCACTAATTTCATATAAATCAAATGGAAACTAATGTTTTATTCATTTTAAGATTCTGCACTTAAATGTGAATAAAAAGTTGTGTTTATTACATCAAATAACTTTTAGAATAAGAAATCAGGTTAAATCAAACTCTTTTAGACTTTATTAGTCCATGAGCATTTTAATATGACTATATTGATTGACACATAGGGGATAGATGTGTTTGTGTATTTACATGTATTCATAAGAGAGGTTATTGATAAATTTAATTATGCTGCATTGAGTTGTGTTTCATATGAATGTTATTAAAATTGATTAATAACATTCCTACCATATTGAAATTGAAAATATAATTTACATTACCTCTTGCAAAGATTTTATTGTTTTGAATTAGAAGATTCTTAATTTCCCTCTCTCAAAAGTTGGATATTCTTATTAAAAATATTTTTTTAATTTCTTTATATAAAAGTACATAAAAAAACAAATTTGGACTGTAGTTAAAGATACTGGTAATAAAATTCGTGAATATATTAATATGTCAACCAAAGTTTTGAAAGAAACATTTTGTACATGATTGCAGTATTTATAAAAAATTATTAAATTTTTAATTTTAGCTGTATGCTTAAAAAGAAGTATATTCTGAGTATTTTCCAGAATATGAAAAGGAAAAAAATATTTCTTCCATGTTTGGTTTTTATTTACCCTTGAATCTAAAATGAGGTACCTGAAATAGCGCACCAAGTTCCATATTTCTACTATATAATAAACATAAACTAAAACTTACCCTGTAAGCAACTATACATTCATATATGTTTACAGCAATGTGTAGAACATTTGTGCATCACAAAATAAATTAGGATTTAAATATCCATTTCGGAAGAGAAAAAAAATATTCTATATAAAAGCGTAATTCTCGTGCATTAAAACTACCGAATGCAATTTTTATAAGACTACTGATTAATGATGGTATATTATTTTTGTCTAGTTAAATTTACCATTTCATCTTTAAGAATGAGACATCACATTTTCTAATTGTATATTTAAAAAGTATAACATTTTCTTCCTTCTTTCATGCAACACTTGTTTTTAAAATTACGGTATCCTCAGTAAAACAAACTATTTTAAATCAGTAATATTCTGAATTCAAATATTGAAGATAAATCTGTATATTCCCATTATGTTCCACACTGCATTATAATAAACATATTGTAGCACTATATTTTAGTATTTTAAAGTTGCGCAACAAATACTTGATAAACTGCCCGATTTAAAAGTGAAGAAAAATTATATTTTATGCATAAACTTGGTAATTTTTAGCTTACGTTAGTATCCTCATTATTTTGTACAAAAATGCTTTGTGTTTCAAACTTTTGCGAAAATGTTGTGTCAAAATTAAACTGAATCACCTGCCATTGTAACAAATGCTATCAATATTATGTAAATACATATTTTGAAATAAAAAATAATATTTTCAGTCGTATTTAATTAAATTAGTGTTTTAATGCAGAACTTAATTCAGAAAGTAACACACACACACACATATATATATATATATAGAGAGAGAGAGAGAGAGAGAGAGAGTCTAATTCTCTACAAACAAGAAATAAACATTCACCAATCACATTCGAAAAAAACACATAGACCGTAAGAAGATCATGCAATGAAGGACACTAGATTAAAAATTATAAAATAGATGCTGCAGTATTATAAACATTGCTGACTTAGGACAGCTAATTTATAAAATAGTTTATATAAAAGTGGGGTTGAACATGTTTGGGTTTATATATATATATATATATATATATATATATATATATATATATATATATATATATATAGATAACTAAATTAGATAAAAAATTAAATTCCCTATCTAGCACTTGACTCATCTTTCTCAATTCACATCTTCAAGTATCAAACTAATCACCCATTTATTTTTTCCGAACATATGACCTAGCCAATAAACATGTCTATTTCCAGATCATTAGATTTAATAGTCAACATATGTCAGCATTAACTTTAAAATACCCTCTTCAAATCCGCGATACTTACCACATGTTTTTCAAGTGTTATCCATTAAATCGTGGCGTGTTTTTTTACTCCCTGCTCTTAGCGTCAGAACAGATGTAGAAATGATTGAATAAAGATCTTTTTTTTAAACTTTAATCTAATTCTGTCTTCAAAATCATGACAGAATTAAAGCCGCCAGGATTTTATTTGCCAGTAAATTTTAAATCTTAACTTAAAATTATTCTTAATAGAAAATAAATTTAATATAAAACTAACGCTAAAGAACGTAATAACTGATAAGGAGAATTTTATGGAACACCGACTAAACCGTATGCCTATATGCTGAAGACGTCGGATTGCCGGAATAAAAAATGATACTGAAAAAGAAAAAAAATGCGCTAGTAAACCTCGGAAGAACATCGTTCTTAACACCTAGAAGAATGCAGTGTTTACCACCGAACGCTATTTCTACTGTTGCTGAAGAGACCAGCAAGTTTGCCATGAAAAAAACCAACTTTCAAATGGCGAAAAATGAAACAAAACAAAGAGAGAAGCGTGAATTCCCTAACTCAGTGATGAAAGATATCAATCCCTTACGCCAGAGTAAAAAAAAAATATGTTCTTCTTCTCCGAATAGCATTGTGAATTAGTTCTTGTGATACAATGATGGAAGGACCAATATTGAAAGAAAAATAAAAGGAAACAATCTTCTTCGCCGGAAAGTCTGCACGGTAATACTGTGAAAAAATGAAGTATCAACATGGAAAGAAAAATAAATAATATTTTACTAGTGAAACAAAGTGACAACAGCATCTGGATTACCATTCACCAAGGGTTTCTGACGCTGCAAAGTGGAGGTCAGTTAAATTGTATATTTCCAGTTTTAGTAACATTGAAGTAACTGAGTTTTGCTGAACAGAACTTTACGAAAAAGAATAATATATGATGTGATATGATATTTAATTGTTATAATATAGTTGTGTTAAATGAGATATTCTTTATATTTTAATTGAGAAAACAAAGTATTTAGGTTTTGTCATACAAAATTTTGAGAAATTTTAATATACTTCTCATAATTTTATCTTAAGATATCGAATGAGTTAACAGTTATGATAGAAAGTGGTGTTTTGAAGTTGAAAAATATAAATTAAGTTTTTAGAGAAATGACTCTAAAATGTACTAATACTAATGATATTGATCTTGATGAGAAACACAAGTAAAGTCACGTTGCATTCTTTTTTCTCCACTGAATTTAATTGTTTTGCTAAATATTTTATTCAGCAGTAATCTTATTGCATGTCATTTAATTTTTTTTCATTTAGAAATTGTGTGTTTTGATACATCGGCCATATTTCAGGATTCACTATTTCTTAAATTTTTCCTTATATAAAATTAAAATTAATTTAATAACTTGAAGCTTATTTTTGGATATTATACAGTGGATAAAGGAGAATACAATCATTATAATTGTGTATATGTCTCGAAACATTATGAGGACAAACTTCTTTAGTTTGATATGTGTGCCTCTCATCGTTTTTTATCAGCATCTCTGAACATCTGTGAGTTGATCACACAGATTTCTCAGAGAGATGTGTTCAAAATTAAGTAATGTGATACAGTTTATATTAGTGAATGTGTGATGTAAGAGAAACTCAAGAATTTTTGTCTATGAAACGAATTTTTAGAAGGTTACAGAAAGATTCAAAATATTGTATGCGATATTGTTAACTTACAGTGAATATTGAGAAAATTTTCATAAATACTAAAAGTGATTGGTGAAGTGAGTCTACTTTTCCGACTCAAAATTAATCAGAAAAAAGAGCTCTTATATTCTTATATTTCTATATTCTTATAATTTTTATATTTTATGACGTATATAAAATAAAATATTGTTTATTGTGTTGAATAGTGCATATAAGTTTTTTGTTGTACATCGTTTTCATATTATTAATAATGTCATTTTATTAGTGTCTATATTTTTTTATCTTTTTAAAAAATGTATTTCATATATGCAAATTGTGTGTAACAATATAAGGTATTACTACGATGGCGCCAGAGTAAATTTTTATACAAAATTATTATTTTAACATTTGTATGATATCAAGTATTTTTAAATTTACTATCTTATTGTTTAATATGATATTATTTTCCAATATAAATTTTTTTGTAAACAATATCTACTAGTTATAATACGAATCTATAAAGAATAGGAGGAAACGCGAGCTGTTATTCTAAATGTCGAATAGACTTGAACAAGCTAATCTTCAATTATATGCAATCAATTAATATTTTAGAAGTGTCTTTACTGTGTTTGTTGTAATAGTTTCGTTTATTTTATTGCATTTTGATTTTAGTATTCCTGCTGCTTAAATATTTCTACTGTGTGCACTATATCTTTCTAAATAATGTTATGTGTTGTTTTATGTTTGTTGAAAATTGATTAAGTTTTTTAAAGAGAAAAAAAACACGCCATGACTCCCTTTTATTATTTTTTTTATTGAAAACAATTATAAAATCCCCGTGCACCACAAAGTATCACACGGGGCTTATAGAAGTAAGTATTAAACACACATTCAAGGGAAAAAAACAATTAAAAAAATGAAGTTAAGAAGGATTACAAACAGTTACAACAAATTTACAGAAATTTTTGAAAGCACTTCTGGTGGAAAGAAGTTGGTGAAAATTCGGTGGCCAATTAATGTTGAGTCTCTTGAACGCCAGTTTTATGATATTTCTCTCTCTGACATACTTGGAACACAGAAGGATTACATGTTCTACATTTTCCTCGCCACCAATATTACAGTCACAGAAAGATGAAGGAACTAAATTAAATTTGTTCAAGTAGCTTTTGAAATTACCATGACCAGTGAAAAATTGGGTTAATTTGTAGTTAGTGTAAAAATGATGACATTATAGTCTCTTATTAATGGTGGGAAAAAATTTCTTTGTTATTCTCCCCTTATTAGAAATGAGATATTCTTGGTTCCAAGACCTCACCATTCCTTCTTTCGTGATCTTCTTGTAAAACGATTTAGGAATATTATTTTCAATGTTAATTTTGCGCTTGGTTGCAGCTTTTGCAAGCCAATCGGCTCTCTCATTCCCAAGAACACCCGTGTGTCCGCGAACAAATGCAAAATGTATTGAGATGTTTTTATCTCTTAGGCTTTTAAGTTGCTTTTGATCTCGACGATTATATTGTTAGATGAAGAAATACATTTAAGAGAATCCAAGGAGGAAAGAGAGTCAGTACAGATTAGATATTCTGAGAAGACACTATTTTGCTCAGTGATCCATTTAACGGCGAAATTTAAACATAAAAGTTCAGCTACAAAAACTGTGCATTCATCACGAATTCTAAATTGAAAGTTCTCGGATTCAACACCACTCCTGAACACAACAAATGCAAAACCAACTCTTCCATCAATTTTACTGCCATCAGCATAGCAAATAACAGGAAATTCTTTTGTGCTCTTGTCACTAAATTGAACAATATTGATGGCATTCCTCTCTGAAGGATGAGGGATAAAAAATGGAGACAGAATACAATCATAATTAGAGATGGAAGAAGCAGAGATATTTTCTCTAAAAGCAATATCATGAAGAATAGTAATGTCGATTGGAGGGAAGCCAGAAATAGCATAAACTGTGTCGTAACTTATTGTGCGATAACCACATATGACCCGTAAAAGTATCCTCCTTTGTATGCGTCGCAGATACTTAGAATTCATCTTTCTTTTAAGTGCCTCGCCCCAAACTCTAGAGCCATACAAAATGAAATGCTCGATTCCTTGCTATAAATGAGAGAATTTACATTGAAATTTATTCCGAACGTGTTGCGAGCAATCCGATTTAATCCACGCTGTAATTTGTCACATTTCTCGGATATGTAACTTAAGTGTTGCTTCCAAGAAAATTTGGTATCAAGAAGAACCCCAAGATACTTCATTTGCTTAACATAGTCAAATGAGTTCCATCGAGATATAGCTGAAATGCATCATAGCAAACGTTTCGTTTTTCAATAGCCATGAATCTGGCTTTATCAAGATTAAAATCCAATTTAAAACTTTTTGACCAGTCAGAAGCGACGTTCAAAGCTTCCTGTGCGTGTAGGAAAGTAGCAGAAAGATCCCTATCTTGGGAACAAACTAAAATGTCATCAGAATAAGCTATGATTTCACAGCAGGCAAGATTATTAAGTTTAGATAGGAGATCATTGATAATGATATTCCAAAAAATAGGTCTAGATACTGATCCTTTAGGGCAAACCCTTTCAATGCAGCGGATAGCAGAAGTCGAACCCAGTTACATTTTCGCCACTCTGTCATTTAAAAAGTCAGCAACAAGTAAAAAAATATTTATCGGAATTTCAGCTTTCTTAAGGAGATTCAGAATGCAAGGCCACCATGCATTGTCAAAAGCATCTTTTATATCAAGAGATATCAAGATTGAGTGTAAATGCTTCTTTTTGTCTCTCTTAACAATCTCATTTAAACGTAAAAGAGCATCTTCAGTACTCTTATGAGGAGTAAAACCGTATTGATCACTATAGAGAAAGTCTCCACGGCGTAGATACCAGCAAATCCTGTTAACAAAAAGTTTCTCTAAGCATTTACCAAGAGCCGGAAGTAAGCTTATGCACCTAAGGTTATCCAAATGGGGAACTCTAAACTCATTAACTTTGGGGATGAGAATCACCTGGGCAAGCTTCCAAATCCGAGGAAAGACACCTAAATCGAGGCAAACATTAAGGGAACCAGGACATGCTCGAAAGAGTAAAATGCCAAAATTAAGACCCTTTGTTTATGAGACATATATCATTTAAAATTTCCAATAGAGCTTAGATTTTTTATGTCTATAATAAGGATAATTTAGTTATTCTGTAGAACTACAAAAATAACTTTTTACTCCAAAATTTTTTTTACTACTTAATTAAAGTAATACATAATTTTTGAGAGCTCGTAATATATACTTATGTTTAGGTACCATTTTTTAAAAAAGTATCCTTTTTATGCAAAATATTTTTTACACATATATAAAACAATACATAAAATACAGTGAAACCCTTTTTTAGTAAAATTTTAGTATAGTTTCTTTAAAAAATTATGAAACTTTGAAATTTGAAATTTTTTTTTTATTTTTCTGCTTTTTTTATGCATAAAACAATTTTTAAAAATTAGGCACTATTTTAATAGGAAAAAATTAGGTTCACTATATGCATAGGCATCTTGTATAGAAGTATAAAAAATCAGGAATCATACAGTGCAATAGTTTTTTTAAAATGTACCTAAATGCAAAAAAATATGCTTTTGAGAAAAAAGTGAAAAAAACTAAAAAAAAAAACAATATTTTCACATATTATACACTTAATTAGTATTTCCTTGCCTATTTTTATATGACTAATAATAATCCTTAACCATTTTCTAGAGTTACAAAAGTAATTTTAAATTCATATGTTTTTTTTTCCCTTTGTTTTAGTTAACATGAACATAATTTTCGAGATCTTGTAATACATATTTTCATGTATAGGTACCATTTCTTACAAAAATATTCTTTGAATATACAAAAAAAATTTACAAATATATATAAAG
The DNA here is from genome assembly GCA_019973935.1 of Trichonephila clavipes. NCBI lineage: Eukaryota > Metazoa > Arthropoda > Arachnida > Araneae > Nephilidae > Trichonephila > Trichonephila clavipes. The sequence continues at coordinate 505,209 of BMAU01018046.1, read as the reverse complement.
TAACATATTAAACATAATGAATCTGTTTTTTAACTAATTATATTTATATAATTGCATAATTTCTTAAAAATAATCATAAAACCTTAAAATTATGAAAATCTTAATTTTGTTTTTTTTACATATAAAATCTAATTTTCAAAAAATTAGACACATACTAAAAGATATTTTGTTCACTGTATGCACATGTATCCTGTTTAGATATATAAAAGGTTTCAAACAATATGCTACAATAGTTTTTAAAGTGTACCTAAATTTAAAAATATTAAACATTCGAGAAAAAATATAATAAAACTTAACAAAAAATTTCTCCTTACATTATAGATTTGATTAATATTTCCCTGATTGGTATTCATTTTCTTCATCTAAATTCTGTTTATCCATTTTCCTTTTTAAAGACCTTCTTTTATTTCTAGCTTCCAATGACACTTTATTTACTATACGTTCAGCCTCAAAAATTCGTTTGTTATCAATTATAAGTAAGGCACGTTCCGTGTTGTATCCTGATTTAATGCCCAGAGCTTCAAAGACTTTTATCCTACTTACATATCCATCATTAAAACAAATTACAGCATCCATAACTCCAAATTTCAAAGTTTCAATGCCAACAAAAACTGTTTTAGGAATTCGCTCCCAAATACATTTGTTAAAACTTTCATTAGGATTTTGTGTTCTTCCATGAAGGCACTTTTTCAATAAGTCCTTCTCTGTGAGATCCCGAAACACTTTTTTCACTTTCAATAAAATTGACTCGGGTAAAAGAATGCTTGTGAATATAAAATTCCCCGTAACAATGCTACGGTTATAACCGCACCAGCTATCCTCACCAAGAGGACACAAAGCGTGTTGAGGATTATCCTCAGTACTTAGTTTATGAAAATAAATAGTTTCACGTCCTCCACAGATGACAAATTTTTACGGATTGCTAGCCCATAATAATGTTGGATTGAGTCCACTTCTTTAAGCGTTAGCCGTCCACGTCCCGAAATATTTTTCCCATCTGATAGCTTAATGCCTTTGCTCATTTTTAGAATGTTTCTCAGCCTTGTGCCCATACGCTTTTGCACATGGCCAACACATTCTAATTTTTCAATTTCTGTGTCGCTATATACTTTTGCTTCTTTTATAGTAAGAAATCCTTTTGAGTCCCCATCACCAAGATACTGCGTATAACATGCTTTTCGTGATGTTTCAGCTCGCTGAAATATACTTAATACCCCCCGACATTCCATTCCCCCACTGAATCCTTCGTAATTTTTAGCACAATTTTCACATGGTTTTTTTTACCCTTACATGAAGAACAATATTTTGTGAGAGCTTCAAAGTCGATAACCTTTCCGTTCTCAACAGACGTAGCACATACAACTCCGTTCAATGAAGAATAGCCTCTTTTTATGCCATGTGCCATCCACAGCCACAGCTATATTTGAATTATTATCATTCGCTATGACTGCTTCGTGAACAGCTGCATTCATCGAGTCTTCACTAATTGTTTTTAAAACATTTAAAAACAAAGAATTATGGCGTTCAAACTTTGCAGGTGGTGGAGGCAAATTCATGAGCCCACAGAATATTCGAGCAGCAGCTCCACCTTTTCCAATAGCTCTCATTCCATATGTCAATCTTAGGTTAACATCATAACATTTATTTGATATTTTTGATGACATTGTACTCGTCGATTCTTCACAGTTGTGACAAATTATTTCCAAACTCACAGCTAAACCTCTACGACTTTTTAAATCTTCTCTCAGCTCAATTTTCTCTGAAGAACAGCAATATTTACAACATAAGAGATTTTTCATAAGGGAAGATAATAAATCCAGTTCAACGATTATGTTTACATTTTGAGAATCTTGTTCTTTTAGTAAATCCGGTATTTTAATTTTTCTCCTAGAAGCCCTTTCCACGGAATTCAAAAGCAATTCTTCAGTCGATTTAGACATTTTATGTTGATTGCTACTATACTTAAATCTGCCAAATTTTTTTTTATTCTTGGCATAATTACTCGTTTAAAAAAAGTTAAGATACTTTTAAAATCTTATGAATATTAATAATTATAAGTAAAAAATAAACATTTCTTACGAAAATTAATGTAAAATTAAGTAGTTGTATGCCACAAGAAACTTCGGAATAGACGAACTCGGTTCAAAACATTGCCATAAACCGAAATTTAAAGTAAGAAATTTTGTCACACAGCTTGGAACAATAGCTCACGCACAATCGTGGCTAAAAAGTAGCGGGGTTAACATTCAAACGAAAAAAAACAATCAAAAGTTAATATAGATAAAACACAGGGGAAACTACATATTTAAAGTTCAAAGGGGCGTGTCAAAAGGGGCGTGGTCATTTATTTACATTTTTATTTTTTATATTTTAGGGCTATTTTATTAACAAACATATAAGCATTATACATTTTTAGATTCAGAAAAATAAGCACTATTTTTTAGAAATAAAATTGAAAAATCGATTATTTGAAAGTATATGATGTCCCTGTTCCCTTAAAAAGCTTATGAAGAGAAGAGGTGAATGCTAAGTGAAACTGTTTAATAATCTCATTTGAAATAGAATCCGGACCAGGTGATTCATTTAGCTTTAGCATAGAAACCATTGTATTAACTTCATCATAGGAAAAAGAAGGATCAAAAAAGGAAGGGTAAGCAGTACGCGCATGACAATAGTCTTTCTGAAAGATATTGTCCTTTTCCTCTGAATCAGATGGGAATGATTTCTGAAGCACGGCATTAATTGTCTCATCTAAAGAAGTGGTTGTTTCTCCTTTGGGTACCTTAATACCAGTCATTTCAATTTTTTTCATGAATTCTTTTTTAACGCCATACGTATAAACCTTCTTCCACACATTTTGCGCATCAATAGTCAAAAGAAATTTCTTCCTAGACTCAGATTTTGCATTAATAAGCATTTGATTATAATCATTTCTATATTCAAGATAATTATTTTTATATAATTCTCTAACAGTTGGATTTTTACAGCGCTGAAATCTACGTCTAGAGGCATTACGCCTCTTCCTCGCACAATCAATCTCGATAGACCACCAAGACACATTATGCTTGCTAGTTTTCTTAATAGGCATTGAATACAAACCGGCCTGATAAATAACAAAACTAAGTTCCTCAATGACTGTATTTAGGCAAGAACTATTAGTGCAACTATTAAGAGCATCAAATATATGAGTTATACGAGAGAGACAAAATTTCCGAAAGCGACACCAGTTTGCTTTCTTTGTATTAAATATTACAAAAAGAAATTATTAAATATTGATGTATCTCGCAGGACAGTGGAAAGACAAAACTCAAATTCTATCATCACGTGATCAGAAAGGGATTCATTCTCAGAAAGACACCAACTCGAGTTGTCCTCGAATAGATCCGAACCAACAACTGTAATATCAATATAGCTTGTTCCCTGAGTTGCACGAAAAGTAGGACCACACTCCTCGTTGATAATAAATAAGTTGTTGGCAGAAATAAACTCACTTAACTTATCTCCTCGTGCATCTGAGTAGGGACTAAACCATAATTCTGATTTGCTATTGGAGTCCATGCTCCAAACCAATCGATTGAGATTTTTGCTACTAAAAACTTGGCTGATTTTATGAAGATCCGAGTCAATGTTTTTTGAAGGCTCGAAATAATAAGAGAAAAGAAAAAACGCAGTTGAGCCTGTGATAACTTCTAAAGTGACCATATTATAATCAGAATTTTTATAATCAATAAAAGTCGAAAGATGACGAGAACGAACAATAATAGCTGCCTTAATAATGTCAGAATTAGGATCATAAAAAAGTCGATAAGTACTAGAATAACCTGGAAGAGTACTCCTGTATCTATGAGTTTCTTGAACCAGCGCACAATCAATGTTATCTGCTTCCATGTTTAAAATGAGTTGCTGTGTCGCAGATTTAGACTTGTGTAGATTTAAATGCACACACTTTAGAAATTGATTATCTGACTTAATCATAGTTAATTCTAGAATGAGTATTCTTCTTCATAAAAATATGGCAAGGATAGCACTCGGAAAAGGGTTTATAATTAACATTCACTTTTTTATGAATATTTTTTGTTTTGTGATTGAAACGGATACAGTTTGTACAAGCCGCTGCATCCCTATTTGGACAATCTTGCCCTTTGTGTTCTCCGGAACAGTGAAAACAGGCAAGTGTATTGTTGCATTCGTCAGCGCGATGATTGTATCCAAGGCAGTTAAATTATCTATTGATAATAAGAAAATCGTCTACGTCACATGTACTCCAAATGATTTTCAATCTTGTTTGTCGAAGGATGGATTTACGAGCCGTGGAGTGAGTTTCGATAACAACATGCCTTGTATGTTGAAAGGTTTTCAAAGTAAAGCGAACTCTGCACTGCCATATACTTTCATCAACTATTTCAGGATTTTGTTCAGTAATCACTTTTAGAAGATCTTCATTGTTTACTTCATTTGGCACATTTTTAACAATTATGGCTGGATTTCTCCTTTTGGGAACGGAAGCCTTTAATTCTGGAGATTTTTCCTGAATTTCTGTTAAAAGCCGGTTACGATCATTTTCAGAGAAACATTTAACTAACAATTTGTTTCCTCTGATGTTTTTCAAGTCACAAACTCCTAATTTAGATTCCACTGGGTTTATTTTCGCTTTAATAATTTTCTTAACATCCTCAGAAGAGCAGTTATCCGAGTCTACAACCACACAATAATCGGAAGACTTTCCTTTATTTTTCGTAACACCAGATGGCGCCACGACGTTGGAGTAACTGCGCTTTGGCGTAACTTGGCTTGCAATGGCTTTCTTTAGATTTTGTTTACATGCTTCTAGAAAATTAGCACACTTAACTCTTTCGAAATTCTTATAAATAGAAGCTTTCAACTCACCCAAAGCTTGCCTGGAATCTTCACGCACCTGATTGTTCATATTGCATTTCGACATAAGCACAGACTCAATAATCTTGCAGTGTTTTTGAAGAGCATCAAAAAACACGTCGTCCTCCATTGCCGCCATATTGGCTAATAACCCTTTTAAAATTGGGGGGCAAATGTAAGGATAACTAAATTAGATAAACCATTAAATTCCCTTTCTAGCACACTTGACTCATCTTTCTCAGTTCACATCTTCAAGTATAAAACTAATCACCCATTTATTTCTTCCGAACATATGGCCTAGCCAATAAACATGTCTAATTCCAGATCGTTGGATTTAATAGTCAACATATATCAGCTTTAACTTTCAAATACCCTATTCAAATCCGCGATACTTACCACATGTTTTTCAAGTGTTATCCATTTCATCCGAAAATCGTGGCGTGCTTTTTTACTCCCTGCTCTTAGCGTCGGAACAGATGTAGAAATGATTGAATAAAGATCTTTTTAAACTTTAATCTAAGTCTGTCTTCAAATTCATGACATATATGACAGGCCCCAGGCCTGCTGGTTAAATGAGGAGGGAATCATCTTTAAAATACTTATTTATTTCTTTTCAATCATATAAAATCCAGCATGGCGTGCAACCGAGTAGAACAGTTATCATCACTTCGGCTAGGAATCATCAGCTAAACATTTTTGAGTATGCGTTCTTCTTCGTAAGCACTCGCTCCACCTTTCAATAGACTTATTTACCCACAAATTCTTACGTGATGGTAAAGAGTTGGCTCTATTTTCATTTATTACTTAATTTTGAAACTAAACTTTTCAAATTTATATGTATATATATATATATATATATATATATATTTATATAAATCCAACTCTTTTTTTATACGATTTTGAAATAACACTGTAGGTGACATTTTTATGCGAATTTTTTGTTCTTGCACGAATTTAAAAAAAGAAATTGGAAACTCACGTCCTCTGGATGAAGACAATTTCAACGAGCTTAGGACAGTTTATGATAATAAAGAAGTCAATGCTGGCTAAGTCGAAGGTGGAGCTCAGCAGTTAACAGCTGGTTTAATAAGTGAGGACTTGAAATTTGCTACTAGTATGGAACAGCATTTTATTGCTCTTGATGCTGGTTTAGAGAAAGCATTGAACATTCTACGTAATCTTGTTTAGAAGGATATCAAGATTATATAATCAACTTAAGGATTCAAAAAAAGAGCCGCTAATAAAACTTTGTAACAACAACAAATCAACAGGGCCATTTATAACGAATGGAATTTTTCATTTGAATCAAAACCATAAGTTGTACTTGGTATATCTCACACATCTACTGATGGCAGCATTTTTGATCCAGTTCATAATAAACGTGCACCCTTATTATCAAGTAGCGAGTGAGTGAGTGTGTGACAAATCTATACGGAACTTTATCACTAACCTTCTGAGTCGTCCTTTTTAGGGAAATTTAATTCCCTACCTATTTCCAATCAACTCCAAAAAAAGAGGACAGGATTCCTTGTTATATATGCAGATTAGATAAAGTATTTAAGTCAAACGGAATAGTAAAGTTAGAGCAGTAGTAGATAGAGATTGAAGCAGAAAGTTATAGTGAAGTTAAATTGAAGATTTCTTGTTGGATGATTTAATCTCAGATAAAAGCTGAGCTGAGCTGAATTGCAGTGTGGTAAATATTAGTCTTATTATTGCGAATGAAATTAAAATTAAATGTTCAATAAGAACATAGAATATAATTCTGGGATCTCTTATCGTGGTAATCTCTGCGCGATCGTTATTTAATTGTTAATTAATTGGATCATTAATTAATTAAGTTAATTTAAACGATATTACCTTTAAAACCTCATAATACTAGTTAGATATATTTGTTAATAAGTCTTTGATTCTATTTGGATAAGATAACCAAATAAAGAAAGTTGTTTATAAAAATGGCTACTGGTTCTTATATGACTCCTATTTATTCTCGTTCTCAAAGTGAGGTCCAAGGAGATCATCACAAGTGATTGAATATTAACGTCGCACTGTTCAGCTACATGAGGGCTTTTGGCAACGGATCGCGTAATTTTGAACCGTAGTGAATTGATGAGGACGACACCTGAGCTGGCACCTCCCTCTCCTAACTACCACACTACATCAATAGGAGGACGTTTGAGCTCTCAACAGATTTAACGTGCATCGCTCCCCTACGCGGTGGGTCTTTAGTGGTACAGGGCTTTAACTCACAACATGCCAGTTACGTTTCGATTTCTTGACCAAAAAGTTACCATGGTCATAAAGTAGTGATGAATTGTTGTTAGAGTAGTTTTATTCCTAATTTCAATTTGTATTTTTATATGATGCATAACTGAATTATGTCTGTGCACTAATTTTCAATTTTAAACAAAAATAAATGGTTTTTGTTTTATTAATATGTAGCATGCATTTTTTATATATTACTTTTTGTATGGTTTTGCGGAAAATATTTGGAGATTTTTCGTCTTACGCAATTTTAAAAATTGTGGAACTTATCTCCAAAAAAAATTTATCATATGCACATGCATTTTTGAAGCAATCTTTTATACGGTTTTCTAAAATACATTTCTATCCTGTAAGAAAAGAGTCGGGTGTAATAAAAAATTAGAGCTTTACAGGCATTCTCAGATTTTTTTTTATGACTTTACAAACTTTAGATGCGTTCTTCTCAGACTTTTAATTTTGAAGATATAAGTGTTTTCTAATCCCTAAGGGATTTTTTTCTGTTCAAGATGGTCTTGAAATTTTTTGTATACACTACCAAATGTCTTTTATATAAAAGTTAATATTGATTTAGGTCTGAAATATCTAGTTATTTTTTTTAAAATAGTTTAAGTTAATATTTTTAAAAAAATTCGTGTTTTTTTTCAGGTTTAGCAAGAAAAAAAATCATTAAAAAGCAACAAGGAATCACAGATTTTCAAAACCATACTAACTTTTGTTGCTAATAATCTAAAATTTGTAATTCACTTAACAAGACTTTTAAAAATTGAATATTATATAAAACTGAAAAAACTTAAAAATTTTTAATTTTTTTTTAAATTGTAAAATAATGTCTGGTCAAACTTACTTTTTACTTTCTGATCTACACACTTGACAAACATTATTAATTAATTCTACTTAATATAATTTTAATATAAAGCATAAACTATTTTTACAGTTACTGTCTCTAAAATTGTTTTTTAAAAAAGGTACTGTATATTCTTAAAATTTTACTCTTAGCTTTTTTAGATTTCAATGACTGAAAACCACAGAATATACATACACAAATTTCCTACGCTAGTGCTTCTCAAACTTTAAATATGTTTAACCCAGTATTCAATTATAAATTTCATCATGCCCCTCTCCATACCATAACAATGTATTACATTCAGTAATACTATACTTTGACAATAAAGCTATAACACGACTTTAAACTCTTAAATACCACCAGAGTATTTAAATGTCTAACTCAGCCAAAGCGTTAATTGCCCCTAACGTACATATACGTCTTTGCAAAATATGGTCTTTTATGTGTACTTTTGTTCATAAAATTAATTCGAAGGCTTTGGAATGCAACAAAAAAACCTAGACAGTGTTTGCGAAGGTTTTGCTTATTTCAGAGGATTTGCTTATTTACTCCTTCCCCCCAATATACGCGTGCCTACGTAGAAAACGATAGCATTGGGAAGTGAATAGAGTAACTATTAATCGGCAGTTAAGGGAATAATTATAGACCATACAAATTATGACGTTAAGTGTTAATTTTTGTATATCTTTATATATAAAAATCTTCTGTGCGTGTGTTTGTCACTAAACTCCTCCTAAACGGCTGGAGTGATTTCGATGAAATTTTTTGTACGGGTTCAAGTAATTTCGAGAATGGTTTAGTTTCACAATTCGGTCCGATATCGCAATTAGTTAAAAAGATATTAATCAAAAACATTCAAAAATTACAACTCAACATTCACCTGCATTGTTGTAACAAAACTATTGTTATAAACACAAGTAATATAAAAAAATTTTAAATCAATTCCTACTTAGATCAACCAAGAAAAAATTTATTTTAGTTACTTTTTATTAAATAGTTGCAATTAATATAAATATGTATATATATGTATGACAGAATCACAACATTAAGTGGTAAATAATTTTTGATAATTATCATTAAAGTATCGTATTGTCATCCAAAACAATCGTGTATATAAAATTTCCTTTCAACTGAATGTTAAAAACCTTTTCAAGTTTTGACATAAGTCGCCAAAAGGGTCGCTAAGTCGCCAAGGTGGCTGTATTTGTAATTTTTTAAATAATTAGTTTTAATCAATTAATTTTTATTAATTAGAATTAAATTATTGTATTGTCATCCAAAATAATCATGTACATTACATTTCATCTCAATTGAGCGCTTTAAAATGTATTTTATTAATGATTGAAAATTCCAGCAAGATAAATGCATAAATAAACAAACAAACAAATAAAATATGTATAGAGATAGTGAGCTAATAGTAGGAATTGAAAAAGACGTAAGTTGGAGTCGAAAATCTATTTTCAGCCAAACTGGCCAAACCTGGTCTTTATTGTAACGAAAATGCAGACGATTCACGCTTTTTAGCGTTTTTAATTAATATATTTTCAAATAATCTTTATATATGTAATTATTCTGTGCGTGTGTATGTAACTGAAATCCTCCTAAATGGCTGGACCGATTTTGATGAAAGTTTTTGTCTGTTACAGTGGACTCGAGAATGGTTTAGATTTATAATTCGGTTTAGAAATGTTTATTTATTTCATTTTTTATTTATAAATTGTTGATCTTGGTATGTTTTACGTTGGATCCGGCAGACTCTACGATCCAGTATCGAATATTTAAAAAAAATTTATTATAATTTAAGTTGGTCCCGTCAGTTGGTGCTGTGATCATTTCAGGAAAATAATTTGTCACTTTGTGTTATTATTTTGTTGAAATAAATCATGTGTTAATTAAATTATTACATTGGAAAATTTCCAGGTGAAGTTGTACTTCTACCACGAATCCCAATGATTGCTTCAGATTCACCTACACCATTTAAACGTTTACAATTTCCAATTCGCTTGGCATTTGCTATGACTATTAATAAGTGATGCGAAGCTATTTTAGTCTTCGTTTAAATTCTATTTCTTTAAAACCCAGTTTCTTAATATCATCGCATCATGACTATTAATTAAGTTAACTAATTCTAAATAATAAATTAATGAAACTCATCTCACAATAAATTATACACTGATCGTATAGTTTTTAAGACAATTATTAAATTTATTTCTTAACACAATTTACTTTAATACAAAATCAAAATTTAACTTAGCTTGAGAGAGGTTGCACGGAGTGGGAGAATGGGCATGATCGACGCCCGGAGTCCCGCGGATAGTCAATATCTCAGGGATAGGTTCTATCAAGATCAGAGTCTGGTTCTCTATAAAAATCGGGGTGCGTCCCGTTTTTATTCTGCAACTCTTCACATCGAAATCCTAGAGCGGACTCTTTGTCTTGTCCACGTAATTATCGCTGATTGGTCCAGACCCAGCGCAGAGATACATCTTCGAAACCCCGAAGGTTGTCGAACTTTGGAAATGCGCGAAATTTGTTGACGCACCCCACAATTTATGGGTCCCATGACCCCAGGCGCGGGAGCCTTCTCGGCACACCCTTGCCGAGGAATTCAACCCCTCAGTGATGGGAAAAGAAACGAATTCCACAAAACTGACTTCGAAATTTAGAAGTTCTGTTGAATAATCCTGAATAATCCGCGCCTCCCATCATAAGTCACAAGGTCATTCAATGAAGATTTGTGGCTTAAATTTAGAAAATCCTTGCTTTTCTCACGGCCAATTATATGTTGCGTGTTCCAGAATTGGAAAACCATCGAATTTATTTGTTAATACCCCTCGAGGATTAACTAAAAATATTATACATCTAATGGCATTAAAATAAATTAAGCTTATGTACAATTTAATAAATATACCTGTTATAAAATAGTTTGAGTCTCAACTTTTTCACCTTTAATTAAAACAAGTTTAAATTTTTATACACACAGTCTTTATACATTTATTTTCGCTCATAGTATACACATACTCACACGCTATCGATTGACTGAATTGTGATAACCGTACATGTGTAATGACGTTAGACATTGTAATAACTTTTCAATACAAATTTTATTTAAAACAGTCCAGATTGTTAAAGTTTATTCATAAAAATTTGGAATTCTTGAATTTAAGATGTGTGAACAGGACAACGTCTGTCAGGTCATCTAGTAATTTATATATATCAAGCCGGTGGAGCCACTGGTAATTATTAAATTTGTTCTTAATTTAGTATTGTTAGATTAATTTAAAACACATTGCGCAGTATTAATACACTTATAAGTATATCATATCGGTGTAAAAGTGTATTTTATTTTTTATTAGGTCAAAATGTTTGTTTGCTTTCAGCAAATTAATATTATATTTTTTAAATAATCTTCTGTTTTCGACTATTCAATATGCTCACGCCCTGCTCGTAGATTTTTCACCCCCTCTAAGAGTGCGCCTTACAGTTTGAGAAACGCTGTAACCTACGCGAATAATTGATTCCACAGTTTTTTTTAAAAACTCTTAAGATAACAATTTAATGATAAAGTAACAATTCCTAATTCAGCATTGTTTTCAGATGATACTCATTCAGTTAAAGCAGATAAGTTTTTATTTAACTTGATATTTCTTTCCGCAAAAGCAGCTATTATGAAAAGTATCTAAAACTCCATTCATGTTCAAAAGCCAGTGTATTGATGACACATTGCTAAACAAGGCATTCCTAGTTTTAATGAATTTTCATCTCAATGTTGAAGTGGTTTTTAGGTTGTTTAAAAGATTTATGGGGTTATCTGTAACTTTTAAATTTCCTGTTTCTGCTTTCTTTTACATTTTTCTTAAGCGGTTTAATTTCCTTAAAAATTAAAGTAAATAACGAAAATAAAAGTTCTAAGAAAGAGCTAACTGAGAAATAAATATACAGATAAGATGTGTTCTTGTAAAAGGAAATTGGATATAATAAATATCATTAGTTATTTTTAATGTAATATTTTAAACATTTTGGAAAAACAAATTTCTGATTGCATCTTAATTTCATGCATTTATTTATTTTATTATTGAATTATTTTCGTTCATTATAATATTTGTATAACCATGGAATTATTGTTTAACTATCAATAAATTGTATCAGGCCACTTTTTGAATTTCTGCTTTCACCAATATTAATGATATTCAAACAATACATTCTAACAGTAACAAACTTCCCTTATAATAATAGTAAACTTCCATACAAAAATTAAGCAGTTTTTATCAACCTATAATGTACTATAGTATTTTATATACAATCAGAAATTTTAAAAAAACTGACTTATAATCAAATTATTAAGAAATTCACAATATTGTTCTGTTGCTATGTTTACCTCAGGAACTGTTTCTTCTTTATTTGGCTTTCTTGGCATATTTATATCTGAAACGATTTTTTTTTTCATTTAACAGTGTTGAAAAAGGTTGCTTACTTGGCGACAAAAATTTTCTGAAGTCGCCATTATAGTAGCCTTATAGCAGAAACAATTATTGTGGGTTTCGATGTGCAATCAGGGCGAGAATAAAATATTTATACAAAAATTTAATTAAAGGACTACTTATATTAGCTTGAATCACATGAAAAATATGAAATATATTAATTTTATTATTTCTTGACCACAAGACTCAAATTGCAGTTGCTCTTATTTATTCTATGTTTAGTGTATTTTATTTATTTATTTACTTTAATCAAATCATGAAAATAAAATCTAAATAATTCAAAATCTTTTGACGTATGTGGAATGCGAATATGTCTTTCCTGAGAAGTTTCCTGCGTTAGTAGTTTCTTTTACCTCCGAAAATGTATTCTCATTGTGGGGTTGTTCTTTAAAAGGTGAAACAGGATTAGCACAAAAAATGATAATAATTAAGTAACGTGTAAATGCATAAAAGAAAGAGCTTCTAGCAGAGAAATAACTATAGGTCATACTTAACAACAATAGAATTTTAGAAAAAATGAGTAAAAAAATTTTTTTTTTAGTATCACTTTCTATTTATATAAAAAATATAATTAATTGAAAATTGTCTAGGCATTTTATACAAATTTAAAAGTGTTATTTAACTATGATAAACATAAAGGAAATGATATAATTTGAAAATTCTTTCACTTGCGAAGGAAAATTTAGAACACTAAATAAATATTTCTCGACATAAAAAGAACTATAAATATTTATAAAATCGAAATTTTTAATAAATATGAATGATACAATTAATCTATTTGTCAATAATTATTTTCTAACCGCTGAATACTTTTACCAAAATTTTTGGATCAAAAAATGTTTAATTTCTTTAGAAATAACAAAACAAAACAGAACTTTGAAGACAGGAAACAAAGAGATGTTTGCCAACAAACATACAAAGCTCCAAGATTTAAATATGTTTTCAGAATTTAAATAATTCAGAAAACATATTAAGTTCAAACATTGTTTTTATTCACATATTTAATTATGATATATTTGGTAAGACAAAGAAAGGATGAATTTTTTTCATGATAAAACTTAAATAATAATTAAAAATTTTTTTGCTTAACTTATCAGATTAATATTTTTATCGATTTTAAGAAAATATTTAAACAAATTTAATATTGCAATGAGTAATAATTATTACTTTTTTTTTTAAAACAAGATTTCTTGGCAAATAAATCTTTTCCATCTATCATAAGAGAAATACCTTCGATTCACAGAAAACTGACTTTGTTTATTGAGTAAACAAACCTTAAATTGTCTTTTTTACAAAGCTGGAGATTTAAGATGCATTACGTCCATGAAAAAAAAACACAGCTTTGAAACAGACTATATCAAATTATGATACCTTTTAAAAACTATATCAAGAAAATTAGAATCAAGTGCATTATTTTCACTTTTTAAATCGAACGCATATAATATGAGTATAAAGTATATCAGGCAAATATATGGTGTTTCTGTCCATTTTCGGTAGGATTTGCGAAAGAGTTTATAAAATAAATATTCCTTAATATATATATATATATATATATGTAATACATATAGTTAATTTTTTTTAATCATTTAAAGTATTATGGTAAAAAGGTTATAAAATAAAATAAATTTTGAATTTGAGGAAAAACATTACTCAAGCATTGTTCTTTATATTTTTAAAAACATAATGCAATAGTTGTTTTGGAAAAGTAAAATTGAAATTTTTTACACATTTTGTTTATTTTTAATTGTTTCTACTGTTTTCACTCTTAATGTGTAAATATTGAAATAATTTCAATTAAAAAAATCTATTTCTTACCTAAATCGTTCAATTTAAATCTCATACAAAAGACCCTTGAGAAGGAAAATGTTTCTTTAGGAAAGTAAATCGGTTTGTACATGATGAATATAATTGATTTCATGCTTGTAAATAAAGTAATATTAAAGACCGTGTGTTGCGTAAAATTCCCATTAAAAGGCAAAACATGATAATTTATTTGATTATAAAAAATCACACACACACATTTATCAATTTAATACTTTAAAATAAACGGAATTGTCGCTAGTGATTTTCTAGAAACAGTATTATTAGTACATATTTTGTTTTTGTAAGTCAAATTATTATTTTAACATACTTTATGTGTTAGAATTTTGTTTAAACATTATAATTTTGAGTTTAAAACATAAATAAATTTAATTTAAAAATAAGTGTACAAAAAGGTCTGATAATATAAATCCCAATTATTTAAAAAAAATTAAATCTCCAAAAAATAGTGAAAATAAAACTTTCACATCTTAAAATCCATTAATTTGAAAAGCAAAATTAATTTTTACCATTAAAAAATATCGTTTTAAGCTCAGACTTAAAACTGAAAAACTGATAAAATATAATATATAAGCTTCCATATGAATATATCAGATTTTTAAATTGTAATCACTTACTAAACAAGTTGTTTAACAAACTTCGTAAGAAAACTTTAATATCAAAAACATTTCTGGCATAATTTGCAAAAAGTTTACAAAAAGCATGAGTTTTATAAAATAGAAAGTTCCTAAATATTGCTACTGAAATTCAATCCTCTGAAACGAATGTATATACAGTCCCTGGCCAAATTATTAGACGCACTATAAGATTTTATGAAAAATATTAATTATCAGATGATACTATACAGGTTTTTTGTATTTATCAGATACAGTACATGTTTTTTGGTTGCCCATTAAATAAACTATTATTATCACAAATAAACATCATCATTAAAGAAAAAAATATGTATTTATTGACTCTTGAAAGAAAAAGGAACAAATATAATTAAATATTAATATTTTGTTCAGCCACCTTTAGCCGCTATGAGAGCTTCAATTATGCGCGGCATGCTATAAATACAAGACTGTACTGTTTCCTACATTTGAGGATGATGATTCCACACGTGAATTATTCTTTCTAAGAACTGCGTTTTATTTGTAATCACATCTTTAGCCACTTCTCTTTTCATTACCTCCCAAACGTTTTCGATTGCGTTCATATCAGGGCTATTACCCGGCCAATCCAGCAGAGGGGTATTTTGTTCTGCCAAAAAAGCCTTGATAGACCGATCTATATGGCAGGGAGCTCCATCTTGCATAAAAATGTATGTTTCCTCCATTTGGAAACCATTCTTCCAGCTGCGGAATCAAGCGATTTTGCAAGAAATCTTTGTACTGGTCTTGCCGCATCATACCTTTAACCACGTACAGATGTCCAGTACCCTTGCCGCTGATGACTGACCAAATCATTATTTTTGTAGGGTGTTTTACAGTCAGAAAGAAACTTTTCTCCGTGACGACGACGCACAAGCTGAGCTTTGTTCTGCAAAATTTCATACGTGCTTACATCACTAAAGCAGACCTGTCAAAAATAAAAAAATAATGAATAAACATCTTTGCTGTCCCTTCTGTTATCATAGAAAATGGTTAAACACTTCGTTTGTGAATAAATTATAACAACATATCGATCTCCAGAAGTCCACATCTTTATCACGCCACTGTTTGGCCCAATTCAGACGCTTTGCTTTCATTGCAGGGGTTAACATGTGTTTCCTGGCGGGGCGGTAGGTCTTAAAATTTAAATCTTTTAATTTTCTTCGAACAGTGCTTTCAGAAGCATTCACATTAATATCTTGGAGCTGCGCTTTTATCACTTTTGTGGTAGCAAATCTGTTTTCAAGGCAAAATTTCTTTAAAGATCGTTTTAAAATTGGGGTGAAAATAGGCTTTCTGCCGCATTTTTTCTTTCTTTTGGGGCTCAATTCTTCCCCTGACTCAATTTTCTTCTTTATGCGTCGTACACTAGCTTCAGAATTTTTCAATCTTCGTGATGTTTCGCGGTTTGAAAACAATTTTGCATTCACAAGGACCTTTACTTCTGCTTTCTTACATGGTGAAAGATCGCCGTTTTTACCCATGCTGAAAGTGTACAAACTGATTATTTAAATGCCGCACACGAAATAAACAAATAACTGCGTAATATAAAACTGCTAAATTAACAAACAAAGCAAATTAGCCCACATAAACACGTTCGCAACTGAAGCATGCGTGAATGCGTCTCGAGCAGGTTTAGACTTGTTTACTTTCGTGTGAGAATTTATTAACTTTGTGTTGCAATGTGCGAAAAATAAATACAAATACAAGATATATAATAAATATCCTCATTAAAAATCCATTGGATCTATGCTTAAATGTGAAAGTATTGCATATAAACTTATATAAAACAATTAATTATTATAAAACAGGAGTGCGTCTAATAATTTGGCCAGGGACTGTACACTGACGGAAAAAAATCCACAAACACCAAGAAAAATTGCTGAACAGTAATGAAATGTTAACAATGTAATTGTCTAGTTAGTATGTTTAATTGATTAAATTTTCAAGATCAGAGGATAATTTAAGCTAAAAAAACGCATTTCAAATGTACTGAAATACTCTAGCATTAATAGCCGATGTAACCTCCAGAATTTTGAATACAAGCCCACAAGAGTGTCATGATGCCGAATATCATTTTGTGGTATGGAGTTCCACGCTTATTGCGCTTATTGTGTCAGTACTGGGAAGGTCAGTGCTGGCTGTGGAGGATGCTGGAGTTGTCGTCTAAGGATATTCCATACGTTCTCAAATATATACAAATATGTGGATCTCGCAAGCCAAGGTAACATGTCAACACTCTGTAGAGCTTACAACAACACTGTGAGGAAAAGCATTTTCCGTTGGGAAATTACCCCTTGAATTCTGTTTATGAATGACAGTACAATAGGTTGAATTATCAGACTGATGCCCAAATTTGCACTCAGTGTGTTTGGAGGGACTCAAAGAGTGTCCCTGCTGTCATAGGAAATTGCTCCCTAGACCAGGGGTGGGTGGTGAACCTTTATGGATGAACGTGCTATTTTTACCAAAGAAGTGTCTAGGGACGTATAGACGTGCCGTCAAATAATTTCTGACTTGTGAATATTGGGAAAATAAAAATAAATACGAATAACACAAAACTGTTTACTACAAAAAATACCTTTTGTGCACAGTATAGCTATAAATGTTTTAGTTATTCGTGTAATTCAAATTAAAGTAATATTAGTGTGACTTTCGTTGTTGCATATTGGATGACAAATAACTTATATTAGAATTATAAGGTGTTGCTTTTTTGTTGAATACATGCTGAATTTGAGTCATCTGCCAAACGGTTTCTTAGCAACTAATTACTTTTGCTGTGGTTCACTTTTTTGACAAGAGAGCGAGCGATTTGTTTCAAAATACTGTTTTATAGACGATGTTGTGCGTACCACTTTTCCAGAATATAAAACACATACTATTTTGTCGCCTTTACTAATAATGTCATGTTTCTCTGTCCACCACACTTCAAATTCTCTCTTACACTTACTAACTTGCCCTTTTTCTTCTTTTTCTGAACTAGCCATGTTAAACAACAGTTAAAAATCGTAAATATAACACAGATAAACTTTACAATACAGTTGTGTCAATGAAATTGACTGTGCTGTGCGTAGACAAACTTTACATCATAAGCAATTGTTGCCTAGAACGTAAATAAGACAAGCCAATAATAAATGAGTGTGCTCACCTATCACTCGCGTTTATTTATAATATTTTATTGTGAACTTTGAAATTTTGAAAAATAAAATGCAAATCATTTTAATCACAGACGTGCTAAAAATATTGTGTTGCGTGCCACTGATTCGCCATCCCTGTCCTAGACCATAACAGAAGATGTAGGCCCAGTGAGTCTAGGCCGCAGATAGTTTCGTTGCAGGCGTTACCCTGGCCTCCTTATCATCAACACACGTTCATCACTGGCACCAAGACCGAAACTGCTTTCATCAGAAAACACTACAGATCTCCACTCCGTCCTCCAATGAGCGTTTTCTTAACACAACTGAAGTCGCAAACGGTAATGGCTCGGAGTTAGTGAAATACACACTACAGGGCACCTGACTCGGAGATGTCCTTGAAGTAACCTATTTCTAACAGTTAGTTGCGTCACTATAGTACCAACTAAAACTCAAACTTCTTCCGCAGATGCCGTACAAGGCGCCACGACGAATACAGCGGTTTTGCCTCTCAGAAGTGCCACATGGCCTACCAAAACCCGGTCTTCTTGAGGCAGTACCAACCCTTTACCACAGTCATGCCCAATGCAACAATGCTTATTCCAACTATCACGCACAGCGGATACATTCCGACCAAAGATTTTTGCAGTATCGTGGAAAGAAAAACCACCTTTTTGTAGCCTCATTTAAACTGGGTGAGATGTTGATACTGGCTTCATCTTGTTACAGTAATTTTTAGTTAGCATCAACACAATGCATCGAATTTCATGCACAAATTGCGCTCACTAACTTTATAGCACGCATTTAAAGCAACTATAAGTCGCAAGTTCTGAGTGGCGATACTAGAGGCACGCTTAAGCGCTAAATTTTGAACGATGTCATATTTCAGATGCATAAATAATTCTGCCAAATTTCATTCATCTAACACAAAACTTTCTTGGTGTTGGGAATTACTTTTCCGTCAGTGTAATTTGATTACGTAGAAATTTCAAAGTATTTAGCTGCTATCTTTAAATTAAAAAATTTTAATTTCACAAGATAAGATCAATATTTATAATAAAAAAAATAAAAATAAAAGGATATGATTTCATTGAGAGAAAGTTTTGAATTCACCTCAGTCTTAAAACATTTCTTTAGGTATAAATTATATACCGCTCAAAGTAATTAAAGGATATTGCGGTTTTAGGTGAATCTTGTGGCTGGGAAACTTTTTAGCTGATTGATACATGGTCGACAGACGTAGTAGGTTATATGAGAATAAATTACACATGTTTGGAAGAAAAAAATGTATTTTATTGCGCATTTGTGTACAAAAGGAAAAAAACACAATTTGTGCATACGAGAAAAAAAGAATAAGAAAAGGTGTTTTCCTCAAAAGAAATCATTTTCAGTAGGGGGTATGGTTTCCACGGACGGCCAGCCGCGTTGAGCACCTTTGAGGCATGGAGTCAATGAGGCTATTAATCACGAGTTGGGGTATTCTGTCCCACTCTTCCAGAAGAGCTCTTTCCAGTTCTTGGAGAGTTTGTGGGGGTGGTTGGTGGCCCGCAACTCGTCTTCCTAGAGCGTCCCAAACGTGCTCTATTGGATTCATGTCTAGAGAACACGCTGGTAATTCCATTCGTACGATTCCTTTCACGAGAAGGAAATCCTCCACCAGGTTAGCACGATGCGGCCTGCAGTTATCGTCCATTAAAATAAAGTCATCTCCGATTGCTGCAGCGTAAGGGACTACAATAGGTCTGAGGATCTCATCCCTATATCGGCAAGCAGTCAGAGGTCCATCTCTAATGATGTAGAGGTCTGTGCACCCGTCAATGGAGATGCCACCATACACCAACACTCCCCCACCGCCAAATCTGACACTTTCGTGCATGAACGCAGGATTATTCCTACCGCCACGGTCCCTCCAGATGAAAATACGCCTACTATCCGGATGAACAGAAAAACGGGACTCGTCAGAAAAAAGAACATTGCTCCATTCATTTCTTCTCCAGTTCACATGCTCTTTTGCCCACTCCTGCGGTCACGACGATGCCTTGATGTTAGTCTAACACATACCATCAGTCGGCGAGGATACAGACCTACACCATGGAGCCGGTTTCGGACATTCTGAGTTGAAACCGTGATGCCAGTAGCCGAGCGAAGGTGTTGTTGGAGAAGAGTAGCGTTCATATTTCGGTGTCTTCGAGCCGTTAACACTAAATAACGATCTTCATTGGGCGTTGTTGCCCGTCTACGACCTTGTACTGGTCTTTGATCTGCACTTCCAGTCTTCAAAAAACAGTTCCAGAACCTGGAAATCACACTTTGTGACACTCCAATGGCTTGCGCTACTTCGGCTTGAGTTTGGCCTCCTTCTAACCTACCAACAACTCTCCAAGCTTTTGAATCAGTTAAATGACTTCGCTGAGACATCGTACTCCTCGAAACACAGCAGTCACTGAATGCCGATCATCTTTGTCTTCATTTCAGTTGAAAGTCAAATTTCATTCGCTGCCGCTGAAGCGACGTTTTTGACGTCGAACTCAAAATTTGCATACTCCACAGTTTGAAAATCACAAAAATTTGTATTTGTGATTCTCTTCTTCCATTTTCGGCAAAAAAAGTTTCGCTTATATCTTTATTTTGTATAAAACTTACAATATCCTTCAATTGTTTTGAGCAGTGTATTTAACTACTTATAAAAACTTTCATTCATCTGTTATAAAATTAAACATTCAAGCTTTTTAAAACAAGCATTGCCAGCAAAAAAATTACATATTGAAATAAAATACTTTCCCGGTGTTGATCAATGGAACATTTCTCTAAGTTAACCGATTATATGAATTTTTAGATACATGTTTACAAATTTCTGAATCGTAATTAGAGTAATTTAAGTATAAAAAAATAGCACATAATACGTCTGAGAAACATTTTCCTTTACATTAGTTTAATATGTTATTTAGTAAAGAAAAATTTTTGAAAGCTGGACATCTTTGGAAAATGGTACGTGAAATGTTCCTCCATTCCGTAAAGAAAAATTAATCTACAAAAATGTTATAATAAACCATTTTTACTTAATGGCCAATAAGAACTTCTGTTGTTTGGAAAGAAATTTTCTCGGATTTTCATCCAAAAATTCTCCAATTTTTGAAAAGAAATAAAACTATGTTATCAATGATAAAATATTTATGAAAGTACAGAAACGTATTTAATTCAAAAAAGGGTGAATGAAAGTATTGCAATTCAAAATTTAAATTGAAATGTTTCTGATTTGATTTGAATTCAAATTGAAACGATTTACCTCCGAAAGAAATTTAATTTCAAAAAAGTTTCATTATGCATAAATAAATTTCAATTATATTCATCCCCAAAAAATATATTTTTAAACTTTCCTCAATTTTCAAAATGCATTTTTACTTAGCTTTCGGATAAGAATACCAAAAACTAAACTTTTTTTGACCGGAACTTAATCTCGAACTAAAAGTAGTTTAATTTTATTTTTTTTTAAAAAAACTAGTTGATATTTTTAATGGAAGATATCACGAAATGAATAAAGGGATTTTCAAAAATAAATGGAAAAGTTATCTCTTTGTTACGTGAAAACATTAAATTTATTCAAAAAATTTTAAATTCATTGTGGGCTTTTAGGCAAAAATTATGCGTTCCCTTCCCATTTCCTTTCAGACGCATTGAAGGTAAAAAATAATTTTTCGAATTTTTTTGTTGTTTCTTTGTGGCTTTCAAAGTTAATGGAAATTTGTTGCAATTTTTTCAAATGCATTTATGACAAGAAATTGAAGAAAGAATATAAAAACTGAATAATATATTGCCTCTATGCTGGTAAAAGTAAATAGATCTTAGGGAAAACAAAGTGTTAGACAGGCATTTCATTTCAGATTGTTTTTTTTTTTTCTTAGATTAGGTATTACCTAGAAATACTAGATTGTAATAATTAGCTAACTTCTGTTCTTTTCAAAATGAAAAATATCATTTAGTCATTTCTGAAATTTGATTATTGTTCTTTAATTCAATGAACCACAGCCAAAATTGTTTTCCTGGCTCAATTAAAAGCTTTTGATTTATAAGATTATAATATAAGATGCAATGTGTTTTAAAATAATACAGTAATTTTCACAGAACGCATTCCTTAAGGGCTTTCATAATTTTAAGCAATTATGAAAGAAATTAGCCACGTTAGTTGTGGTTTAAGTTGGGAAAAAATAAAATTTAGTTGTTTTCTTTATACTTAACTAAGTTAAAAACGTATTACTTATATTTAACTTAAATTAACCCTTTACAAGATGCTTGTACAAGATGTCTATGACACTAACTTTTCTTTTTAGCTTTCTATTTTAAAAATGTTTAGTTTAACTGAAAAAAATAGAAGTAGCGATATAGTTTTAGTGAAACATATAAGAAACAATTAAAATAAATTAAAAAGAATTGAATTGTAATCCTATGTATATATTTTTATTTACTTCACATGAAAACATTTTAATCATCAAAAAGAAATCATTTAATGCTAGTTTAAATATTTGTGTGCTCACTTATATATCCAGAGAATTTATTTCTTATTATATTAATATTTTTTTGCAAGTAATCTTAAAGATTTTTTCTTTAAAAAGATTTATATTATATAAGATATATATATATGTGGAAATCCAACCGAAGTCTTCCAAAAAAGTTAGATTCTCCAGATAGCGGGGTTTTTATTGGCGTGGTGTCTAGGGGTTTTTAAGATGCATTGTGATTAACTTTGAAAAGAGAGATGACACAATTTAAAGAAAGAAAATTGTTGCAAACTAAATAATTTATTATGAATTTTAGGGGAGCATTTACAGAGGGAATATTTATAGAACGGAAATTAGATAAGCATATTTTAAAGAATAGGAAGATTAGATCAATCCCTCGAGGAGGACGGTAGAGATTAAATAAAACTCATTATGCGGTGCTATTGTGACTTACCGCCTGGCGCGGGTGAACAGGCGCTAATGCGCGAAAAACGATTCTTCGCTGTCGAGGTTTTAGTGGGCGTCTGGCGAAAAAGGCTGATGTCGCAGGTTATTAAGGTTTATTAAGCACGCTAGATGGCGTTGCTGAAGAATACTGTTTTAATTAAATTGCTGTCATCTGCAAAGGGATATGATCTATAACCTTTTATACATGGGATATTCTACATAAATAATTATAAAAAATTAAATATCGTCCTAAAATTTTACGATCAAATTTTCTACCGTTATACAAGACATAGTGATAAGAAACTAAAATTTCTTACGAAACAAATAAAGAATGTGAGCTCTATTTTTCAAAATCAATTATATGACTATTAAATACGAAATCAATTCTAAATTTCAATCTAATTAAAATCTATTCTGTATTGAATATTTGAACTAAGTGTTACATTGAATCTAAAAAGCCATATAGATCTTCTTTTCCACTTACGACCAGTAACTCTTACGTACAAAGGAAAACTAAAGAAAAATCGTAATTAATGAAAAATAATTATTGAGGATTTGAATTTTTCATTTACGTCACACTGTAGTCACCCATCCGGTATAGTGGCTAGCGACGCTGACTGATGTGTCGTTGGGGCTGGGTTTCACATGGAGAAGACATGGATGTTTGTAAATGTATAGTGCCTTTGCGGCATTGGGGTACTTTAAATAGCCGTCGAGCCGCAAGTCATCTCATGAGGCTGGTGGAAGAGGAAGAGAGATGGGAGGCCCCTGATCATCCCCAGGGTTTTCTTCCTCAAAATTGGGGTGAAACCGAGCTAAATCGTTCTATCCCCTGTATGGTGCTCAAAGCTACAGCTAACAACAGTCGTCACTTAGCCCTTTGACATGATGAATTTCATGGGCCTTGATCTGACCTTTGCTGATCAGGTGGCATTAGTAACAACACAACAACGTCACACTGTGAAGAAACATGAAGGCTGCTGGCCACGAACCTCGTAATTTTGAGCAATGGTCAAGTGACGAGGACAAACTTGAGATGCCACCATCATGTCTTATTTCCACAACACGCCAAAGGGAAGACTTTGGGCTTTGACAGATTTGGGGACTCCGTGTGTGGAATTTTTTTATTTTTATGAAAGAATTGTCCTAATATTAAACTAAATTTAATTCAATATGTGCCTTAAAATTGACCAAATGTTTTTTTTTTCGAACTGAGAAAATACAGAAAGAGGGTTAAAAAGCTTAAATATTATTATGTTGCTTAAATAAAAATGTATTTTTAAAAATATTTTGCATATTCAAAATATTTTTCCTATACATTAACTTATTTTAAATGTATAAAAGCAAAGTAGATAGGTAGGAATTTCAGAAAAAATTTCAAAAACATATTAGGAAATGATATTCTGTACTCTGAATTTTAAATATAATGTTTACAATCCTGCTACTTATTAAATTATTTAGGGCATATGCGTAGTATATGTGCAAGGATGTTTTACCACTTTATATGTATGCTTGGCGTGATATAAACATACTTTATAAAAACTCTTCTATTCATACTTGACGAGGCTTAAAAGTCAAATTTTATTAATTACGTGTTTTTTCATGTCTACATATTTAAAAAAAGATCTGAAAGGATTGTTCTATTTAGAAATCATACCTCTAAATCTACCAGAAAATAGGCAGCACAAAATACGCTATAAACTTTCAAATAAACACATAAAGCAACATTAACTTTATTTGAAAAAAATGAAAAATTAATATAAATGACCATACTTGAATATTCGAGGTCACAACAAAGTACTATATTAAAAAAATCAAATTATGCGCTAAATCATTTAATTGATATATTTCCAACATTTAGGGAACCAAAACATATAAAAAAAACAAATGTATTCATAACAATCATAAAAGCAAACGAATCAAGCTACCGGCTTTTCTTAGGTGTGAAAGAATTATATATATATATATATATATATATATAAAATGCAATTTCTTCAGATTTTCCATAGTAAGAAATCTTAATGTTTAACCCCTTAAGCCAGTGGTACTCAACTTGTGGCCCGCGGGCCACATGCGGTCTACCGAGCTTTTTTAAGTGGCATGGTTATGACCATTGCTCTGAAAAATTCAGTTATTTATTAACAATGTATTAAAATTTTTAAAAAATGTATTAAAATTTTTCTGTCGAAGTCGTACGGTAGCGAATTTTTATTCTTTTCTCTAATTGTAACGGTTACGGTTAGTGATAACAAAAACAGTAGAGTAGCAATAATTTATGGGTGGAACTAATTTTTAACAATCCTTCATACCTTGCAAGCGAAAAATATTCGAACGTCTTTTAGATTGACTGTTTTGTAGTGAAAAACAAACATGGATCAGTACTTGTGTGATTTGTCACGAACGTGGGGAGTTTAAAAATGCAGTAAACAGGAATCATTCAATGACACTTTCTTTCCAATATCTCTTTCAAGACATGTAAGTAGGCTTTATTGAATATACTTTACAACACCAACAAAGTGTTTTGCCAGTGGTAATGTCACAGCAGAGAAGGAACAGAGACATCCTATGAAGTTTTAGGAAGAATTAGGATTTTTTAAAAACTCATATTTTTTTCAGAATTAACACCAATTGAAATAATTATTGGCGTGTTTTTCTTAAAATTGCTTCCCTCTGTTGCCGTAAAATATGGATAAACCCACTTCTAAGTTATATATTTCAAAAATTCTAGTTGAGCCTCAGTAGAGAGGTCTGAGCTATATACAGGCAAAATATTATTATAATAGAAGCATTTTTCAAAAAAGGAGAATATTTAGAAAATGGGTCATTCTATGTTCATTTTTTGTCAAAATATTGTACTTCAATAATTCTTTATTGCAATAATATTCTTAAAACAATTTTATATACATTTTCTAATCTAAGTGACACTAAAAATGATAAGTATTACCCATTTATATGCTTTTGCAAAATCACGGTTCCGAACTTAGTCGGATACCTTAAGCAATTTTGGTCAGAATCTTTTTTATTGTATGTGACTAAGCATAATATTTAACACAGAATGTTTACATGAAAAAATTTAATTTTAATTTTAAATTTTAAAGTTCTCACACTATTTTTTATTTTATAATTGTGGATCATAAAAACTCCTAAGTGTTCACCTTTTATAAGACAATTTGCATGCTAAGAAAAATGCTTCATATATCTAAAAAGCATTTCTCTCACACCTACCAAAAAAATTCATATGTTCGTACCTCTTTTTCAAACGGCTGAAGATTTTGTGTGTGTGCACATATATGAGGGCATGCACGCACAGTTTAAAGCATGCTGCAATACTAACAAGCTTACTTAGTCTTATATTCCAATAGGGACAAAGGTAATATCGGTATTTTGGGATTATCTAGACACTTTCATTATTTCTCAAGCCACAAATTACATATTGCCTTTGCAATCCTTATTATTTTCGAATATTTTTAAGATTCTAAAGTCCTGCATTTGATGAAAAACTTCCTCCTTCACCTCCAAGAAAATCATAGATGAGAGATTTTTCTGTACCGTGGATAAATTGCATCTCTTAAAAACACTAGCACTAATAATTTCAATATAAAAATGAAAAGCTTGTGCAAATTAAAGATAGAAAGAAGAAAATACCATTTCCTTTATAAAGTACTGTCAAACCGGTTAAGGCAGCGTTTCTTAAACTGTGAAGCGCAGCCTCGTAGGGGGCGTGATTACGAGGGGGGTGTGAGATTATTTTTTTTAAAAAAATTATTGATTTATTGAAAGAAAACAAACACAAAATACATTCTAACACAACAAAAAATAAATACACATTTACATTGATATAATACACTTATAAATGCATAAGTACTATACAATGCATTTCATAATTAATTTAATATTAATAAGTTAAAAACAGTTTTAATAATTACCAGTGATCCCATGGGGTTGTAATAAAATTACATAAAAAATGTAGCACTTATCTTCATAATTTGTACGGTTTATAATTAATTTCTTAACTGCCGATTAAAAAAAAAGTTACGCAAATCCCTCCCCAATGCCACCCTTTTCCACGTAGAGGGTAAGTAATTGGGGGAGGGGGTTAAAAGAATAAATAAGCAAATTTTCTGAAGTAAATACATCCTTCGCAAACACTGCCAAGGTCCTTTTATTGCATTCCAAAACCTCCGAAATAATTTTATGGACAGTGGTACACAAAATATCGTATTTCGAAAAGACGTATGTATATTTCAGGGGTAATTAACGCTTTTTCTGAGTGAAACGTGTATATACGCCGGTGGCACATAATAGCTTAAAGTTGTATTGTATCTTGAGCGTCAAATTGTGGTATTATTGAATTCAATACATTGTTATTATGCGGAGAAGGGCACGATGAAACTTATGAATGAATAGTGGACTTAAATGTTGAAAGTTTGAGAAGCACTGGGTTAAGATCAGCTCTGAGTAGCCCATGAGTGTACGTACGGGCAAACCAGTTAAGGTTTAATATCAAGGATACTCTTGCCTTCTGAAATCTAAATTCCCCTGTCTAATAAAAATATATTTGTATCCTATTTACATTCATCAATATACATAAGCTGTGATTGAACGATTGATTACTTACTAACACAGTATAACGTGAGCTATGGTTGACGGATCTCGTATTTTTAGAATGAATACTAAGATGATAAAAGTGGTACCACCTGGATTGGCACACCACTCTCTGAACTTCAATGCTATATGAACGTGAAGGTTTTCATCCGAGCTAGATTCATCGCGTTTCAGCTGCTCTATAAGTCAGATATTTACTGATATTCACGATTTAACGGATACAACACCAGTTACCAGTTTGTGTGTATGACCACTAGACTACCATGGTCACTAAATGCTGCTATAGCCTAGTAATCATGAATTCCAACTCATTGCAGAAGATTTTTGAGTCTAATTTAATTGTCTGAGTACTGCGTTTTCACCAAAAATTACCAAGCTGAATAACGGATGTGGGGTTGCACATTTAATTTTGTTATGCTTTAAAAGTGGTATGCTGATACAAGATATGTCACTAATAGCTCTGATGGGTTATTTTTGTAAATTTATTTCAAGCAATAAGCAATAAAAAAATGATGAATGCACCATTTGTTGGAGTGAAAAAACTCCACGCAAATACACGTTGAGTAACAACCAATTAAGCAACAAGAAAAAAACGAAACAAAAACAGAAAGCAAACACAATCAGATTGAGAAGATTGTAACTTATCTGTGGCCCTCCAGTATATTTATCATAGATACTACGAGGAATAGCAGGGCAAATCTCTAGGTGCCCAGCAATCTCATTAGGAAATTCCCTCTGCACAAAACCGAAAGGTTTCAGAGGAGAGTTTGCGCTCTGCAGATTGTGTGCTAATGTGGTTCTGAAAAGAAATTAACTGTAATTCAAATCAAAAACAAGTCAATTGAGAAAAAAATATTCCATACTTATCATGCTGTAATCATAGACCATTTAATGTTGATCAGGGTATACCATCAAGAAAATTCATACTAATTTAAGGAAAATTATAAATTCATTAGAATTCATCTTTAAAACAGACCTTTTATATTTTGTGTTTGAATCGAAGTTTTGCATATTGATGTAATAATGTAGGCTCAACTTGATTCCTTTTCAAATATTGTGAGCAGTTTTTTTCAGGAAAATGTCATACAGTCTTTCAATTTGCCTGCTACTAATTGGATTGTAATTTGGGATAAGAAATACGACAGAGAGAGAACAAAGTCCATATTTCCTCAATGTTCATATGACTATTTATTATATTGATACTGCAAGTCATTCATACTTTATGGAAACCCTGCCATCAGCATGGTGGGTTGAAAATGTGATACTTCAAGCCAAATGACCCTTTTCAGCCACCTACAGTCCAATCCACGTGCTCTTTTGCAAACTGGAAGTATCTGTTCTTGTTCAAGGGCAACAGTAGATGCTTTCGAACAAGTCTTCGGGTACCGTAGTCTGTCCATAAAAATGTGTGACAAACAGTTCGCTGTGACATCCACTTTTCTTATGTTCGTGGCCATAGCGAAAATCTGGGCAATGATAGAGCAGATCAGTTGGCCAAAGAGGCAACTTGCCAAGATATGAACCTTTTGATATCTCTGCCATTGTCCCACTGGAAATATTTCGCTTGGGAAAGAATTATTTCTTCCTGGAACACCAAATTCTTGGCCTCGTCTAAAGCTTTGTGTGCTAAAAGGTTTTCCCGACCATTTATCAACGGCTTAAATGTAAGAAATTTGTTACTGATTTCAAGTTATCCCAGATTCTAACAAGACATGGAAATTTTAATAGCTATCTATCTAGGTTTAATTAATTGATAGTGATATTTGTTCTTGTGGTCAGGATACTGAAACTATGGAACATGTATTGCCATATTGTAAACTATATTTCTGTAAAAGAGAAAATTTTAAAAAGGAGTTGAAACACACACACACGTTTAAGTATTTCCTGGCCACCTGTTTTGTCTTTGTAGGTCAATTTTACTGAATGCCTAACTGTCTTTAAAAAATTTGTTTACTGCATGTATTTTTAAAGTTTTATTGGTTCCTCCCCTTATTTATATGTTTGTTTATTTCCACTCTTCCTTTTTATTTTATATTTTTGTCTTAACTGTTTTTTTTCTCTAAATTTGTTTTTTATGATATAATTGTGTAACTACTTACGTCTGTAAGCCTCATGTTATGCAATGTGGAGCATGAGAAGTTTTGCAAATAAATAAATTTAAAAAAACAGTTCGCTGAGAGACATTTACAGTTGCTCTTTGATAAATATTCCTTGTAAATTAAAGAACAGATTTTCTTCTGTTGGATTAGACAGCCTTTACTATTCTCTTTCCCAAACTATTTTTGTGTAGCCTGAGATGACCACAAGCATGGAGTTGAGACCCAGTTTTCTGCTTAAGTGTCCACTCTCTGTAAACCCATTATCTGTAAACATTAATGACTGCTGATCTCGAACACTTCACAAGTGCAATCGTTTTGCTAATACTGGCTCCAACGTTTCGAGTGCCTATAATCATCCCGCATTTAAATGGAAGAAACTAACATCCCCCCTATTTGTTCGAAAGCAACACGATTGATTGATTGAATATTAAAGTCGCACTGTACAACTGCACGAGGGCTTTTGGCGACGGACCACGTAACTTTGAACCATGGTCAAGTGACGTGGACGACACCTGAGCTGACTCCTCCTTCCCCTAACTAACACACCACAACAACGGGAGTACATTTCAGCTCTCAACAGATTTAACGTGCATCTCTGCCCTACACGGCGGGTCTTTAGTGGTACTGAGCTCGAAATCGTTACCAGTCGAAAGCAACACAGTGCAATTGATGATTCACTATCCTTGCTTTCCCTATTAATAGATATTTCGCCCTCTTGTGGTAACTACGTGAAGTCATCGCTAATCTTCCTAAAAGCGTCAAATGACCATGAAAATTTGGTCCCACAGTGTACATGTATAAAATTCATTTTGAAGAAATCAAAAGAATAAAATAATAGTAGGTTTTCTTCTGTGTAGGATGTTAAAAATATTTTGAAATGATAATATTCATATTTATGTACATATAAATAATAGTTAAAAGACTTATTTGTTTCTTGAATTATATATGCGTTTCGAGTAATATCTAATTTCCATATTCAGCTGGTTGAGAATTATACATTAAGGCTAAGCTAAACATTCAAAATACCTTATTTTCGAATATGCATTCTTCTTTAACATGAATATTATTAAATCAAATTTCTGCAATGCTAGAATTTATGATAGGGAATCAATTGAGTTATAGTTTTAAAGGAGAGATTCTCAGAACAAATTAAATTATTCAAAAAACAAAATTCCTCACAATATTTATTTACTACTTTAAGGTGCCTGACTAGTTGCGAAGACATTTTTTTGAAATTTTGCTGAAAATTTATTTTTAAACTCATTTTTTGTTTAATTATAACTGAAAACTAATAAAAACAGCAAAAAAAATTTTCTTTCAATGTATTTTTTTTAAATATGGCCAATTTTAGGTTTAAATTAGACGTTATTTGTACGTTACGTTAAACATAGTAAAATAAATTCTAATGCATAATATTTAAAAAATCCCACATAATTTTACTCAAAAAACAGTTACTAATGAATTGACCTAATATCTTTGAAAAATTTTAATTTGTTACTGAACTAGAAGTCAAAAAGTGCACGCAATGCAAATTTTTCAAAAATTTCACATTTATCACACAGAAAAAAAATCATGAAAAAGGTAAATATGCTGTTTTTTCTTAATCCCTACGTCACAGCATACATACTATAATAATGCACAATTACACAAAATTACAGACAATTACCTACAGAACTTTTTGAGATATCATGCTTAACGTGTTGTAAAATATCAAAAAATCTGTTTCAGAGAAAAATGCATTTAAAGATTTAAAATTCAAAATTTAAAAAACTATACTGCTGAAAAAACCTAAAACCTCTATATATCAAAAGAACAAACATTTTCAAAGCAATTATGAATATTATATACTTTCTTCAAACTTTTATCTTTTAATATTTTTAACAATTTTATAGTGTCAAAAAGCTTTTTCTTAAAGTCTAAGTACACAGTTTACGAAATACAGATTAGACGTATAAAAAGCACTTTAAAAAAACCTTATTGCATTAAAAATAAAAATATTTTTTTACATAGAAAAACAAATATATATTATTCCATATTATTTTAGAAGTTAAGAAATATATCATACAAAATATATTTGTGTTGTTTTACCAGTAAACATTCACGAAAAAACTCTTGAAAAATATTGTTTATCACAAAAGTTATCATAAATTAGAATAAAAATCCTGCAAAGAAGTACTTTAAAACCCTCCATATGAATATACTAAGCCTTCTGTTTTTTCATCCTTAGTACTTTTTGTTTTTCTAGCTGCTTTTCTTTTTTTTCGAGACAATTTCGCAATCGGTAAAGAATGTCTTAAAGATGTTGAAATCCGTTGTTTATCAAATTTAAGTAACTCTTGAGCAACACTTTCAGGAAGGGAACCATTTACATTTCGAATTACTGATAATATACCAGCATAACCAGAATTATAAAGTATTAGAGCTAATAATGCACCCAAACGAAATGTTTCCAGTCCAATAAATATATTTTTGGGAACAATATTCCACAAAATGTTGTTATAACTTTCATTGCAGTTCTGTGTCTTACCATGAAGACATTTTTTTTCAACAAAGTTTCATTACACAGTTTTAGATATGTAGGTTTTATTTGGTTTATAATTTTATTAGGAAGTCCTTGCTCAATTTCTTTGAGGGGACTCCCAGCTGCTTTTGCCCTTTGGTAACGACACCAACTCTCAGATCCTTCAGGACACTGTCCATGCAATGAATTGTTTTTTCCAGATACACAGTGAAAAAATGCAGCTATTACACTACTCATCATCTTTTGTAGATTACCTACATTGTTTCGAATAGCTATTCCATAATAGTTCTGAATTCTGTCGATTAATTTATCAGTTAATTTATTTTTCCCTCCCAAACCTTTCGTCGTTTTTTTAATTGACGCAACCGCCCCCTACACGTTTCTGTACATGACCTATACACTCGAGTTTGGTTACTGTATTAATTCCATAAAAGTTTTTAACAGATTCATATCCTTTTGAGTCCCCATCTCCGTAGTATTCATTGTACTGTACATTCCTCACATTTGATCTCTCAAATATACGGTAGGCTCCAACAACCTCCATGTTCCCCGCGGAACCTTTGTAGTTCGAACATACATGTTTCGATGATTGGCTATTGCCTTTCGCGCATATGTGGCAATATTGTGTCATAACTTCAATGTCTAAAATTTTACCGGTGTCAACTGATATGGCACTTACACACCCATTCAAAGATGAGTAGCCTCTGCGTTGCCAAGTACCATCAATGGATATTCCACATTTAGTGAAACACTATTTGAGCCTTTGATTTCACTCAATGCAGCGTTGATGTTTTCTTGAGCAACGTGTTCAGTTGCTTTCAACAGTTTTCTTTCTTGATTGCGGAAAGCAAGTTTTGACAGGAAAGGTAAACCGAGGAAAGCACATAATTTTTGCCAGCTGAAAATCCTTTCCCGATTATCCTTAGCCCCAAAACAATTGAAGAGTTTATAAGACAAGAACCTTTCATCTTCTCTGTCGTAGGGAAACCTTTAAAGAAGGAGCAGTTTTTGCACTTTAGGTTCATATGTGAGCATAATCCACTGACAGAGTCTACTATAAGTTCCAAGCCCTGAGAATAACAATCAGGACAACAAACTATGGCAAAAACTTCAAAGTTGTCCAGCTGACAATTCTATTGTCTTTAGAAGTTTCAAACAATCTTTCTGAGAAAATTTCCAAACTTGTATGGCTTGATTCCAACTTTTTGGCACTAGCGGATTCAGTAGAATTGAGCTCAGATGTTTCATCATTCTCATCAATTGTGGCACGAATGGTATAACGATTTCCAGTAAATCGGCGCTTCTTAGACCTCCCAGATCTTGATTTAGCCATTATTAATCAATATTTTGTCTTAAGAAAGACAGTTTATTTCATAAAATATATCAAAATAATAAATTAAATGAGGAGCGAAGAATCGAGTAGCTACAACATAAGCAAATCGAAAAATGACAACAAACCTGTAAAGTTGTTGCCAAATTTTACTAAAACTATTAACTAATTTTTAAAAGAATATCACCATATTCAGTTTTAATGTTACCAAAATTAATATTTTATAAATAAATTTAATAAAATTCCAAAAAAGAGTAAAAATCTTTCAAATTCAAAGTACTTCCGGTTTCGATTTCTAACTTCCGGTTCGTTTTTGTTGTTCTCACTTGACATAAAAATTGCTATAACTTCGTAAATAATTGGAGTACAAGCAAAAGTAAGGTATTTTTAGAAAGAAGAAAATTCAAATATTAAAAATATCAAATAAAATTTTTTTTGTCATGTTCATCAAAATTGACGATTTTACACTAGTCAGGCACCTTAAACTTTAGAGATCTCATCGAAACAATTCCATCTCAAAACATTGTCCTATATTCATTTATACAGATATTTGCTTTCAAGTAATATTACTACAGAGAAATAAGCAACATTTGCATTGCAAACGGTGTGCAGAAAAAGCTTTCAATACTTATTTATCTCAAAAATTAATGGAAATAAATTTTCCAGTAAAAATGCAATTATGTTCTTAAAACAAAATTGCGCAACATTCCACAGATTCGGGGATTCTTGTTCAAGAAAAAAGTGTAAGTAATAATTATAAACAAATTTAGGACAATTTCCATTAGATGGCGAAATTCACTTAAAAATCTCCCTGCACAATAATATGTGATTCATTCGAATATAAATGGAATTTCTTAAACTATTTAATGAAATGGAAATTATATCGTTAATTGCTTAAGAATTTTGTAAGCAATATCTTATAACATTTACTATTCCAGAAAATCATATTCCTTGTTCAGGGGTAGCTTTGTTGTGAGCAACGCATTTTTATCTTCTTAGTTTTTAATACGAATGTGTGATTCTGTACCTGCAATTTTTTTAGAAAAATGATTTTATGAGGAAGCATTTGTGTATGTTTATAGTTTATGCAGAAAAATTAAAATACATTTCTTTACTGATTGTTCATTTTTTTTTAAAAAAAAGAAGAATACATATATACACACAATTGAACCTCTATATAACGAAGTCTCTAAATTCCGAAAGAAAGCTCGTCATATGGAAAATTCGTTATATAGACTCAACTTTCGATCATTTTACAAACCACATAAAAATTTTAATTCATAAACACTATATATTTAAAAAGAAAAAGTATTTATTTACTCATTTTTGTGTAAATTAATATTTATTTATTTTATATCTTATTCTTCAAAAAAAAAACTGCAAGGAAAACAAGAAAAAGAATGTCGAAGAATGCGCCGTATTTTCAATATTAAGAAAATAATTTTATAGTCAATATTAAGAAAATTATTTTTTATTCAATATTAAAAGAAAATAATTTTATATATATAAATAGTTTAATAATTTTACACTTTTGGATTCAAACCCAGGCTACCGGATGGGCAGCGCGTACGTACTTCTAAACACATTCATCATTATAAAGGGTGTTTTTTTAGAGGTATAGAACTTTAAATTGCAATAAAACAACGATGTATTATTCGATTGACATGAATTTTTTTATTCGAAAGATAATCTTGTGGCATTACATTTTAAATATGATTTCTGGCATATGACTGCCACGGCTGGCTCGGATGTAGTCCAATCTAGACGTCCAATTTTCGATGACTTTTTCCAACATTTGTGGCCGTATATCGGCAATAACACGGCGAATGTTGTCTTCCAAATGATCAAGCGTTTGTGGCTTATCCGCATAGACCAATGACTTTACATAGCCCTACAAAAAAATAGTCTAGCGGTGTTAAATTACAAGATCTTGGAGGCCAATTCACAGGTCCAAAACGTGAAATTAGGCGGTCACCAAACGTGTTTTTCAATAAATCGATTGTGGCACGAGCTGTGTGACATGTTGCGCCGTCTTTTTGGAATCACAGCTCCTGGACATGATGATTGTTCAATTCAGGAATGAAAAAGTTAGTAATCATGGCTCTATACCGATCACAATTGACTGCAACGTTGTGGCCTTCATCGTTTTTGAAGAAGGATTCCACCAGCCCATAAAGCGCACCAACAGTCAATTTTTCTGGATGTAACGGTGTTTCGACATACACTTGTGGATTAGCTTCACTCCAAATTCGGCAGTTTTGTTTGTTGACGTAGCCATTCAACCAGAAGTACGCTTCATCGCTAAACAAAATTCGCTTATGGAAATCGACCATTATTTTCGAAATGAAATTGCACAATTTGAAAGCGTTGTTCAGACGTGAGTCTATTCATGATGAGTTGCCAAACCAAACTGAGAATAAATCACTTGACAGCTGTTAAATCGGTCGCCATCTTGGAAAGTAATACTAACTTAAACTTCTATACCTGGAAAAAAACACTCTGTATAACTATAATTTCTAAACATGCATTACCACATACGTGCTTAAATTTTATTACTCATAAAATGTGTTAATTTTGGTTGAGTTTTTTTTTTTTTGAAAAAATACTTCGTTTCATAATTCGCTTCACATCCTTGCAATGCCCAAAAATCTCTTCAGACGTATTTTTTTCTTTCGTGTATTTTCTTAAATTTTTCCAGCTATCTGATGCTACCTAGAAATGGGTCGTATTCCAATGCCTTGGTAAATTGAAGAGAGCTTTCTCTATCCAGACATCGGAACATTTTTATCTCGCATTATGTTTATTCACTTCAAAACTGCCTCGTCAACATCTTCATAGACTTGTTCTTAAACGATTTGAACAAGAATTCGATGAATCATAATTGTGTCTTATCTCTGTTTTTTATAATAGTTGATAAGCTGTTTTTGGAAGAATACGAACTTTTTAAAAGCAGTACCTATTTTTCTTGACGCCTTTATAAACTTCCTGAAGAATTAATTTTTTTTCTTTGATGCTCAAGCACTTACGTGTTGACATTTTGACAAGAGAAAAAGTGAAACGTGTGACAAGACAGGAAGTTATAAGTACGAATGAGAGACCAACACTATAAATGTATGGAGAATAGTTCAAGGGCACGGGGACGCGAAAATTCTCCACTGAGAGTGAAAGAAGGTATCGAAGATGGTTCTTGTCAACTGAACAATGAGAGTCAAAGGTTGCATTTTTTGGATGAAAATGCCTAGATTTCTTCCTTCTAGACCAGGGGTACTCAATGTTTTTTTCTTCTGGGCCGCATGCATATGTCGATCATTTCACGCGGCCCGCATACAAATGTTAGGCATTTCATACGGGTCGCAACATGAGGATAAATGGGGTAGGGGTGCTTTAAAACCAAGATGACATTGAAAATTTAAAATATGGAAAACTAATCAAACTGTTGAAACTTTCGTTTTGCTTTTTTAATTATTGTTTTACATTTTTTGTCACTTAGAGCCATTTAAGAAACACTCCTTCACAATTTCTGCATCAGTAAACGGTTTGATATGATTATAACATAGTGCTTCTCAAACTTTAAATATACGCGATGCACTATTCAACCATCATTTTCATCGCCCCCACTTCATACAGTAGCAATGTATTGAATTCAATAATGCTACACTTTGACACTGAAGCTACAATACGACTTTAACCTCTTATGTACCACCGACGTATATAAATACCTCACACAGCCAAAGCAATAATTTTCTGCACGTATATATACGTCTTTCTGAAGTACGATCTTTTCTGAGCAGTTCTATCCATAAAATTATTCCGAAGACCTTGGAATGCAATAAAAGGACCTTGGCAGTGTTTGCGAAGGATTTACTTATTTCCGAGGATTTGCTTATTTATTTCTCTTCTTCTCGCCTTCCCCCTAAAAAAACATCAAAATACGCTCGTCTATGTAGAAAACAGTGGCATCGGGTAGCGAATCACGTAACTTTTAATCGGCAATTAAGAAATTAATGATAAACCGTACAAATTATCAAGATAAGTGTTAATACAAGCCCATCGGATCACTGATAATTAGCAACCTTGTTCTTATATTACTATTGTTAAATTAACAATAAAATATATATTGCACACAGTACTGATACATTTATAAGTGTATTATATCAGTGTAAACGTGTATTTTATATTTTATATCAAAGTATATTATTTGTTTACTTTCAGTAAATTAATAATTTTTTAAATAACCTTTTGTTTTCGACTTTTCAATAGGCTCGCGTCCCCCTCGTAGAGTTATCACGCCCCCAAAAGGGGGAGAGCCCCACAGTTTGAGAAACGCTGATATAACAAACATCAAAGGGTACTTTTGTTACCGCTGTGATATTACCACCGGCAAAACACTTTGTTGCTGTTGCAAAGATTATTCAAGAAAGCCTATTCATCACCTCTTGAAAGAGATCTTCGAAGAAAAGTATCATTAGATGATTCCTGTTTATTGGTATTCATTAAATACTTCACTTTCACGATAAATCAAACACTTATTATTTCATATTTATTTTTCACTACAAAATAGTCAACCTTCCAATCGTCTTGAAACAATTAATTTTTCCGAATGTTTTTCGCTTTCAAGATATCAAATATAGTTCAAAATTAGTTTCACACATAAAATAGTTGCTACTCCACTTTTTTTCTGTCATCACTAACTGTAACTGTTCCAAATAGAAAAAAAGTATCAATTCGTACCAGCATGAGACTGACAGAAAAATGAAAAATTGATATATTTGATTTCTTGACAAAGAATTTTCCACCAATTTTTAATACAATGTTCTTAAATTTTTCAAAGCAATAGACCATGACCGGGCCACTTGAAAAGGCTCTGTGGGCCGCAGGTTAAGTATCGTTGGTCTAGAACATCATAAAATGCGTTAAAATAGTGGATAATTTGAAACGTCCAGAAATACTTCGAAAAGGGAGAAAAAGTTGAATCATAATAAAAAAAATTCGTTATATAGAAAATGCACTTCGCTATGGGCAGGTTATTTTATGAAGGAAATTGTAAAAGTTTCTTTTTCTAAAAAGTACGCTATTTAGAAAAATTTGGAATATAGAGGTTCGTAATAGGGAGGTTTGACTGTATTCACACACACACACACATATATATAAATGTAAGGATAATTAAATTAGATTAAAAATTAAGTTCCCTATCTAGCACTTGACTCATCTTTCTCAGTCCCCATATTCAAGTATCAAACTAATCACCCATTTATGTTTTCCGAACATATGGCCTAGCCAATAAACATGTCTAATTCCAGATCGTTAGATTTAATAGTCAACATATGTCAGCATTAACTTGCAAGTACCTTCTTGAAAGCAGCGATACTTACCATATGTTTTTCAAGTGTTATCCACTTGAAACCACCACCATGGCGTGCTTTTTCCTCCTCTCTCGGTATCAGAACAGATGTACAAATGATCGAATAAAGGTGTTCCTTTTTAAAACTTTAATCTGATTCTGTCTTAAAAATCATGATATATATATATATATATATATATATAATTCTCTGGCCTAATTCAGCGACAGCTTTAGAAATTATAATAGGTCTCCAGTTTAGTCCAATGACTTTTTTGTATCTACATTTGCTGTGTCTGCTGAATTCCAATTTCTTACTTCTTTAGCACTGTTGGTTCTAGTTATTCTTCACTTTTATTTTATTATACTATATATGTGTATATATATATATATATATATATATATATATATATATATTCTACAAAAATAAATCACGTTCAAGGAAGTGACTTTTTCTTATAACCCCGGTTTTCTCGAGCTGAGCTCAGGGAGCAGAAACAAACCATTCTGGCACTATGAAAATTTACACTGTATATTCACTCTTTCTCGACCCCTCTGGAGGCTCACTTTCTTTAGGTGAGTAGGGATGCCCCAATCCTGTACCCTAGTGATCTTTTCCTATTTTCCCAAGAGGTTTACTATCTTTGGTAAACACGGGCTTCACGAACCTGGGGTGCCCTAGTGATCCTTCTCTATTTTAGACCCTCTTTCTTGTCATTCCAATTCATATTTTCTTCTTTCCCCGTCTAAACCACAGACAAATATGTACTTTTATGTATTTAAAAAAATAAGACTTTTTCTTTTTTAACGAGTGTTTGGCGCAGCTTGACCTAAGTTGGCCCTTGCGCCATTCAAATTCAAATCAAATCTCTCTTCCTCGAATTATTTCACATGTGCTTTGTATGGTTTCTAATAATTGAAAAGTACCACTCGCGGAGGGTTTTCTGCTGAGGGTCCTGCTGAGGGTCCTGCTGAGCACTCATTTCCTCGCTTGTCTGAAAGACACTTCGGTGACTACATTCCCCCAACAGTTAAGAAAACTAATTCAACACAACAACGAATCATTTGCTACTCATATAGAGACATTAAAGAGAAAAAGGTAAGAAGAGAAATAGGATTCTTCAGTCCAGATTGCGATGTTGGGCTAAGTGCAGTGCCTTTTTTTTCGAATATACATACACGATCAGATTTTAATTAATAATTTCATAATTATTTATGTAAATAAAATTTCTAATTCAAGATAAATGTTAGGTATTATAGGCTCTATAGTTAGTGGGAATTGACTTTAAATTATAAGGATGTCTGTCATATAGAAAGCCAACTATACAGGTAAATTCCTTACTTATTTAAATAGATTTTTTTACTATAATTTTTAAGAAATTTTCTATACGAATGGTGATAGTTTTTTTTTAAAATAACCATTAAAAAACTGATATTTTTTACTCATAATCCAGAAATAAAATGAACTTGGAAGTGGTTAAGTTTTAAATCTGCTTTACACATATTATACATACTTAACACTCATTTCTGCATTTAGTCTAAAATGAGATGGAATCTATTCGAGAGAACACTTGTTTTTACAATCATATGATTTTCTTACAGTATGTTAAAATTCACTTTTGCACTCTTTCTCTTTTTTTAAAAAAAATATATTGAAATTACATGTGTGTGTGTGTGTTTTTCATATTTTCTTCGTACATTTTACATTTTTTAAAAATATTTCTTATACTGTTGGATGCATTGTAGAATATTCCTATAAGTATTTATTTCTGGAAATTCAACACCGTGATTTTCTTTTTGTTCGTTTCTTACAATGACATAAATGAGCCACTTTTTGATTATATTTGATTATAATGACATAGATATTTTACAATCCAATTTTTTAACTTTATTTATAACCTTATATTTTTTATTTAAAAAATGTAATTCCTCTCAGTTGTGTAGGCAAATAAAGGGATATGTTAACACCTTAAGTCGTTAAACCCTGCATGATTTGCCGTAAGCCTAAGAATTTTTTAATGAGTTACTGTAGCTCTTGTACTTTCTCGATCCTCCAATTTTCTTGCACATTATTTTACTTTCAGTGCAACATTTAAACAGCATAAACCTGTGGCGTATGGTAAAAAAGTAAAAAAAAAAAATGATTATCTCACAGAAATTATCACGCTATGCTCCATATTGCGAGGCAATCCATCATTTCCAAGCCCACAACATACCTGTCTTAATGCTTAATGGTACGAAGAGGATGGTACAATTTAACACATCAGTCAATACATCCCTCCTGTACCCACCAATAAGTTCCATAATCTACTGTTCCATCCACCACTGTTACTTAAATTTATCTAATATGATCCCCAAATTATATTTGGTGAATAATCCTCGATCTCTATAAGCCTCAATTATTCCTGTGACAGATTAAAAATTATGCTCAACTAACTTCTGAATTCCTTGATTTGACATACATTGAGATTTTTTTCCACTACAAAATCAGTAGGAAAAAGCAATTCTATTACTTAAAATCAGTCTTTAGACTTGACTTAATAAGCAGCTTGAAGCCAACGTTACTAGAGCATATAAGTTGTATCCGCATAACATTGTTAAATGCATTTACTTTCGAGATTTATCGACGGATACAAAATTTACGCTTATTTTATGTTTATTCATTTTACCTTTATCAAGAACATAAAGCAGGATATTATTTTATAAAAAAAATGATCTCTTATTTATTTAATATTTTTAAGCATTTTGGAAAAGGACAAAAATTATTTTAAAGAAAAAAAAATCATGAAATTAATTAAACAATTATGTAATCGCCAAACTCCCTAATTTTAATTAGGAAAATACATTTGCTTTAAAATTCAAAAGAAAATTTGCTTTAAAATTCAAAGTAACTACGATTAGTGTTCATTTTAATATGTTGTGAGTCAGTAATTTGACTTAGATTCCCCAATGATAAATCATCAAGCAAAATGCATACATGCTGACAACACGTTTAAAAATTTTAAAACAAAGCTCATCACTCTAAGTGAAATTCAAAATCAGCTGAGCTGAAAACGACTTTTTTTGAATGAGTAACGAGAAAATTCATTAGTTGTGGACATTTCTGTAGAACCTGCAACTGTCAGACGGCAATGTAAAAGTGTCATTCAACTCTTATTTTTTTTTTTTTTGCTAATTATGCATATTTGAGAAGGGTCTCTTTTGTGCTGGTTCCCCAATCAAGTGACATTAGCGGAGCTTCACAGCTGGGAAAGTGTTACGTAATGCATTCTTTTGTTCACGACCTATTTCTGTCCAATTATATTCAGTGAGT
This sequence comes from Trichonephila clavipes, assembly GCA_019973935.1. Lineage (NCBI taxonomy): Eukaryota > Metazoa > Arthropoda > Arachnida > Araneae > Nephilidae > Trichonephila > Trichonephila clavipes. The sequence goes on along the minus strand of BMAU01018046.1, from coordinate 463,008 downwards.
TAATATGGCAGTTGAATGTAGATCTTTCCTTTTTCCATGTCAGAAGCAGGCTTAGAAATAATTTTGAAAATGAACTGCAAGGAAATGCTGCAGAGAAATTACTATTAGTTTCCCTTTAAACAGCATCCTGCAAATATAATGAATGAGAAATTGTTACTGAACTTTGTATAAACACTACACAAGAAATGCACTCAATGAATTTCAAAGAAGAATATGATGCAACAATATGCACTACACACCTTTTTCGTAGAAGAAAAAAGAGATTTTATGAAAGAGAATGAGACCGTATATGTCTGAAAAATATTTTAAAATTTATTCATTATTTTATAATTACTATGTAGTTGAAACACAGTAAATAAAGGTAGAGAGTTCATATAAAATGCTTACGTTGAATGATAAAATAAAACAAATGCAGATTTCAGCCCAATGTCACAAATGTGGCAGTTGTTACTCTTTTTCCGTACGATATAACAAAAGGGGTTCCGGTACATGAATTTTCGAAAAATTATTGATTTTTACTTTTTTTATATTTTTTAAAAGTTCAATCATTTCTGTTTAAAATGATATATGATAAGGGGAAATACAATAATTAAAAGTATTTTTTTTAAATTTTTTTAAATGAATCTACTTCTTGGGGCGCATCAAATGAACTCTGTTATGGGCACATGTGTTTCCCTTTGCATAAGTTTCTGATGACCGTGAATTCATATGATGTTCAAGTGGAAAATTATAGTGTATTTGGCTTATCCAAACGAGTGTATGGGTACACATCTTTTAGATCTTAAAAGCAAAACAGAGAAAAAAAAGTTAAGTGGTAGAAAATCCTAAGAGGTTGTAACTGACTCACCAACATTTTAATATAAAAAATCCAAATAGATTATAGTGTGGCTATTAGAAATAATATCAACGATCCACACAGCATGAAAACTGCTGTTTATGCTGTTTATTTTCATCTTCTGTTTTCAAACGAGATCCCTCAACAACCCTGTCCTGCAGAAATGAATGCCTGGTGTAAGTTTCAAAAGACAGAAGCTGAATGTAACGAGCGTCACTGTGATCATAAACACATACACACATACCATATACCATAATGAATTGAATGAAGACAATTTTTAGAGGTGTAGGTGATCCCATGTTATTAAGAAAATGTATACATGGAAAGACTCAGAACCCAAATAAGTAAGTTAATGTACCAATACACTTTCAAGGTGTACAGTGTGTTCGACGCCAGATCATAATTTTTCTGGTGATATAGTTAGCACATGAAGCGTAAGGGTGATCATCAAGTGAGACAAGGTCTCAGCGTTTACGCAGTAATCGAAACTTAAGGTGATCTTATAACCAGAAAAAGTGTGCAGTCCATTCTCTGCATTTTATTTTCTAGAATCACTGGGCATCTTATGTTTTTTTTCTCGGTTTTACAATCTATTGCTTATACAACTTGTTCTAAATTATTCAAATTATTTATGCATTGCGCGTGGGTAATTTTTTTGTTGAGTTTCTCATTTTTCCGTGCAAAATGCTATTTAGTGAACACTTTTGAACTAAAAATATGTTTGAAAATTCTTAAAAGGTATTTCGTGTATAGCTCACATGTATAAAAATCCGCTCTCCCGATTAACCTGTATAATGCTGTTCTTCAAGGATGTTTTAGTGTATATATTGCATTTTGAATGGTTATTTTTAAATTGTACTATAAGAAATGCATCAAAGTATATTTGCCTCGAAAAAAAATCACACTAAATATTCTTCATTGTATAGTTGCATCAAAATTATTATATGTTTTCAAGCAAAATAAAGCATAACATATTTAGGGGTTCATTTTTAGAAAAATTAATACAATACGCTTTGTAAATTTAATAACCTTTTAATTTCTAATACAAACACGGTTTATAATACGTTCATTTTGGTACATACGTAAATTAAGTGTTTTAAAAATGGAAACGCAAATTTAATACATATTTATATATATTTAAAATAATAGAGACATTAATTAAGATAATTTTCTTATAGTATATAAATTTTTCACAACATTTTTTTTTTTACTTCAAGAAATGAGGTAATTAAACTAATTCATAAACATAATTTTCATTCTACGAATGAAAAATTTTCAATCGAGTTTTGGCATTATAAAAGTGTTAAAAAGTACACACACATGCGAAAATCATTTTCTCTTCAAAATTTATACTCATTACAATACAAGCTGATACATGAAACAACGTATATTTATTTAATATATTTCACAGTCTTATTATGAATTTCTAGCTTCCCTTTATTTCTTGAAGTCTATTGAATAAAAGATTTACTGTTAGAAGCAAAATTTAAGTGAACACGCTCCAGCAGATGCACTACCTTAATAACACTTCCAAGTAAGTTGATCCTCATTTCAATATTGTACTCGAATACGATGCAAATAAATGAAATCGCATACAAAGAAGACGAAATAACAATATTTTTTTACGATTTGCAGTGTTTGAGAGTATATTATTTAAAGTGCTTCAAATGTCTCAAATAAATTTTCAATTTATAGTCCGCTCTAGGACGCAATTTAAGGAACTTTCGACGTAAGTAGTACATTAAATATAAAATGAATCAATTTTTTTAAATATTACAAATTTATCATAATTGATATTACATTTTGATCCTTATTTCATTTTTCAAAGTACGCAAATATTTTCATAAATCATCCTGAAAATAAAGAAAAAGTCGTTATAAAATAAAACACTCTAAGACTGTTTAGAAATCTCATAAATCTCTAAATATTACAATTTCAAGTCTTTTTATTTAAATATTAATTAATATACACATGCTGCATTTCAAAATGGAGGTAATTGATTATTTTATTTTTTTCTATACGTCACATGAAATAAAATATAAATTTATTTCAGTACAAGACATTTTTTACTCGGCTTATTGCTAAATTCTAATGAAAAAAAGAAGCTTCGAACTTCCTTAAATGGTTTTTAAGTTCTCAATCTAATCTGGAAATCTATTTTTACTACTCTCTGTCTAAAAAAAAGTAACAAGCAGAAAAACGGTAATAAGGTGAAAGGAATTTTTTTAAATGCAATATTAAATTTTCATAGGTTATTAAACAGAAGATGCAATAGCGTGCAAAATAACAGAAGACTACTGTAATGTCGTGAGAATGTAGCGTACAAAACAAACATCACAGCAAGATTGTGGGATAAAAAATACTTCTAATTTTTTTCTCCAATAGGGTAATTAAATTAAATTAAATTATGCAGTTAATTGTCTCTGTGACTAGCCAGTATGATAGCCCCCTTTTTGTCGTCGCTTTCCCCACAGCTTGACTTGGTACAGCCCGCAAGGCGTTTTTTCTTATTCTCGTCAAGGACTCTTGGTCAGCATCCCGGTCCAAAAACCCGAGATCTTCTTTTATCCGCTTTCAGAAAACGACCAGCCCTCGTTTTTTTATTCTTTTCTCTCTTTTCTTTCTCTTCCCTCTTTTCGGTTTTTCCAGACCTTTTAAAACATCAGGGGCAGTCCATTTCTCACCCCTCACGCTTTGTCATTGGTGGGTCCATATGAGTCGATCCTTGATCCTCAACTCAATAGAGACCATTGGCGCATAATCCTTCAATCATCCTCTACCCTGGTTTCTTCACAAATCTGCAGGTGTCCGACACATGCTCCGACTGCCAAGCTCTTTCGGCTTACTGTCGCTGCTTTACCGCCTTTGATGACAATTTGCCATTGTATATGTAAGGCGACAGTCAGCTGCTTCGGAAGCGATTTCGCCCACAGTAGTATGGCCATATTATTGCATTTTCAGTCTCACTGGCACCAAAGTTCAGACTCTCAATAAGGATAATATACCCCAGCTGCACGTGCACCAAAACTCAGTCTAGTATTGTCCTGAAAGAGTGAAACTCGTTTCGAAAGGGAAACGTCACACTACAATAGTTGGTTTTCAGAAAAAACAATACAAACAATATAAAATGTCAATATAAACAATAATGCCCTAACTTTTATCTAAACAGTGATGCAAAAAATTATCATTACAGTTTTTAAGTACCTCTACTGAAAATGCAGGATCGACAGCAACGAATCTACTAACTGGTCGTCAATCCCATTTTACAGGGTTTTTTTCCTTTTTTCGAAGAAATGTTAAGTCATCAAGACTTCGAGGAGGATTTCCCAGGGCAGAAAGAAGTCCCCCGAGCATATCCCATATTTGCTCTCTTAGCCTCAAGTCGAATAAACGTGCTGATCAATCCCTTTGAAGCAGTTTTTCACATTGCACATCATATTGGGAGACAATATGAGCTGTATGTATTCCTGAGTTATAGTGCACAACAGTGCTTCTCAAACTTTCAATACTCTCGACCCAGTATTCAATCATCATTTTCATTGCGCCCCCTCCATACAATAACATTGTATTGAATTCAATAATACTATATTTTTACACTAAAGCTACAGTGTGTGTGCGTACGACTTTAACCTCTTATATGCCAAAGACGTATATAAACGGCTCGCTCAGTCAAAGCATTACTCTTCTAGACGTATATATACGTCTTTCCGAAATACGATCTTTTCTGTGCACTGATTTCCACAAAATTATTCCTAAGGCTTTGGAATACAATAAAAGGACCTTGACAATCTTTGCAAAAGATTTACTTATTTCAGAGGATTTTGCTTATTTATTCCTTTTCTTCCCCCCCAAAAAACATCAAAATACGCGCATCTACGGGGAATACCATGGCATTGGGGATCAAACCACGTAACGTTTAATCAGCAGTTAAGGAATTAATTATAAACGAGATAAGTGTTAATATACAAGCCCATGGGGTCACTGATAATTATTAAACTTGTTCTTAACTTAGTATTATTAAATTAATAATAAAATGTATTGTACAGTACAGATACTTTTATAAGTGTATTATATCAGTGTAAATGTGTATTTAGTATTTTATTATGTCAGAAAATATTTTGTTTGCTTACTTTCAGTAAATTAATAATGTTTTGAATAATCTTTAGTTTTCAACTTTTCAATATGCTCGCGACTCCCTTGTAGAGTCATCACGCCCCACAAGGGGGCGCACCCCACAGTTTGAGAAACGCTGATGTACAAGGATTTTACCAATGGCTGTCAGATGTAGACGAAAATATGGATCCCGAAGAACTACATCCCGATAAATAACTGCAGTCACAGTAACTAGAAGTAAAACATGTTGAAATTATTTCGGTCGCCAACTGATATCCTTGCCCTTGCCCAAAGTATGAAATCATTAATTTCAGAGGTATCAGTGGTGTAACGGAGTATATTAGGGGCTCCCTACAAACTCTGACTTTGGGCTTCAAGCCCAAATATGTACTTAGCATCAGTTAAGCTTTGGGCCCCCGCAATGCAAGGGTTACTGGGGTTTACATTACGCCACTGAGTGGTACTTTGAGCTTGATGCCAAGTTCCTAGGATTTTCTAGATCCGTATGCGTCTGGAATCATTGCTTACACCAGTGCTTCTTAAAGTTTCAATATTCACGATCCAGTATTCAATCATACTTCCTCCCAACAATAACAATGTATTGAATTTAAAAATATTATACTTTGATGCTTAAACTACGATCCGACTTTAACCTCATAAGTGCCACCGGCGTATATAAACGCTTCGATCAGCCAAAGCGTTATTTTCCCCGGACAGAGAGAGAGAGAAGTATATACACGGCTTTCCAAAGTACGATCTTTTTGGTGCACTGCTATTTATAAAATTAGTCCGAAGGCTTTGGGATGCAATAAAAAGGCATTGACAATGTTTCGAAAGAATTTAATTATTTCAGAATATTTTTGCTTCTTTATTCCTCCCCCAATACACCACATACGGGTGCCTACCGTATGGAAAATGGTTGGCATTGGGAAGCGAATCGCGTAACTTTTAATCGTCAATTAAGGGATTAATTGCAAACCGTAAAAATGATTAAGATAAGTAAATTTTTGTATATAATTTTATATATGACTATCCCATGGGATCACTGGTAAATAATAAACTTGTTCTTCACTTAGTATTGTTAACTTAATTATAAAATTCATTGCGTATCATTGATACATTTATAAGTGTAATATATGAATGAAATGTGTATTTCATTTTTTATTATGTCAGAATGTGTGTATTATTTACTTTCAGTAAACTAATAATTTTCAAAAATATTCTTTTGTTTTTCGACTTTTTAATATGCTCGCGCCCCCCTCGTAGAGTTGTCAAGCCCCCTGAGGGGGTGCCCCGCGGTTTGAGAAACGCTGGTTTACACAGAATTGGGACTCATCAGTGAACAATACACACATTGGTCTATACTATGGTGTCTAATAAATGTGATTCAGAGCCCATTGTTATCGAGCTCTTCTGTGAAACGACATCAATGACACTCCCCTTCAAAGTGTAATACATTTTTTTAAAAAAATGTAAATATCTATAAAGTTTTCTTGTAACCGTGGTAGCTTAGTGATTAAGGTACCCAACACGTGACTAATGTGTCATGAATTCAAACTTAATTCCGCTGAAAATCCGCCGTGTAGAGATGTGATGCACGTTAAATCTGTCGAAGCTCAAACGTCCTCCCGTTGGTGTGGTGTACAAGTAAGGAGAGAGAAGGTGCCACTTCAGGTGTCGTCTCCGTCACTTGACCATGGTTCAAAAATTACGATAATCATCGCTAAAAACCCTGAAGTAGCTAAATAGGGCGACGTTAATATATTCACTTACTCATGAAGTTTTTTGGAATCTTTTTACTCTCTAAATTTATTGAAACATAATTATTTCCATAAAACTATTTATTCATTGTTTTTTATTATTTATTTGGGTATTACATTAATTTTTAATATAATCCTTTTATAACATTTTCTATCTGAGAAATCAATACAATTAAGTGAATTGATTGTAGTAAATAATATTTTGTAACATTTCCAAAGTGTGCGTACAAAACTACATTCAATTAAAAAAGAAAGATTGTCTTCCAGTGGGTGCTTTCCCATTGTGGATATGAAATGACGGATCTTTTAGCAAAAAGAGGCACTGATGTTTTCCAAAGATCTATTAGAGACCTGCCTCTTCACTCAGCAAAACTTGAAATCATTAAGATTTTTATAAAATGCTTTCGGGATGCCGCTAACAGTGCTGCCAAAAATAAATCAATGAGGGTGCTAATAAAACCTAACTGTGTCTTGGACTCTCCTCGTGCTGCTGTTGTGGATGAGTTTAGATTATTGACTGAACATGACTGTCTTTGTGCTCCTTTGTATCGTTTTAATCTGACTGACTCCCCCTGTTGTACTTTGTGTGCTTCTGGACAAGTCATGGAAGCTTCTCATTCAGACGTGTGTTTGTACTAAGAATTTGGACTCTATTGCGAAGAAGTATTGAAGAGATTTTTGCCTAATGACCTGATGGTCAATGGCCTAGAATTTGATAATTAAAATTAAAAAAGGAAGAAAATTATAATTTTTATAACATTTATGCAGCTGTTAAGAAACTCATAAATTATTTTAATTTAAAACTTGAATTCGCAACAAACTACGAAAAAAAATAATTTAAATTCATACCTTTTTAATACACAGTTCTCAAGTTAACCAGAAGCTCAGAACTGGTGTAGTTTAAATAAGTATTAACATTAAGAGGACTTGGTACCCTAAAAATCACAAACCTATCGTTTTTTTTATTTTCATTTAATCTTTATTCTTTGCATTATTATCTTTCGATTGATATATCACTTGTGCACGTCGGAAAGTTAGAAGTTGAATAAAACTTCATTTGAAAACAAATTAGGCAATTCAGCCACATCCCCTTTTTAGAAAAAAAAGCTAAAAAAGGCGTTATGATAAAAAAATCTATTTTATAAATAGAAATAATAACTATAAAAAAGAATGTGTAGTATTAAAAGCAGAATATTTCCGAGGCAATACAATAATGTAATTTTTCTTCCTTGTGAAATGTGTGCATGTAAAATTTTTAAATTAAGGCATTTGATCTTAATAATTTTATAATTTCAGTTCTTATTCCTGATATATTTTTCATACAAATGTAATACTTTAATATTATAAGAAGAAAAACAGCTAAAATTTCTGTCGTGAGAAAAAAAAATTTTTTTTTAAGTTTTTCTTGAGTTTTCTTGTGCAATTAGTACTCTCTAAAAGTTGATCATTTATAAAAATGTGTGGGTTAAAAACATATAAAAATGCAATTATTTTAAAGAAAAACGTATAAGTAATATCTTAAAGGGGTATTTTAAGTTTAATTACGCTTATAATAATTATTTTTTCAGAATTATAAACTTTAAAGTGGTTTTTCTCAGTTTGTGTTTTTCGAAACCTTAGTGCTTTCAAAATGCTACTCCTTCGACAATTGTTTACCAATCACTTCAATTTTTTTCCTGCGTGTTAAAAATAAAGCATGTAATAAAATTAGGGATCCGTTTTGCTATAAACTGAATACTTTTTTAAAAAAAAATGTAAGACATGTTGGCTTTTCGTTGATTTTTAGCCTGTATATCAACATTTTATTTTTTTCTCGAAAACGAATGAAGTTATTCTAAAATCGATCCCAAAATTTCTTAAGAACATCCATAAGAATATTATAAAAAAATAAGGTCAAAAAAATTAATTTTTACAAAAAGGAGTAGGATTTCAAAATTTTCCCAATTTTCTTCAAAAGATTTAAATTTTTAAAATTGTGTGAATAATATATGAAAATTTTCATCTGGTAACATTTTCTTGAATAGAAACATTGTATAAAATGTTAAAATATAATTTTTAAATACGTAAATAAAGAAGTTTGCTCAAAGGGTGCCAAGTCTCCTTAAACTATATAGGGGCTCATTGGGATGGTCCTTGTATATTTGAGTCACAAAATTTGAGTCACAAAAATGACAATGATTTCTAATATCCGACTCACCTAGCTCTTAATATATCACTTTGTCTTTCCTCTAGATCAGCGATAAAAAAATCTCTCATCATGGGATTACAGCAAATCAATAAAAACGTTTTTTAACCTGCGGCCCACGGATGATGTAAAATCCGCATTTCCAAATGTGCCCAATTATGGCCCATTGCACTAAACATTCAATTATTTAAGGACATTGTATTAAAAATGTAGCGAGGAATTGAATCAATCAAACAATCAGATATACCAATTTTGTTGTTGATGGCGCACAGGTACGAATAGCAAGATTTTGTTACCCCTTTTGTAACTGCAACTGTTGGTAATAACCATAAACATTGAACTGAACTGGGGTAGGGACAATTTTATAAGAAAAACTGAGTTTTAATTATAAAAAATAACACTGATTTCAGTCAAAACTCCTATTTGCTGCCATTCTGCATTTTATAAAAGAATATTTGAAATAAAAATAAGAGAAACTATGTGTTAAAGGGGAAAAAAATAAAATTATATCAAAGGGCAATGCAACTATGTTTGTATGACAGAAGAATGTAAACTAGAAACTTGGTCTTGTATGAAAGAGAACCGAAACTCTACCATATAACTCAAGAAAAAGTACATAAAACCGAAAAAAATGTATGTGTGTTTTATATTAATGTAGTATTAAAACCAAAAATGAGTTTTAATATTTTGATAAATGTTCCGCACTTTAAGTGTCTAACATTGCCTTGTTCCAATAATGTTTTTCCCCCATTAATTCTCCTGTTACGGCCCGCATGAAATATCTGCGGCTCTGTTGGAGAATAAGTACCTCTGGTCCAGACAAACTGCGATATGAACCCAACTCTTGAACTAAGTCATTCAAGAAGCTCAAGGCGTAAGCAACACTACTATTAAGGCCCCCCCATAAGGCCATGCAATATAAAGAGAAGAATTACCTGCACAAAACGCTACTATAAAAATAAAAAAAAATGTGAGATTTTCTGTGAATGGTAAAACAGACGCGTTATAATTTGGCTAGACTTAAGGCATTTTTGACTTGTAATAAGACATTTTGGGGTGGAATCAATTAATTTAATTGTTGCGGTCGTTGAATGGATTGCTGAGGAAACATATTGCTGCTTTAAAATTACATGCATCGGCAATCACACATTTAAAGTGACGACACGAACGACAAACACATGGACAAGCAATGCAAAGTATAAAAACGTTCTTTTTCGGTCCGGAGATCTCGTTTTTTATATTCATGGTGAACCGGAAACTATTAAAATAGTATGATTTCCGGTAAAGACTTTTCTGATTGGTTCGCATTCGTGGGTGTTGCGAGATTGAATCATCCTAATTCAAGAACGCTGATCTTTTAGTTTTCTTAGATGGAAGTAGTTAACCCATTTATGCCGGTGGTTGAATTATAAACCAACTTTCACAACCTCTTTGCAGGCAAATATCTCCAGGAGGGACTAAATGAATGTTTAAAACCAAATTGCTTCGCCCCTACGAAGCAGGTTAAGGTCACAAATCCAACCACAAACGCATTCTTGTACTTCTAAACTACAAAAAACTTTCGCTCGACTACTGTCCCAAAAATGGAACACTAGGCATAAAAAGGTTAACAATAGGTGGGTGAAATAATAATTAATTTTCACGTGAAGTCTTGGAGGGCTCAAGACCATTGTGAATTGTAATCCCTAGAGAGAAAACTTGAGTGTGAATTGGGACATACATTTACCAAAAAGTCATTTAAGTAGAATAACTCAGAAAGTTCTGTAAAATCCCCAGAACTTAAATATGGATGATGATATCACTTAACTTAACCCTTCGCTAGGCGCGCTTCAAAAAGTTCCATCCGTAGGTGCGGGGCACCTCTCAGATACATCACCTCATACTTACGTTGGAAAATGTAATCATTTTATTGGTGGGATTTGACATTAAAATATACTTGAAAAAAATAATGTTTAAAATATAATCAGAAGTTGAAATATTTAAACGAAAAAACACCAAAATGATAATGGTTTGTTGCCACTGTTTACATTTTACTATGCTTTGTGACAACCTTTACAAATAACATTACAATGTTCAAGGAACATGGATTTTTCGTATAATGCATTACAAAATTTTAAAAATCTTTTCTTGATGTCCTGACAAGGGGGTACCTTCTCTTCCATATTTCTGGTGATATTTATCTTGGTTTTATATCTTGAATGGGCCGTTATACACTGCTGGACAATTGCTAAGGACGGATAACACTATCATCCATATCAACCACAAAATGAAAGGAAGCAAAATGTGGAAAATTAGAATAAGTGCGGGATATTAGTAAGAAGAAGTATGAGTATGCAATTTTTTTTCCCACGTCTGTTCATCACGTGATAGCGTTCATAAGAGCTTTAAAGGTTTTGACGCGTGTGGACAGTTGTTGTTTCAAGTCAAAGTTTTACAAGAAAGATTTAATAGAGTAACTTAAAATTTTTCGCATGCCTTCCCGACATCACATAGATGATTTTATGCGTGGCCGAATTATTGGAAAGATCGAAGAAGGGAGAAAAATAACAGATGTTGCCAGGGAGTTCGACATCTCTCACAGTGTTGATTCACGGCTGTGGAATTCATTTAAAACTACTGGAATGTGTAGTAGACGGCACGGGGGAGGTCGTGTTAGAAGTACGACGCCTGCAGAAGACAGATATATCGTCCTATCAGCAAAAAGGAACAGGCGCACCACAGCTCAGCAGGTGGCAAATCAGTTTCTTGCTGCCTCAGGAAAGCAGATCTCCCGTAAAAATGTTGCCAGACACTTGAGGGGAGGAGGACTATACGCACGCAGACCTGTTGTGTGTGTCCCATTGACCAGACAGCACCGTACTGCCCGTTTGAAATGGTGTCGTGAGCATCACAATTGCACAGAACAGGATTGGGCAGGCATACTATTCTCAGATGAGAGTAGGTTCAGTCTGTCATCGGATTGTAGACGCCAATTGATCTGGCGCGAGAGTGGTACTGCTTATCGTTCCAAAAATATCCAGGAAAAGGATCGATATCCGACATGCAGTATCATGGTGTGGGCCGGCATCACGATCAATGGCCGCACGCGCCTGCATGTGGTTGCGAATGGGACTATGACGGGCCAACGATCTATTGATGAAGTTCTACTTCCTCATGTTCGTCTTTTCCGTGGTGCTGTCGGTGATAAATTTGTTTTTATGGACGACAACGCAACATGTCATTGAACACTCGCTGATCAGGATTGTCTAGACAGCGAGGGTATTCAACGTCTCGTATGGCCAGCGCGTTCTCCAGATCTAAACCCCATTGAAAATGTGTGGGATGCTTTGGGGAGGCAAGTTGCTGGTCGAAACTATCCTCCGACAAACAAGAACACCCTCATCCGTGCACTCACAGAGGAATGGGATAAATTGCCTCAACAGCTGCTGGATAATGTTGTGCAAAGTATGGTACGACGTGTGGAATTTTGCATCACACTCCACGGTGGACATATCCCGTACTGATACCTTTCTTTAAGGTGCCTGCTGACTTTTAGATGCATTGTTCCATTTCTCCGTACGCTGATCAAATGAACATTTTTTTTCTTTCAGATGTTTCACAGCTTTTGTACTTTCGAGAACAATAAATATTCTTTATTCTAATGTCTGAACAGTGTGGCAACTATATTTTATCCTACTAGGCCTCATGTCTCGCTTAATGTTATGCTACATAGCAATTTGTGATCCGTCCTTAGCAATTGTCCAGCAGTGTATATCTGAAATTCGTGCGCGAGAATATTAGTAATTTTGATACCCATATAGAAATTTTGGGGGTTTATTAAGCTACATTGAGCTTTGAATAAAATACAGTCACTGGCTAGGCAAGCGGAATTTCTCGGATGCATCTCAATCTTTTCAAAAAAAACTACCACACAGAACTTACAAAATACTTATTTTGATCTATTTACGAATAAAACTTAAAACTATACTATTTTACAAGGAATAAAATCAAAATTAACAAAATAGTACAAAGTTATAAAAACTGACGTTGTTGAGCGAGATTCAATGACCCCTACACTGAAGTTTGATTCTATACAATGGGCACGGAAACAAATTAAAACCATGGGGTCTAAATTTTAAATATTAAAGTATATTTTAAAGAACAAAAACATTTAAAGAAAAACACTCAATTCAACTAGTAACACTCAGGACGTGACTTTACTCCTTCGTACCCAAAGATGGAATGCATTATTTTCTAACCCCAAAGGGAAAAGGGGAAGTTTCATCTCCTTTTTAAGCTGGCGCTCCCTTAAGCAGGTGGTGTTAGACACTTCGCCTCTATCCCAAAGGGGAAAAACTGACCATCCGCCTTAGCAGGTGGTGATGGACCTTTCCATTCCTACACCAGCCGTCCGAGAAATCCTCGTCCTTGAAACTGAAAACAAGGGCGATTAACAAAAGGCAGATAGAAGAAGGAAGATGTGAGTTCAATCCCACCATGTGCATGCAGCTCCGAAACTATCTTTAGTATGCATCTGAGAGGTTCATGTGCCTAACGGAAGGAAAGTTAAAGATTACTAATTAACTGCTTTTAATACACAAAACAAAATTTTTCAGGAAAATTTAATCTTATTGCAATTGTTGTGTTTTTCAATAAATTAATTAGTGGTAATTTAATTCTAAAATTATTTTCAACCTCATTTATATATTAAATAGATTACAGGTACGTCTGCTTATTTTTATCAAATATTCAATCAAAAATTCTACTAATTCTTCAAAATTGCTTAATTTCTAATAGCGAGAATAAGATCAGAGCGTTTTGAACAATTTAAAAGTAATAGCGGATCTTTTTTCAGAAAAAAATTCTGTAAATAAAATATTTTTTTATTGCCAAAAAAAAGCTTTTCAATTAATATGAATAAACGTTCAGCTGTAAATGGCATGTTAATCAACTTATACATATATTTTACTGAATATGGCAATAGCTACACAATGTCTCCTTAAATAAACATATAGGACATCTCTCTGAAAATAATAAAATTAAATTCTTTTACGAGAAAAACTAAATCTTACAGTGTTATTTTTTTTAAAAAAAGTTTTGCTTATAAAAGAAAATCTCAGATATATTTAATGACAAACATCCAAGGAGAGAAAGGAACTAAATCTAAGATATTAATTACATAAAAATTGCGAATGATGCAGAATGACACTTTTCAGCTTATTTATGTTCCTTAAATTTCCATTCTGCACGAAAAAAGTAAATACTTTGAAGTGATTCAAACATCTCTTATCGAAAGCCTCATTAACGCTGAAATCTAAAAATATTTATGTTTACTCTCAACATCATCAAAGCAACCCGAAATTATTTCTTTCAAAACCACATAGTTTGAAGCAAGGGTATCCCTATTGATTTTCTTTAAATTATTCTATTCCAAGTTCTGGATGACATTCTGCACACGAAAGAATAAAATTTTTTGGTTAAATCTGCAAATATTTTTCATTATTCGGACTCTCTTGATATGCCTTGCAGAAACGTATTTTTTGAAGGAAAATTATCTTTCAAAGATTTTCCATAACATGTTTATTTTTTTTTCTTCTTGTGATGGCTGCTCTCACAATGAAATTTCTAAAATAAATTTCTGTGAAGTGCCAAAGGGAATTAAATCTAAAATGTAGTTTATAAATGATGACATGTTGAGTTAAATTTTCTCCGAAATATCTCGTGTCATTCCACATTTACAAATTTCTTGTTTGTGAATACATTTATGTCTTAAGGTAAAAAATAATCTTTGAAAAGTACTTAGCATGTTTGCTACTGATATTTATTCTCTTATTCGGCTTCCATCAAAGAGTACAAAATAAGATTTGTTTTTGTAGAGTTTTTCTCACACAATTGAGAATAATATTCCAACATTTGTGTCTTTTGATATGATTATGACGGTGCTTCACAAACTTTCAATGTTTGCGACCCAACTATCAATCATAATTTTCACCTTGCCCACTTTCTTACAATAACAATATATTGAATTCAATAATAGTGTACTTCAAAGCTAAAGCTTCAATACGAGTTATGAACAATATAGTTATGAACCATACAAATTATCAACATAGGTATCAAATTTTGTATATGACAAGCCCCTGGGGTCACTAGTAAATATAACACTTGTTCTTAATTTAGTACTGATGAATTAATAATCAAATACAATGACGGTACTGATACATTTATAAGTATATTATATCAATGTAAGTATGTATTTCTTATTTATTATGTCAGAATGTATTTTGTGTTGCTTCCTTTCAGTAAATTAGTAATATTTTAACAATCTTTTATTTTTGACTTTTTGATATGCTCGTGCCCTCCCCCAGGTACGCGTCCTGGTAGGGGTGCGGCCATCAGCTTAGAAACGCTGTGGCTTAAGATATCTCTTTATATATGTATATACAGGTATTATATGTGTGTGTGTGTGTTTCTATAATATTTCTGGAAGATTGATAAAAATATTTGTATGACGTGGCCGGTGATGTGATTTTCTGTAACGAGTCAAAGAAAAGGCGTGGTCGGTGGTGTGATTTTCTATGTGACCTGGAGCGTGGTCGAATACGGTATTATCGAAGAGGCACTCATGTAAATCGTAATTCATTTTATTCACATCCGGAGAACCGTAAAGATCCAGTAAGGACGGCAATACACATACAAGAAGCAAAGGTCATAGCACAAGCACAAACAAAGATAAACATAGAACGCGTTGCAGCAGACTGATTACATGAGGAAGGCAGGTGCACAAAAGAGAAGAGAGCGAGCGATTACACAAGATTTTGACTTTTATACTAGCAGTGGTTATTACGTAATAGTAGTTCTGAGTGGATATAATCGGCGGGACAGGGATTTCGGACTAGATGATTACGATTAAGATTACAGTGTTATTTTTAAATCAAAGGATTAATGTTTTTTTAAATATTAGTACAAAGAGTTTAAAAAAAGGATACTAGCAGGAATTATAATAAAAATATATACCTATATATATATATATATATATATATATATATATATATATATATATATATATATTTATAAGTTCTCGCTAAACAGCTAAGGTGCAAAATTGCGTCATACCAGACTCATGACAATGCCTCTAAAATAATATCGCCTTATAAAATTTTCTAGAGGCAAAAGTGAATGTTGCTATTCGAAAATTTATCTTATGCTTATCACTTAAGTACTCTCCTCTTAAATACCTGGTAAAATTTCAATAATAAATAACAATAAATGACAGCATATATATATATATATATATATATATATATATATATATATATATAACTGTCAGATTTGAAAAGTTTAGCTTCAAAATTAAGGAAGTAATAAATGAAAATAGAGCGAACTCTTTAACATCGCGTAAGGATTTGTGGGTAAAAAAGCCTATTTAAAAATGGAGAGAGAGCTGGCGAAGGAGAATGCATACTCGAAAAGGCTTAGCTGGTGACTCCTGGCGGAGTTGTTGTCTTTTGTACCACCCAGTTGCGCGCCAAAGGGCCGCCATGTTGGAATTTATGCGTTTGAAACGAAATGAAGACGTTCTTAATGAGATGATGCCCTCCTCATTTTACCAGCAAGCCTGGGGACTGACATATATATATATATATATCACTTCTTTGTAGTTATGCATTCTTGTTCAACGTTTATTAGTTAAATCAGTGTTTCTCAAATTGTGGGGCCCGCCCGCCTGGGGTGGCGCGATAAATCTACAAGGGGGGCGCGAGCATATCGAAAATAAAAGATTAAAAAAATTTACTTACTGGAATGAAGTAAAACAAAATACTTTCTGACATAATAAAAAAATATACATTTACACTGATATAATTTATATATATCATCTGCGATATTACGTCATGAAAAATAAAAGATTCTACTTCAAAACCTCATTATATATCTTTTTTTGATACTATAACCAAATAAATCACATTTTATTTGATTTGCTGTAATCCCATGATGAGAGATTTTTTTATTGCGTGAGAAAAAACAAAACCCAGACCCATAATCAAAAAAAAATTTAGGAAGATAAAAAATTCATCACTGTTGTATTATTGCCATCAGCTGTAGGCAGCAGAATGTATTTACTGCGGTTTGACCTTCGAACTTACTTGTACAGTGAATTACGTCCCTGCTCTTATGCATTTGTTTTTTTTTCATTTAGGGAAGTTGTAAATAAACTATTTCTGTTGCGCTTTTTTTCCTTGTAAAATATTTTTAGGATTTTTATGATAACGAAAAACGTTTTACATATTTTTTAGAACATCCATGTTGTAATAAATACACTTTTAATTCGGGAGCGGTCACGCTGAGCATAGAGTGCACGAAATCGGTAATTCTGCCAAAACTGTTTAATTGTTACCAATGGCCCTGATACTATCCTCCTGTTTGACAGTCTTAACGTGAACTAAAATATATAAATCACATATCTCCCTTTTTTGGGAGTGACAAACGTTTTTTTTACAATCTTAAGGTACTTGTTTTGAATGAGTTCACGGTGTGATAATTTTTTTTCTGAAATATTTTCTGTGTCTTTGAAAGTAGATAAGTATATTTTCTCTTTATTAAATTGTTCACTGGAATTACGGTTTTTATTGTGTACTATAAAAATAATTATAAAAAAAAGATTGGGGGCGACTCATTAACCCCGCTCGACCATTAGTATCGCGTGCGTGCCTGCTCCAGGGTTAAAACACGTGGAAGTCTTTTCGCTTTAAATATTAAAAATAATACAATTATTCTTTATCAGAATTTGTTTTATTGTTCATTATTCGACATCAATTCTAAATGCTAATTCTGTGAGGCTTAAAATTACAGTTCACTTAAAACTAATTATAATCTGAGCAATCATTTAAAAAATCGTTTTACATTTTTGTGTAAACATTGTTCGCGCCTTTGGCTTTACTCTCCTTACAATTCAGCGATTATATCAATAATGTTTTATTTTCTTATAAATGTGAACTTGTGCAAAGAGTGGCTACTTCAGCCGGTATACTTTTAATGTATCAGTGCTTCACAGATTATTTTATAACTAATTAACTAATACTAAATTAAGAACAAGTTTAATAAATATTAGCGACTTCCATGGGCTTGTCTCGCAGAGCAAAATTTTTCAAAGGAATGCTTATGATTGGAAATAGACCCTCTGAGTTCTTTTTCTATATTTAGCTTATATCTATATTTTTTCTTCTAAACAACCACTGCATTTTGCAATATGTTCCAATTTAAAAATTAGAGAAAGGAAAAATAACATAATAATTATACTTTTTTTTTTGCTTAAAAGTAACATATACAAAATTTAATACTTATGTCATGAATTTGTACGCTTTATAATAAAAATTGTTGCTGTTGGGTGACAAGTAAAAACTCAAGAAAAAGTCTCTCTCTCAGTGGACTGTAGTTTTTATTACTTGTTGCTCAGCTGGCTCGATTCGACTCCTTTCTCGATGGAGTCAGAGGTTACACAGATTCGTTAGACACTCTGAACGCTAGAGGGCGCTCTACATTTACATACGTACACTGAACATGCCGCCCGGCCTTGCAATGTTTTTCAACATGCAAGATTTACATAGAACATAATCATAAAGATAACACACAGAAATACAATACTTCAAAATACAAACAAAACAACATACAAATGAAGACAATGTATAAAGCAATTGATAAATCACAGAGAATTTAAAAAAATACTATTATACACACAAACATTACTATCTGAAGTGTTACATATGCTACTTCACACACACACTGTTTCAATTGGTAGAATGCACAGTTTCGAAATGGGTCTCTTAAATATACCTCTAGTGGTTTTGACTTCCAATACTCTTACTTTAGAATCCTTTCCTGGATAAATATTGTTGATTCTACCTAATGACCATTGACATGAAGGTAAATTATCCTCTTTTATTATAACCATATCTCTAATTTTAGCATTCTTTTTCTCGAAATGCCACTTATTTCTCTGCTGCAAACTATTTAGATAGTCTACACTCCATCTTTTCCAAATTAATTGAATTATTTTTGTAATTTTCTGCCAATTATCCAACCTATTTTAATTTAAATTAGTTAAATCAGGCTCAACAATTGATGTAATTGATCTACCTATCAAAAAATGAGAAGGAGTCAATACATTTAAATCATCTAAGTCAGAAGATAATGGGACAAGAGGACGAGAATTTAACATCCCCTCTATTTGGATAATCACGGTCAGAAACTCTTCATATGTTAATCTAATTTTACCTACTACTCTCTTTAAATAGAACTTAAAAGATTTAACGCCTGCCTGCCAGAGACCTCCAAAATTTGGGGCTCTAGGGGGGAGGAATTTCCAATCTATTCCTTCAGAGGCCATATAACTTGCAAGTGCCTCATCAGGTTTACACACCAAATTAAACATTTTTTTAAGTTCTATATTTGCACCCACAAAATTTGTTGCATTATCAGAATACAACTTAGCACATTTACCACTTCTAAATATAAAACGCTTAAGTGTAGCAATAAATGCATTAGAGGTTAAATCAGTCACAATATCTAAGTGCACAGCTTTAGAAACAAAACATATAAATATACAAACATAGATTTTGTTATATACACCTTTTCTCTGCCCTTTATACTTAATGTAAAAGGAGCCACAGAAGTCCACACCTGACACATTAAATGGATAATTTTTGATAACTCTATCCTTTGGTAAGTCAGCCATTATTTGATCAGTGCAAGTAGGATTGGCCTTACAACAAATTACACAATTATGAACAACTTTTCTACAAATATTACGGCCATTCAATATCCAAAAATTTTGCCTGATCTGATATAACAAGGATTGTGGACCACTATGTAAAAACGTTTTATGAAAATACTCAACTATTAACTAAGTCAATTTATGTTTCGAAGGCAAAAGAATTGGAAATTTCTGGTTATAATTAATATCACTATTTCTCAATCGACCTCCAACTCTCAAAATTCCTTCACTATCAATAAATGGATTGAGTGTTTTTACTCGACTGTTGGAAGGTACCATGGCAGAATTCTGAATACCATTCATCTCTACTTTAAACGCTTCCTTTTGCACTAATTTCACTAAAAGCTGTTCAGCCTTTTTTAATTCTCCTAAATCTAGAGGCCCAATCCTTTTGCTTTCTTTGCTCTTACAATTATAAACAAATCTACAAATAAAACTTAAGACACGAATAATTTTAAAATAGTCATTACTAAGGTTAAGTAAATTATTTACAAAAGAGTTAATAGCAGAATCAAGGAAAAAATTAGAAAAGTCACTACAGTTTTTAAGTTCACCTGGATCCTTGATCACTGCAACAGGAATTTGTCGCTGTGGGTACTGGTTGCTCATCAGAAATTTAGGACCATTCCACCACAACTCACAGGTTTTAAGTTTTAGAGAATCCATTCCTCTGGAAACGAAGTCGGCAGGATTGTCCTCTGTTGCCACATAACGCCATTGTTCACTGGAAGCCATCTCCTGGATTGTAGCAATCCTGTTAGCCACAAAGGTTTTTAGTTGATATGACTCCTTCCTTATCCATGACAAAACTATCATGGAGTCACTCCAAAGAAAAGTATTAGTCACATTTAATTTTAAAGCTTGCTTGACACGATGCACTAATTTTGCTAACAGCACAGCGGCACATATCTCAAGTCTGGAAATCGTTGTTTGCTTGGTAGGCGCAACTCGGGATTTACTGGCAATAAGATGCACAAGCATCTTTCTATCTGAGGTTATGGATTTGCAGTAGACGACAGCTCCATATGCTGACTGGGACGCGTCGGAGAATCCATGCAGCTCGATCACTTCCGGTTGCTCTACCACAATGCATCGATTGATGTTGATGTCATTTACTACCTGAAGTGATTCGACAAATTGTCGCCATTCTCTATTGATTGTATCTGGAAGCAAATCTGTCCAATCAATCTTTAGCATCCATAATTTTTGAAGGAAGATTTTCGCCTTCGCCACCACAGGACCTAAAAGACCTAGAGGATCATATATCCTGGCGATGGTTGACAAAACATCCCGTTTGGTATTTAATTCGTGCAAGTCTATTTTTACTCTTAAGGAGAAGCAATCATGCTTGTAATTCCAATAAACACCCAACACTTTTATCTCTGATGAATCTGAAAAATCATAATTTTCGGAAATCTCAATCAATTCCGTATTATTTCCGCACCACTTATGCAAAACCATACCTCCTTTAGCGAAGATATTGATTAGTTGACTTTTCAGTTATTTGCTTCTAATAAGGTCTCTGAACTGGTAAGTACATCATCAATGTACATGTCACTCATCACAACTGAAGACCCTATTGGAAAATTCTCTGCTTCATCTAGGGCTAATTGTTTTAGCGTACGTGTCGCTAAAAATGGTGCACTTGTTGTTCCATAGGTCACAGTTGACAACTCAAACGTTTTTATTGGTTCGTCCATATTCTCTCTCCACAGAATGCGCTGAAGTTTACGCTGATCTGGATTAATCCAAATCATTCGAAACATTTTTTGCACATCCGCAATGAATGCAAATATGTGCTTTCTAAAGCGAACCATTATTGAAAAAGGTCATTTTGAGCAACTCCCCCATTGTATTGTAGAGAGTTTAAAGAATAACCATTTGTAGTTGCACTCGACGCATTAAAAACTACTCTCAATTTACTTTTTTTTTATCAGAGCGATAAACACCAAGATGTGGTATGAAATACATTCCACACTCCTCTTTCTCATCTACCTCTTGCATATGGCCTAGCTTTTTATACTCTTTTAAAAAATCTGTATATAATTTTAAATAGTTAGGCTCACGTTTTAATCTATTCCATAAAGAATTTAATTTTTTAAGGGCAATATCTTTTGACTGGCCTAAACAATTTGGATCCGTTTTAAATGGCATAGATACTATATATCTTCCGTACTATCTCTAGTATGATTTTTTGAAAATGCTCCTCACAAATTATCGTTTCCTTATTTTTTATTGTCTCAGGTTCAACATTTTCGATTTCCCAAAATCTCCTCATTGTCTTTTCTAAATCGACATTATCTTTGATTAACCCACAGTGAGGTTTATTTTCACTAGAAACTGGAATACTCCCACTCGTAATATAGCCGAAGACTGTATTCTGAAAAAATAATTTTGTATTTAAAAGATTTGTTTGTCCTGGTAAAAGAATTTCATAAAAGATTTCTGCTCCTAACAATAAATCAATATTTCCCGGAATGTTGAAATTTTCATATCCTCTAATTTCTCTCTACTGAAATTACCCAAACTAACGTTAAATGGTTAAGAAGGAATCATATCCGTAATTCGCGGCACTACAAAAAAGTCTGCATTAGTTTCATAACTATTTCCTCTATTTGCAATTGTTGCATTAACGCGCGATTTAATCGTTAACTCTGAATTATTTAATCCTGAAACTAAAAATATTTATTTTCTCTCTTTTTAAATTGAGTCTATTCATACACTGTTGCGAAATAAAATTGCTTGTTGAACCACTGTCCAACAGCGCTCTGACTTCCTGCATTTTCCCAAAGGAATCTCTAATGAAACAAATCGCGGTTGAAAGTAAAACGGATTTCGATCTTACGTAACTCGTTGCAGTAAACAGATCTCCTACACCCTGAGACTCTTTCGAAATCTCCCCTATGTAATTTATGGGTTTGAACACAGACGCCTTCGCTGAAAGTTGACTCATCGAGGATTCTTCTGTTTCAGGCTCTTTCTGCCTCCCCTCCCAATGAAGAAGGTTGAATGACCCTTTCACTCGCAAAATTTGGGTCTCCAGAGAAACACAAAGAAGAATGATGCTTTTTTTGGCAGCATTTACAAAGAACTTTAGATTTACAAAACTTGACTCTATGCAAATTTAAACAATTAAAACACAAGGAATTATTTTTAACAAGTTCTACCCGTTTATTTACTGATAATTGCTTATATTGAGGACATTTATTTAAAAAATGACTATCAGATTGACACAAAACACATTTTTTGCCCTTGACATCTGAGAAAATACTCTAGACATATTTTTTAGAATTTTGATTTTTGCGACAATAATTAATACTCTCACTCAGTGGTTTTCCTCGCGATGAATAAAATAAATCAATTTCTTTTCCCAACGTTAAAGGATCAAACCATTTATCTGCTTGTCTGACACTAATATGCGATGCGGTTTCTTTATCTAAAGTACTAAATATTTTGTCTGAAACTATTAATTGTTTTAATACCTCGAAATTTGAAACATCTCTCAATTTTAAATAGCATTCCCAATTTGTTGTTAATCTACTCGCAAACTGGATATGGGATTCACAATTTTGCCGTGTTGCTTTCTTAAAATTCTCTAAACACGATTGAGGAGTTGGCTCAAATTCTTGGAGTATTATGGACTTTATTTTATCATAATTTTTAAGGTCCTCATCTTTCAGATATATAATGATATTTGCAGCTTTTTCTCCTAATAAATTTAACAAAATCTCAGGCTTAAATTTATCAGTAACACTTTTTGGCTGCAAATGCACGTTCTAATGATAAAAAAAGAAACTCCATCCCTCAGGTTTGTCGGGAATTTTCCCTGTAAGTGTGCGGATACTTTTAATTAAAGAATCTACAGAAGAGGAATCATTACAATTAACTTCAGTATTATTGTCTTTATCATTTGCTCGTATTCTCGCTATCTCTAAATCAAGCTTAGACTTTTCTCTTCTTTTTTCTAACTCTAATTGCTGACTTTCTTCATACATCCTTTCTTCGATAATTAAATTTGCTAACTCATGCACGGAATCAGGATCGTTTTTGTATCGATCACAGTTTTTTTAGATCCATGAAGTCTAAAACAGTTAATTTATCACTCACACACAACTCTAATTCAGAAGCGATTCACCTCAAGTCTTCTTTTTTTTGCTCCTTTAAACATCGTTAAAGTTTAAAGTTCGATTTTTCAACGAAAAGTTAAAAAACAACAGCACATACCTCGTATTTTCAATGCATAGGTCTCTCCGGTTGAGACTGGACCAGAATGTTGGGTGACAAGTAAACACTCAAGAAAAAAGTCTCTCTCAGTGGACTGTAGTTTTTATTACTTGTTGCTCAGCTCGCTCGATTCGGCTCCTTTCTCGATGGAGTCAGAGGTTACACAGATTCGTTAGACACTCTGAACGCTAGAGGGCGCTCTACATTTACATATGTACACTGAACAGTTGCTTTAGCGTCAAAGTGCATTATTATTGCATTCAGTATATTATTAATGTGTAAGGGGGGCGCGATAAAAATCGTGATTAAAAAGGGGGCGCCAGTATTGGAAGTTCGAGAAGCACTGAGCTAAATCATTAGACGGTGTTACCAGAACTTCTTTCATGGTGTACGAAAACGTTCTAAAAGTACAATTTATAATAGCCCTAAATGTTATAATTCATTTTCCTTTTTTTCCGTCTTATATAATTAAGAGAGATTTGATTTTTAGTTTCCATGTTCAAAACTGTGTATGGATGAAAAAAAAAAAACTTCAGTGATTATAGAAATTCCAGATGTGTAGTTAGAACTTTTTGTAATTACAGTAATTTTAAAAATAGTTAAAAAGACTATCAGTAGGTAACAATGGGCAGCCTTAATGAACATCGCCGAAAAAGAATCTGATTCTTAAGTAATTTATTGATAATATACTTTTGAAGGATTTATGAATGCACACATGTCATTTGACTTTACTCTTAAAACAGTGTCTCTCAAACTTTCCTTATTTGCGACCCAATATTCAATCACAATTTTTATCGCGCACCTCCTTCCAACCATTCAATAACAACGTATTGAATTCAATAATACTATGCTTTGATGCAAATGCTACAATACGATGCCACCGGCATATATAAGCGCCTCGCTCATCCAAAGCGTTAATTGTCCCTGACGCATATATACGTCTTTGTGAAGAATCGTCTTTTTTTAACTCTGCTTCCCATAAATACTTTGGAATGCAATAAAAGGACTTTGACAGTGTTTGCGAAGGATTTGCTTTTTTATTCCTTTTCTTCCCTTTTCCACAATACATCACATTCGAATTCTTACGTGGAAAAGGGTGGTATTTGAGAGCGAATCGCGTAACTTTTAATCGGCAATTACGGGACAAATTATAACTAATGCAAATAAGCAAAATAAGTGTTAATTTTTGTAACATATTTCAAGCCCATGAGGTCCCTGGTAATTACTAAACTTGTTCTTAATTTATTATTGTTAAATTAATTATAAAATACATTGTGCAGTTCTAATACATTTGTTTGTGTATTATATGAGTGTAAATGCATATTTCTTTTTTATTGTGTTAAAATGTATTTTATTTGCTTACTTTCAGTAGATTAATATGTTTTTCAAAATAATATTTTGCTTTTGATCTTTCAAAATGCCCGCCCCCCCTCGTGAAGTTATCACGTTTCCTAAGGGGCCGAACTCCACATTTTGGGATACACTGCTTTAGAAACTATAATTCAGTAGTATCTTAACTGTCATTTACTCATAGCCTGTATTGTCTCAATTGAGTCGTGGGTTTGAGTCCTTATGCCAATAAACCTTGTCACAAAGCGGGTTGAAGCATTCTAAAATTTTTGACTGTCAACGTCTTCATGTAGGCTGGGTGTGGACGATTGGATAATTAAGTTGCATCCTCCTCACTTAATTGATGTACGAAATTACGGTTTTGGTCTTCAATAGCTATTTGTGACGAATCTGTAAGGCACTTTATCACTAATACTCTTGGGCACCTTTGGAGATCGTAAATTCGCTTATATTTCCAACCAGCTCTAAAAGGAGAAAACGGGATATGCAAATGAATCAAAGTATTTAAGGAGAGTGTTGTAAGTTAGCAGATAGAAGGCTATTGAACAAGGAGAAGCATTGACGGAGTTATAAGAAGATTCAAGTTGATTGTGTTATTAGTTTCTGGATGATTATCAGGCAGCGATCTACTTTTGGAAAGTTTGAGCTGACTAGAAAGGAGTGAAGTTTTAAAAGTCAGGTGATATTTAAATTTGGTTCTCGGATCATAAGAGTAAATATATAATAGAGTTAGTGGAATGTTAATGATTGCTAGTAATTCAAATTGCGTATATCTCTCGGTCCTCTTATTCCGGTTAACCCGTTCGATATTGAGTTTAATACGTGATTAGTATCATATTTCGTGATTTAATTTAATAGTAAAGTTCAATCCCATTGACGTAGACATATTAATTCATCTTTGTATTTAGAAGGTTGATACTTAATTCAAGTGAATAAATATAATTTGTTATTGTAAAAATGTCGTCTGGTAATTCTTTGTCTCATTTCAATCTTGGTGTCCAGGGAGAACCCAGGAATAACCTATCAGGATCTATGAATTGTTTGTTTAAATAGCGTATTTACACTTATCTAAGCCACACTATTTTTTAGTGAAGGGGATGGTGGACCTTTAAAACTAACTTCTTAAATTGTTAGCTTAATTAGCTAAAAATGCAATCATATAGTAAATGATTATTATATTTGACAATTTAAATGTGTAACACACGATTTAATACTAAGACCGAAATATAGATGGCGGTACTTGTAACGGAAGCATTACCGACCGAAGCCCTGTATTACCGCCAGAGAGAGTTGGGATTTGAATGAGTAAACGTCACTCGTCTCGCTGTCCAATCCTGGACTATGTAATGCATTTAATTTCCCCTTATTACCTTTAAATGTTTAACCTGTATTGTGTCTAAATGTCTGTCCATTGTAACTGTGTTATTTTATGTCATTAAAACTATTTTAAATTACCTCGAGATCTCATCCATTATTTTGGTTTACCCAGTAATGACGTAAAAAAACGTTACAAATGTATTTTTTTAAAAAAAAAACTATTATAAACTGATTTTTTTAAAAATAAAAATTTTAAACTATTTTTAAAAATGCTCTTTGCGCATCAGTTTTTCAGATATGTACTTCATTTTTGTTTTATGTATAGATGAACTACAACATAATATATCTGTGCATGGATTTTTAATTTAGAATAAAATTTCATGAAAAAAAGATAAATTTTCTATATTATATGAAATATTTCACCAATAATCACACATTCAAGGTATTCAAAACAGCACAAAATACGATCCGTTAAATATTTTAAGAAACTAATGCACAAATTTGCGAATTAAATCATCTTTCATAAGTTGTGAAAATTTCAAAGAGATATGACGTAATTTGAAACGCAAGGGGCATTTTACGTAACAATGAAAATGAAAAAAATTTGCGAACTAAGAAAAGTGCATTCTAAGCATTTATTTCAGTAAAATAAAAAAACATTCAGTAATTAGTAAATAAAATGACAAAATTCTTGGATAGAATTATTCATTGAATTATAAGGAATATTATTAGTATAAAATATCACAAAATCGCAATTTTGACCAAAATGTGATATTGTGAAGGTCCACCATCCCCCTTATGCTACTGAAAATCAGGAGCGGCTAAGAATCAAAGGCAAACCATTTGTTGGATGAGAAAAACTGAGTTCTCACACTTTTCAAAAAGAAAAATGGAACTGTCCATTCTGGCCACTTGCATCTATGACTTTTTCCCCAATCAGCAGTTTATCCTCAGTACTCAGTCTATCCTAAACGCATCGTTGTCTGCTCTTATCTTTTAATCATCTAAATTTCAGAGATATCGTTAATGGCATCAAGATGAGTTCATTATCACGCAAATAGGAAAAGAGAGGCAATTTTATTGGCAGGGGGAAAAAACGGAAACACAGTAGTGGCCACCGAAAATTTGATATGGATGAAATAAATATACGTCGATGGCGTAAACAAAATTATATAATTTTTAACATAATTATATAATTATATTTAATAAAATTATATAATTATGTAATATGTTAAACTCTTTTACATTCTTCTACAATATACTGTTTTAAAAAAATGCAGTAGATGGCACTGAAGACGACAGCGTGTATGATAAATGACAACGCCGGTAATAATTCTAAAGTCAGCTGAGACACTGGGAGTGATGAATCATTTTCGAAACGTGATACTTACGATTAGAATAATTATAGTTTCAGGTATGTATTTGAAGTTTTTTAATAGTGGTAAAATAAATTACTTATAATGTTGCCATTTCTCATTAAAAGTTTCTTTAAAAATTTCTTAAATATCGGATATTGATAAACCTTTTACACGATTTTATTTTATTTCTTCTGTAAAAAAAAGTGTAAGGAACTTGATCTGTGGCTTGGAATCGATAATAACATTTTTCCACATAGACGCTTTGAGAATTCAAGGTATGGCTTAAAATCGATGGCGGCTTAGATTCGAGTAAATGCGGTTTTTGCTTATGCAACAATATAAATTTCATTTTTTTGGGAGGAGGACATTTTTTTAAAAAATAATTAGTTAAAATTTTAATATTTTTCGAAATATTTCATTTTTTTAAAACTCTTACTTCAAGGAATTTTAATAATAATCGCTAACTCGTGAGGGGCTTTGGGTTTGTCGAGTCAAGAGTTCAGAGTCCTGATCCAAATACAGCCTCATGGTCTAAAAGGGTTTATTCACATTTAATCTATAGAGGTTTGAAATAGGGATGGTGATCTCAGATCGATTAATCGAATAATTGATTTCTCGGGCTAAAAATCGATTTTTTAAATACATATGCAGCACTGAATCGTTTCAGAAAATCGATATTTCATCCTAGAAAATCGACATTCGATTTTTTTCTGTTTTGATAAAAACCATAAAATTATTTACAATTAGTTGGATGTACCATCTTTAAAACCCTTAATATTACGGTGTTGGTGGTTAAAGGGCTAAATACTCAAAAACTCGCGAGATGCCTGTGTGCTTATTTCCTTCGCCTCTCTAATAAATAAATAAAAAAGCTATGTTTGTGTAACCTTTGACTTTTTGTATTTGTTGATATTGCGTCATTTGCTTATGCCTTGAATGACTGTCGTAAAGTACTGTGATTAGCGAAATAAATTAAGGGAAAGGGAATTATGAGGATTTAGCGAAAGTAACTAAGGGCAAGTAAATCGCTGTAAGTATCGTGGGATCATCTGTTCCTTGTGAGTGCCTTTTTTTCGATTGTCAGCAACATCGAAAGTGATGAGCGGAACCTCTTCGATCCCGGTAGACTTGACAGACCGTTGTTTTTAAAAAAGCTTAGATATTAAGCATTGGGAGTTATAAGCTGTATTATCTATTTTCTAAACTTTTTAGTGAAACAAATACATTTAGAAAATAAATATCTTCTTTTATACTGATCCTTTAATATGGTACTAAGAATATTTGTAATTGTCGAATTCCCTGAACTAAAAAATTCCCTGATTTTACTGATAAAAAATCGTTTATTATGGTATCTTTCTTGTTTTTCATAAAACTGATTTACATTTACATTGTATTTTTATTGATTTACATATACAATGCAGCCTTGAAAAAAATCATTTTTTTAGAAATTGACCTTTTAAACCTTCGTTTTTTTTGTGAATCGATTCATCAGGTTGCGATTTGAATCGATTTAAAAATCGTTCTTTTTCGAAAAGAATCGCTATCCCTAGTCCGAAACCGTCATATTGGCTCTGTGTGAAAATTTGGAGAGTGGTGTGCCGGCTCAGGTGTCACTCTCGTCGGCGGAAACTCAAAAC
Organism: Trichonephila clavipes; assembly: GCA_019973935.1. Lineage (NCBI taxonomy): Eukaryota > Metazoa > Arthropoda > Arachnida > Araneae > Nephilidae > Trichonephila > Trichonephila clavipes. The sequence goes on along the minus strand of BMAU01018046.1, from coordinate 433,482 downwards.
TACGAAATTCGTAGCCTAAAGACCTAATAAAGCTTCAAAATGCAATTTTAACCCCTTGCTTACCAGACTGCGTTTCTTAGCATCCAGAAAACCCCCAGATTTCAGGAGATACCGACCTTGAGTTACGACGCATATTTCATTTTTCCTTTAGACACCTTCTAACGCGCACTTTCGTTCATGTTTCGTTTCGCTTTCTAAAGCTCAAATATTTATTTGAATAATTGTTCATTTTTACCTTTTCTAGAAAATATGGCATCGTCAATGATTTTAACGAAAGTAACACTGATGGAGAATATTTGCTGGTGGGTAAGTAAATATTAACGTTCGCTGTTCAGCTACACTAGGGCTTTTGGCGAAGGACCTCGTAATTTTGAAGCATGGTCAAGTAACGAAGACGACAACTGAGCTGGCACCCCCTCTCCTAACTACCACACCGATTGAGCTCACGAAAGATTTAACATGCATCACTCCCCCACGTGTCGGGTCTGTAGTGATGCTGAGCTCGAATTCGTGATAAGCAAACCACAAACCGATACCTAAACCACTAGGCTACCGCGGCCACGAATATTTGAATGCGACAGTGACTAAGATACGGCATTATGTGTTTGTGATGAAGAAATGGAATAAAACTGACAATACACTTACATAACGAATGTGGAACAGTTTTTTTTTCCCAAGAAACATTTTGAGAAATTTCACAAAGATTTATAATTTTAATTTTAATTTTTCCTAATTTTTCAAGTTTTTGTAATCCAGACATTTTCTAACTTAACTTTTGCAATTTTATACAACCCCAATAACAGAAAATCTACCTTAAAATGTATCATGTGCTGGTTATACTGGTTGTATACTTAAATAAGCCATGTATCCAATTGAGGTTAAGGTGGGATTTTACCCTATACATAGCATGTATCCGCTAGAGTGGTTACATAGTACACACAAGGTGTTAACAAACAATTAATCATTAAACACTTGGGATGCATTTATTTAATGAAGATTTCAAACTGCCATACGTTTTTTGTAACAACGAGAAGAAATCAATAGCACTTTTATAAATAAAAAATAACTTTTATGATTAAAATGACATCACTTTAAAATAAAACTGTATTAACTTTATATCTGTCTATATTCTTTTACTTATATTGTTTTTGAAAATATTTCTTATGAATAAAAATGTTTAACTTCTTTAGTTACATATTTTATTATTTTGATACAAATCTGAATCCGAGACTAAAATAATAATTTTCCCTTTTTTTTCAAATTTTTGCCAATATCACATTATATACTGAAATCTTCAAAGGAAAAAAAAACCGATGTTTTTTTCGTATTTCTACGTAGAAATATGAAGGTTTATGCTTTGTTTTTTCCTATTAAGAATAGTTAAAATGTCGAAAAACATCTTTTCATTTTAAAATGTATTAAAATATTTCTGAGGGAAAAAATACGTCGAGGTTACAAAAATCTCGTTATAACTTTCATGTGAAATCCTTCTGAAATTCCTCTTATTTTAAAAAAAAAATCTTTATACATTCAAACAATATTTTCAAGCAAAGAGCACAGACAGAAGAAATATCTAGAAAATTGTTAGAAGAAAAACAGTTTTTAGTTAAAATCTGCCATTCTAAAACTCTTCTCTTTCTTGTTTATAAATATACGGAAATAACTATTTACTTTTTCATATGATCATAGCAGAATAATGTAAAGTAAAAATATCCAAAAATTGTTTTCAAAGTATTTAATATTTAGCTGACAGCTAGTATCTTTATTTTACATACTGAAAAAAAACTGAAATTTCTAAGTTCTTTTTTTGTGAGCTAAATCCATGAAGACACATTTTAAAATTATTCAAAAAAGCTTCACATTTTTGAAATTTTCTTTTACTGTGGCTTTAAACGCTTAACTCTATTGATTGCACTTTCTTCTCAGATTTCTTATAAAATGTTTGAGGATTTTATAAAGGAAGAAAAAATAAATGATATATAGTTTCTGCTGAGAGAGAGAATTTAATATTTTAACAATGTGTTTTCTTTATACAGTGGGCCCATTTAAGTCCGTTGTCATCCCAATAATTAATGTACAAGAGCTATAATTATAAAAGTGACGTTTAGGAACAGTATATTTGACACGCGATACAAAAAAAAATCTTACAGCACCATTTGATGGATAAATTTGGACAGTGTTATCTCAAAAACAGTACGAGACACATGAAAAAAGTCAACTACAATGTAGTTCAGAATCTCTCATTGATTTATTACAATATATATATTGAACAAAAATAAAATAAATGCCATAATGACACAAAGCCCACATGTGATTGATCGAGCTAATCGAAACTGCACTTTCCGAGAATGGACCTCATCAATCTGTAAAGCTCAAAAAATGGTGTCCTTCAGTAACAATACACATCTGGACACAAGTTTTGCATTTCCTGCTGCACTTTCTTCAACATGGCATGCTGGTACAAGTATCCATCATACGGTTTCAAAACTTCTGCAGTGTTGATGGAGGGGTTGCACTCAATCTTTTTTTATGTATCCCCATAGAAAAATGTCTAATGGGTTGAGGTCATCAACCACTACCTTCATACCTGATGACTTGTTGCTGGAATGTATCTCGAGTGTACTTTGTGATAAGTGGTACTTTGAGTGGTGGCGAGCCTTCGTGCAGAAATTATACATTACGGAAATCATTCAACGACAAATCCTGTAGAAAATTGGGCAGTAGTATAATCTGATTAGTACTGACAATTATCAGGATCCTATTAACGTGTCCTCGTAGATTACAGGGCGCATCAGACCAATCAATTTGGAATATTCCTGACAGCAAACTTTAAATTCTTCAGTGACCAGAAATGGATGTTCTGCTTATTGTGAATAATATTAAGTACAAAGCATACCTCATCCGTCCATATGACGTCGACAAGGAAAGTTGGCTGTACCTCCAAGTGTTTCATAATGAAGTTGCACCAATTATAGCGTATCTGATCATCCTCAAATAAATACGCATTTTACTTCTTCTATTTTCAACACAACTTTACCGCAAAACCCATGATTTAACCGCTTTTTATGTATTTCGTACCATTTTTGAGATCAGAATGCTAATTCAAAATTCCTCCACCAGGTGACACTGTAAGTAGTTTTTATGTGTAGCACATGACAACTTTACAATACCTAAACCCAACTTTTATGGTTATAGCTCACATCGTTCATAAATATTGGAGTGACAACGGACTGATCCGTTTTATCATAGATAAAAAGCTCACAGCAGATTACATTCAATGTTACAATTAACTAACTTTTTGTCAAAAATGGACTTGCATCATTTCAAAGAAAACAGCTCATATTCAAAGTGCAGCGGCCCACATTCTACACGGCAGATGGGAAAAAATTAAATTTCTATTTCACAAAATTCTAATATAAGAATAGAGGTATCACTTACCTTATTCTTCCGTTTCTAACGCCCGGGATGAGCTTGACCTAAAAGATTCGATTAAATAGACTCTTAACCAAGAGAATTAGAGTCCTTTTTTATGCAAAAAAGATTTATTGGATAAGGAAAATAGACGACTGATACATTTCACGTTCGAATTACAGATTCAACTACTACTACTGACAAACGTAAACAAAAAGAAGGCATGCGCTTACAGCGCCACTGGTTAAACTACAAGTTCGTTAGCTCCGTTCGTGACACTCCCCACATTGAGTTTTGAATTTTTAAAATAAAAAACTCAACAATAGTCATTCAGTCCTTTTCGGGGTTTCAAGAATCTACCATAACGAGATCGTCGAGGTCCCGGCTGTTGAAGTTCACCGTCAGAAATAAAGATATCTGGCAATTCAAGGGTCTCAAAGTCTCGGCTCCACTCCGGCTTCCCCATCAGAAACTCTGGAACAGGTCTGCATCGAAGAGGTTTCTGCCTGCTGGTGTCCACTTGCCTCAGCTCTGGCTCCAGTCCAGCTTCACCATTAAAAATACTGGAACAGGGCTGCATCGAAGAGGTTGCCGCCCTCTGGGGTTTACTTCATGATCTATATTAATAGGTATATATATTCATGATCTATATTAATAGGTAAATGACTTCCTTCATTAGCATCTGAAAATAAAGGAGAGTTAGTAGGGAGTACAGATGATTTATTTTTCTCCATCACCTCTAGGAGATACAATTTTTGCACTGGACGCAGAAAAAGAGCCAAATTTAGTTTTTACTTGGGCTACTCTAACCTTCTTGTCTTTGCCAGGATACAGTTTCAAAATTTTACCTAAATTCCAGTTTAATCTTTTGGTGTGGTCATCTCCCATCAAAACAATATCTCCTTCACTTAAGGTATTTTCCCCTTTTATATTTCTTGTCTCCCTCAATTGACCTAAATATTCTACTCGAAAACGTTTCCTAAGATCATTTTGTATTCTATTTCGGTACACTTATCTTTTATTCAATTTATTTTCATCTATTTGATCTAACTCCGGCACACCAACTTCTCTAATGTCTTGCAAAAACATTGCTGGAGATAGAGGTTCCAAATCTTCGACGTCATCTATAACATAAGTTAATGGCCTGGAGTTATAATTAAACTTTCACAATCGCAAAGAACCGTATACATTTCTTCATGATTCAAGGAAGTTTTTCCCAGTGTTTTTCTTAAAGTCCTCTTCACAAATCCAATCAATCTCTTCCAAAAACCTCCCCACCAAGGAGCCTGTGGAGGAATGAATTTCCATGAAATTGCATTTAGCTCTTCTACATTCTTCAATTTTTCTAAGTTCACTTTCTGATGAAGTCGATAAGCACCTTTAAAATTGGTACCGTTATCCGAGTAAATGACGGATGGTCGGCTTCGGCTTGCTATAAATCTTCTTAAACCAAGCAAGAAACTTTCAGTCGAAACGGAGGTTAACAATTCAAGATGAATTGCTCTATAGACTGCACAGGTCAATATCAAAATCTAATTCTTCTCCCCATTCTTAAGAATGAGAGGTCCTGCCAAATCTAATCCTATAATTTCAAAAACAGCAGCATCTCTCACTCAGTCTTGAGGTAAGAGTCCTTCTGATACCGATATAGGCTTTGCATTGAATAGCTTGCAAATAATGCAAGTCTTAATGACTTCTTTAATGGATTTTCTTCCTTTCAGGATCCAATAGCTTTCTCTGAGAGTGTACATAAGCATCTGAACTCCGGCATGACCTAACTGTACATGCTTATAAATAATGAGTGCTTTGACTACTGGATGATTGGAGGGAAGTATAATAGGTAAACGGAAGTCCTGGTGATCATCCTTTAAAAATACTTTAGTCTTCAGTCTTTAAATCCCATCAGAATCTTTGACTATTTGGAAGGGGCTTAATCTTTGTCTTCTTCGTCATTGAATGCATCCATTTGTATCTGCTTCAACAAGGCACGTTCGGCTATTTTAATTTCTTCAAACTGTAAATCCCCTGTTATTCTTTGGTCTTTTGTCTTTTTCAGGTTTGTTAAAAACCTTTTTATCCAGGTTGTTATTCTCACAAGTTTACCATATGATGAAAATCGAAGATAATATTTCTCTTCCCTTTGTGCAGCCGCTGCAGTTATTATAGTTTTCTTCTTCCCCGAGTTGATCACTTCCATATCAGGAAAAAGTTCGGATTTTGGCCAGTCTTCGGTTGAATTTTTAAGCCAAGATGGACCTTCCCACCAACGTACTTTTTTGAGCGTCTTCACTGAACATCCTCTAGAAGGGAGATCGGCTGGGTTCTGCATTCCAGGAACGAATCTCCAATTTTCCTTAGAGGAGAGCCTTCTTATTTCTTCAACCCTATTGGCAACGAACGTTGCCCACGGGCCGTCGTCTCTTTTTATCCAATGAAGAGCATCCATTGAATCTGACCAATAGGTAACGTCAACATTTTCCATATGCAAATCCGTCTTCACAGAATCAGCAATCCTAGCTCCAATCATACATGCTAACAACTCTAATCTAGGAATTGAAGTTCCTTTTAAAGGTGCGACTTTTGATCGAGCTTGAATTAATTGGCAGGTTACTTCACCCTCTCTTTCTGCTTGCAAAAAAGGACAGGTAGCATATGATAATTTCAAAGCATCACAAAAAACTTGTAGTGATAGGTTCGTATCTTTAAGATCAAAATTCGATAATCTTCGTGGAACCTTGAGGTCTTGTATCTCTATAAGTTTTTTTCCACGTTTCAAATTTTCTTTCGATGTCTATTGGTAATTTGGAGCTCCATGAAGTTTCTATCTTCCAACACTCTTCTATAAGTAATTCAGTGATAGGGTGATAGGACATGTGAATCCTATCGGGTAAAAAAATCGATGAGCCAAGGAAATGATTCTTCTCTTTGTGACTTCTTTCGATTCTGTTTCTCTGTAAGAGATGGAAAAGGTATCTTCTTTCACACATTCCACATAAATCCAAGAACTTGTATTTCTTGAGGGTCGGATTTCTGTTGATTATCTTGAAAGTCGAAATTTGATTCTATATCACTATGTCGCCATCCATGTAAATCGAATTTACCCAATGCTAACAATTCTCTAAAATCTCTTTGAAAAGATTCAAGTTCTTCGGAGAAATCGACACTCGCCATACAGTTGTCAACGAACATTGAATCTATCAATTTTTCAGCAGCCTTTTCCAAATGTTCAGGAGCCTGCTTAAAATGATGGTTTAATACTGCCCACGATGCCCGTAGATCTGATTTTCAAATGTCTATGACTCCGATTTTCCTAAGCGAAAACGATTTAAAATTGCTGGTATCATTTCTATTTGGGTCCCTCTACGCAATCATTCAAAGAACAAGATTTCCATAATGAGCTGACCCATCAAACACAGGACGAATCTTAGTCATTAATTTTCCTTGAATACAGGTCTGTGTGGCAAATAATGAAATTTCCCACCAATTTTTGGTTCATCTTGTGCTATCTTTTCAATAATGCCTTCCTTTTCCCAGTCTACAAATAATTGTTCATAATCAAATAGTCTGCCTGTAAATTTTAAAGTTTTTACAGTTTTCTCCAATCTTCCCTTAGCTAAGCTGTAGTGATCCTCAAGTCTTTCATTCCCTTCTATCCACGGAATACTGACGATGTATCTACCTTCATCATCTCGCAATACCGTATTCTCAAAATGTTTCAAAGCTAGATCTTGTAATTCTAATTTCGATTTCTTTTCACAGAGATCTTTTATTCCTAAAGAATCCAATTCCCAAAGATCTGATATTTTTTCTCTGTTCGTAAAAAGAGAATGAACAAGAAGTGAATTCTCTAATTCAAATTTAGATTCACAGCTTAATTTCCCTATAACTGTCCATCCTATTCGAGTATTCACAGCTGTAAGCCCCTTAGAAAAATTACACTCACCAGTAAATAATTTTCCAATTATGTCAGATCCTAACAGAATATGTATTTCATCAGAATGTTTTTCGAAAAGACAAAGTTTGTTATTTGCGGACGAAACGCTAATAAATATATATTATGTGTTGCCAATTTCTGTAAAACGCGAGAGTCATTAATTCTAGAGATTCCTAAGCAAATGTTTTTCTGATCATTAACTTCCATTATGAAACAATATTTTCCGTCATAACTGCGCAAGTTGATTAAATACTTATTATGAACTTCGGTCATTTTGTGTCCTCCAAAAAGTCCATGAGTTATTGTTTCTTTCCCAATACTTTTTAAGCCTATAAATTTTGCAGCATATTCTGAAATGTAGCTTTTTTGGCTACCAGTGTCTAATATCGCTCTCACCAGTTGTTTGGAATTTCCATTTTCTATAAAGACAGCTAATGTTTGTAAAAAAACTTCCCCGGTGTTTTGGTTAGCTAGATCGGTAGACGTTGACCCTATTTCTCTTTTCAGTTGCTTAAAACAAAAAAATTTATGATGTAAACCCGAACAAATTTCACATTTTGTTTTATTTATTGGGCAATTACGCGATAAATGCTTTGCAATTCTTAAACAGTTGAAACAAGCCCCTTTTCGCAATAAAATATTCTTCCTTTCTTCTAAAGACATATTAATAACGTATTCACATTCATTCGAATTATGAGTCATGGAATCGCAAAATATACAGATGAGTTTTATTTTGTCTTTATTTTCTTTAACAGGTGCCGTTAGTAGTTCGCTTGCAGTATCAAAACTTTTTTTGGTTTTGTTGTTTATATGATCTGGGTTCTCGAGAAAAATTTGATTTCGTTTCCTGTGTACGATTGCATAATTCAAAAGATGACTTATTTGTAGAATAAGTCTGCTCTCGAGCCGTCAAGGATTGCGTAAGAAACGAGAGCAACTGCTGAATATCTGAGCCAGAATCCTTTTGTTGTAATTTATGATAATCTAATACCAAGTCAGATGGAATAAGTTTTAACAACATGGGGCACAAAATTTTTCCATAATTCGTGGAAGGTACGCCTAATGAATTTAAACTTCTTAATTGAACATTACAGTTATCAAAACAAACTTCCGAAAAGAACGAAGGTCATTAGAATTTTTTAAAGGCAGTAATGATGAAATTTAGTTCATATGCGCTTGAATTAATATTTCCGAATTAGCAAATATGTTTTTTAATAATTCTACGGCTTCATCATAGGCCTTTGACGAAATAGGAAAACCTTCAACAGTGTTTAAAGCAGATCCTCCCAAATGCGCCTTCAAATAATTAAACTTATCGACTTTATTTAAAGATTCATTATTATGTACGGCTGTTTCGAAGCTATTCCAAAAAGTTAACCATTTTGAAGCGTCATCTCCACAGAATCGGGTGATATGATATTTTGGGACTTAAATGCGAATGTTATCAGACTTCCGAAAATGTTCATCTTGTGATTGTGATAATGTAGTCTGTAAGAGGAGGGCGATGTAACACGGGGTTTTGAAAATTCATTAATCTTCTTTTTCGCACGAAACTGCCAAAGTAACACTTTTTCTCTATATTTTTCGGCGATTAAAAATTCACCATCGAATTCTTCGGGCTTAAAAGGGGTTCAATTTGTTGATCAATTAAAGTTAAAGGCTCAAATTTGATGCATAGAATTTCTACCAGTTCACATAATCTATCAACATTTAAATCAGACTTCGATAATTCAGCTTCTAATTCATTAACTATCTTAGTAATAGCTGTTCTCAATTATTTTCGTTTGGTTTTTAACAACTCGAATGATTGTGTTTCGGTCATATTTAGTATATTAAAATAATCACAGCTTATACTCCAAAACAAGTTCAGATCCACTTAATATTTTCAATATAATTCTACTAATTTCAAAACATTTCAATAATTTCTAGTGTTAAAAAAGTTAACAGAGTTCTATGTATCAGTTTCAAATATAAAAATTCAACATTTAAAATATTTCTTTTTCCTTTCGATTATCAAATATTCAAATAAAATGTAACATATACATTTAATTATAATCAATATTCAAAAAAACAACTTTTTATTTTATTAAATTCTAGTTCAAACTTCTTTTCTTTCAAAATTTTAAAACTCTATTTCAAGCTCAGATCCCTGCAGGGATGCCATGTGAAAAAACTAATTTTCTATTTCACAAAATTCTAATATAAGAATAGAGGTATCACTTACCTTTTTCTTCCGTTTCTAACGCCCAGGATGAGCTTGACCTAAAAGATTCGATTAAATAGACTCTTAACCAAGAGAATGGGAGTCCTTTTTGATGCAAAAAAGATTTAATGGATAAGGAAAATAGACGACTGATACATTTCACGTTCGAATTACAGATTCAACTACTACTACTGACAAACGTAAACAAAAAGAAGAAATGCGCTTACAGCGCCACTGTAGTTAAACTACAAGTTCGTTAGCTCCGTTCGCGACAGCAGGTCTTCAGCGGTACTAAGCTCGAACTCATGACACGCCAATCCTCATTCAACCACTATGCTAACACGGCCACTTCATAGATTTCAAATCGCATGGTTTACGATGAGAAGTGATTTTCAGTTTTGATCTCTGACGAAAATAAAGGGATTATATTTCTGCTTAATGGGCATGTGATTGGCATAAGTTGTACAAACACAAAAGGAAATTTTGCAGTAAATAACAAAACATTCAGTTTGTGATGGTTTGGACAAGTTTCATGTTTGCCAAGTCTAAACGAGTGAGAAGGAAAGGAGAAATGAGTCTTTGGTCCTAAGAATTTTTCTCTTTCTTAAGAACGATGTTAAGCTATCCAATAAAAAGAGTTCTCTCTGTGTAATTTTAACTTTTGTTGAATAGATTGTATTGTATGCAATATCTCAATTTTCTGTCACAAAATATCCAATTTTTAATTTATGTTTACTAGGAATTAGAGTTCTTATAAGCTCTATTTTGAACGTACGCTTTATAAAGAAAAAATATTTTTGTGAGTAAAAGGTTAATGTTTCATTATTTCACTTTCCATAAAAAGTAATACTTGTTATAGTTTTATAAATGTGACAATTTTTTGAAATAGCAATTCATAAACCGTGGGTTGTAATAAGAATACTAAAATTACTCTGTTTTTATACAAGCATGAACCTATTACGCGTTTAATTGAATAACTTGAAATTCAGTTATAAAATTTACAATGAATTTCATCAAGCACAAAGATTCTTGAACTTTCATACCAATTCAGTTCCAAAAACAAATATAGTGAAAATTAAACATTTTTTTAAGTTATATAAATAAGTAATGTTATATATTGATTGATATATAATAGAAGTATTATCCAATAGTGCTATTAATATCAAATAATGAACATAAAATGTTTTCTTCAATTATATAAAATTAAAATTCCATACCTTATTTTTAATTGGGATATTACGCAGCTTCAGTACTGGTTAGTAAACAAAATTATAAAAAAATTGAACTAAACTTTATAAAATAATTTTTTCTGTTCAATTGCATTGCAATTTTTAATTTAAAAAGTGCCAAACTTTTTACTATTTTTTTCATTACTTAAAACGAATGTTAGTAGAAACAATGTTAAATTTATCTCCATATGTTTAAAAAGGGCATATTCCATGAAAATCATAAAAATTTTACTTTGTATGGCATGAGTGATAAAAAAATAAAACCTGTTAGAGCATTATTTTCCCAAACTGTTTGTTATCGTTTCTCAGAAACAAAATGGATATATTTTGCATAAAAAAATGAAAACATTGTTAAAAATAAATTCTGTAACAAAAAGATGCGGAAAAAAACGTTGACAGTTATAGGAATTTAAAAGAATTCTAAAGCATTTATTTGTGGTATTTCATTTTATTCGTTGTTCTTTCCAATATGGCGGAAAGCAGCAGACGACTAATTACCCAATCAATATTTCTGCCTCAGAATGATATAGTTGAACTTTTTGCTATATTGTCATGCCTTATTAGTCTGCATCAAAGAAAGTTTTTTAACCCTTCTATTTGAATTTTATAATCTATTCAAGGTTCTTCAGTTTTGTTTCAAAGTAACTGTGGGACTTCGCACAACAAAACTAAGATTTATCAGTTTCATTTTTATAAACAAATGTTGTAGAATATTTATTTAATATATAATGGAAACTATTATATTCTAATAAAACATATTTTAAACATTTCAGGTGCTTTGGGGGAATTTCAGCTTCTAATATATCAACTTTATTAAAGCAGAAGTGTTTATTATATTTGTTAAATTATTAAATTATTCTATTAAGTAAAAACATATAATAATATATATTGAAAAATAGTTAAAAATAAATGAATGCGTGTATAATTTTAGCAACATTTAAAAACACAAATTTTAACGAACGCCTGTACAATTATTTAACTCTAAGTATTTTAATTTCATCTACACATATACATATAAAAATATTATTTTTTGCAGCTTTAAAATCAGAATGTAAGCTTTTACATGATGATCATATACATATATATATTCCTTTAATAGAAATTCTTTTCATAATTTATAGTAACAAATTTATTTTTATGTGATATGCATTACAATATTTCATAAAAAATCCATAAGTGCATCGAAAATAAAATTCATTTGCTGATAATTTTTTCTAGTGCACGTTTTGTATTTTCATTTACACGCAAGCACAAAAAAATAATATTGTTAACAAAACATTTTTTGCTGAATTATTTATTTCAAGCACTTTCACACACACAAACAGTGGTTTCCATTAAATTTCAACATATGGCGATAAAAAAATTATACCATTTTTTCCAAAATGGAACTTAATTTCCGGTAACTTCTCGGACTAGAGACTACACGTATATGGTTCAAACGTTTTATGAATTATGTTTCACATTCTAACATTTAAGTTGATTATTTTTAAAAGAAATAAATAAAACAGTTTATACTGGATTAATACAGGATTCAGCATCAAGCAGAAAATACAACCTCGGTTAAAGGATTCATTTACTATAAACATTAATAATAATAATATTCTTAACTGTTTTGAACAAGAATAATTTTGGAATCGAAAAAACTATTTTTCTTCATAATTTTTAGAATGATTCTCGTTCCACTTAAAATTATTTATAAGCTAAGACTGAATTCAATTTTTCTCTGTTCAGTTAATCTGATTATAATTACAAAATCATTTGTGTCACTTTTTTGTTTCTTTTTTAAGCTTAAAACTTTACAATACTACCAAATATATATAGTTTAAAGTATTTGTTGTTCAAACTTGACTCTAAAGAGCAATTAGTAATGTTTTATGTTATTTCAGTTACGAAACATAAAATTTTCCTATGATGATACAACATGATTACGTGCATAATTTTTAATTGATTGTGCAACTATGTATGAAAGTAACAACTTTTCGATAACCTTTATTTTCTTGATTGAGTAGCATAACTTCGTGAATCGAATGCTTGTTCATGCAGTAACGAATCTGGTAATTGTATTACATGCACGCGATTGTGACATTTACATCTGTATTTCAGGATCAAAGAATTCAACACATCATTTCTATCGAAACAGCAGTCAACCGTTGTTGAGAATTAAATCAAATATTTCCTTGTCCTTCAGTTTGACTGCTTTCACTTTGTGTGAAGAAAATAAATAATGCATTCCTGTTCTATATTAACACGTTAAGCATATTCATTCATCCGCGTTATCAGAAGCTGACTTCGAACCGTATCGGTGAACTCGAATGAACAGAGATCATTGAATGCGAAGTGAATCAGCCTGTCAGATTTTACATTTTCGGTTCAGATTTCACCCAAAAGGCTGGGCTTTTTTTATGCACAATTATATTGTATTAAGTGGAAGGTTTGCTATATACTACAAATGTGTTATGTATTGCTAATAAACTGGTGTGGAGATTCAATTTAATATAGTAATATAGGAAGTATTGTGCCGTAATGTAATTATATTTATAAAGGGTAACTAAGCATCCCTTAGTTAAATCTATCTTTAAATCAATTATTAAAGAATATGAGATAATTTCATATCATTTTCATTTTTCTAAACTGTCACACATTTTCGTGTTCTAAACAGTCTTGTATTTAAATGTAATTTAACTTTAATGTTTTTACTAAAGTTTTGCTGATTAGTGACAAATTCTCATTCTTATTTCTTTATTCTACTGCAGCTTACAAGTAGTATTTGATCATCTATTTGCAAAATTTATATTTTATTTCATACTTGCGTTATTTATCTTTTGATTTCATTATTATGCTTTAAATTATTAATATTTAATTGGTATTATCATTATTTGGATTTATAGATTGTGTTAAATACTAATTATGGTAAAAAACAATTCTATCATACATATAACACAAAATTTATGTTATAGGATTTTTTATATATATAGAATAAAATCTTTATAGAGTTGTCCCTAAGCATCGGTTCTACACTTCTTAAAAAATTAAGGAAGCATATGGATTTAAGGTTATTAGCAAACATTTCTTCTGATAACTAACTTAAAACAAAGCATTCGTAATCTAAAATGCAGGAGAAAACAGAAGAAAATTTAATATGCAAATCAACGTTCGTGATTTCAAAATCAGAATAAGTTATAGGAGGGAAGCAGTTATTTAGTAGAAGCTACAGTTTTTCGCTGTTTCTAAGATGAAATTAACCTTTAAACTGTTGTTTTGAGAAAAGGTGACTGGAAAATGTCACGATAACGTGATCTACCGGTATTCATGGGTTGGTGTATTATCGGGTGACTGAAATCCAGGCAAACATAAAGAACTGTAGAGAATACTGTGATAACCCCCCGGCCCGGGGGTATCATCTTTTCATCTAAGCGACCTAGATTTGTAGGAGGAAATGATTGATCACCCAAATTCAACGATACAACGTAATTCTAAATTCTAAGTAAATATGGCCTGGAATCCTAATCACTATTTTTATGAAAAACTATCCTAAGAATCTTTATCTACCTTAGATTCCTTAACACACTAAAGCCCTTTCTATAATTATGTTTCTGTATTTAAAACCTTACCAATAGTTATCGGCGTTCAGCATATCAGTTTTCAGTCTTCTTCTATTCTACCATTCTACTCCATTATTCTATTACCATTCTTCTTTCACGCGAATACTAAAGCTCCATTATATATCTATTAACTAATATGCATATCGTGGTTTCTTCTTGAGAGGATTGGATATGAAATAATGCCATTCTGGCCCCAATGATTCCCCAAGAGGATTAGTAAAAACAATGCGATAAATCCCCGTCAAAACTATTAGAGTAGCATAAAGTGTCACTGAAGACTGGTATCAATTCCAAGAAACAGGACATGCTTTACGTCAGCCAGGACAAGGTCATCCACTTGTTTTCACAACAAATAATGGCCGATATATCCTGTTAACAGCTCTTCGAGACAAAACAGCTATGCGACGCAGATTCAAAGACAGTTTCATTTAGTAATAAAATGAAGGGTCTCAAGCCAATCAATCCGAAATAGGCTTCATTAGGGTGGACTGTATGCGCGCAGGCCAATGGGTGTATTCCGTTGACCGCAAGACTAGTGATGTTCGTAGAAAGTGGGCTGCTAAACATCGAGATTGAGTGCAAAGTTACACGAGTCAAATGCTATTTACGAATAAGTTCCAATTTATTTAGAGTGTGACACAAGGCGTGTTTTGGTATGGCGAGAAAGGGTCACTCTAAAATAACCTTATATTCGTTCATGAAAGATCATATTACAGTTGTGGTGGTGAAATGGTATGGACCGGAATCCTGGTAGACGAACTTGCTGCCTGCATATCATTCGGAAGTCCAATTTGATGACTCAAAAGTATGCAGGCGAGATCCTGAGACCCCATGTCGTTTCTTTCTTTTAATTCAGCATAACTCAAAACTTATACGGTTCTTATTGTGGAGATCCTTATTGAAGTTGGAACAATACTGTATCTGGAGTAGCCAGCATGTCCTCCTAATCTTAAGCTTTTCAAACATGTTTGGGACATGCTCATACGACGTGTTGCTGCCAGACCAAAGCCTTCTGTTACTGTCCAAGATAGTACTTTGTCAAGAATGGAACAGTATTCTTCAATGTTTCATCGATAGCCTCTTCACGTCCGTGCTAAACATGTAGGTGGGAGTATTAGGAGATCGGGAAAACCACACCCCAGATTTTAAGTCCTGTATCAATTCCAAGTTATAAGTTTTTTTGTCATTTACATGCAACCAACGTTTTGCCCTGAAGCATCATTTCATGTTCTTCACACCATTCCAAGGAATTAGGGTTCCCATGCAATTGTTTTTTTCTTTTTGGTTCATTTAATCTGTACTGAATTTTGCTACACCCGTATTCTCCATTTTATATCCATTCATGGCTATCGCACAAAGGTATCTTCCCCTTTTTGCTTTCCCCCTAATTTTTAAGTGATGTATATATTCGGCGTAATCTCAGTCTGATATTACTACTTTTCTCCATCTAACTATATTTTAATGGACTCAATTCATGAAATCACATAATAAAAAAAACACGTGTTTTCGAATGAATTTAAAACAAACATTAATTCAATGAGCTCAATTCATGTGACATCATAGTCACATGATAGTGAAAGCCACGTGATTCTAGCCAACCAATTCAAAAACTCATGCAACGTCATAATCACATGATAAAAACTATCCAGTGTTTCTAGCTAAACAGTGCACACGCACCGGTGTTGCCAACTTTTGCTCTTTGCAGAAACTTTCTCTCAAAAAGTACGTATGTATACAAAATACATTTTATTTAAAAGTATAAACATAAAATATAATTTTTTTAATTTAAAAAAAAATCTTCTGAAAAAAATTTTTTTTCCCAACATTTAAAAATGTTTACCCAAGTATAAAATTTGAAATTTTATCTAAGTTTTACAAAAAAGAACAGCGAATACAATTAGTTTAATGTTTGTTTTGAATTCAAAGGAAAATGTGTGTGTGATTTTTTATCATGTGACTTGAACTATTGGTAAATGTGTGTGTGTTGTTCTATTGGTAAAACTCAGCTAAATTTGAAATTTCCTATTTGGGTAAAGATGTTTAATTGTTAGGAAAAAAAATTCCTTCAGAAAGATTTCTCTAATTTTAAAAAAAAATCATATTTTATGTTTATACTTTTAAATAAAATGCATTTTGAAAATATGTACTTTTTAAGAGAAAGTTTCTGCAAAGGGCAAAACTTGGCAACATCGCAGCTCCTGAACTGATTAGTTATAAGCACTAGATAGTTTTTATCGTGTGACTATGACGTCGTATGAGTTTTTTAATTGATTGGCTAGAATTATGTGGCTTTCACTATCAGGTGACTGTGACGTCACATGAATTGAGCCCATTGCAAATACTTCATTTGTGGGCAAGATAAATGATTTCAATTAAGTGTTTTAAAAGTTTTTCATCATGTTATGTAGATTGTAGAGCACTTCAAAATATTAGCAAGAAGAGAAATAGATTTTTTAATTGCAAAACTAAGTTTATACCCACAAGAATATGAACCTTTTTATCTTTTATTCTTAAATTTCAAATTTAAACACTTAAAAATTAAAGGAAAAATTTTTTCGTAAGCATAGTTATTTATGTTTCATTGAAAGTATAGAAACAGTTTATCAAATATCAGGATAATAAACTACAAATTTATTAGAATAACTAGTTTCACGATATAAAAACAGTACTTATTCAATTGAAAAGGGCTTACGGAATCTTTTAAGAAATTGCAATTCGAATAAATTTATTTTTCAACATTTTAAAACAAAATTCTTTTTTTTTTTTTTTTTTATGATAGCAACTTTTTTCAATGAACTTAAAAACGTTGAAAGTTTGGAATAAAAATCATTTCCGAAAGGATATGTGCATATACATAATCTTTCAATGACTGAAAAATAATACGTTACTTTTTTCTTAAAAAATAAAATGGAAGTTTTTAACTTAAGACGTAAGTAAAAATGTTTCTTAACAACTAGAAAAAACTAAAAACTGATCTGATGATATTTTATTTTCGGAAACATGGGAGATTTTATTTTATCTACAAAGTTTTTTGTTCCCCATTTAGAAATCAAGTCATACATAATTCTATTTAAAAAAGAAATAATTTTGTTTATTTTCGTTTGCAGCGAATATTTCTTGAATTAAGAATCTAAAAGTAAGATCAATAAAGAATTTATTATAAAAAAAGTTCTTAAAAGCTTTTTTTAAGAACAGATTTTTTTTTATGTAAAGATACATTTTGGAACAACATTTTATTATAAAGACGTCATCTTTCAGGCATCGATACATCGATGACTGTCTTTTTCATGCACTTTTAATTTTAATATCCGTTGTATCTAAATCTCTTATATAAATTAGCTAAAATGTTTTATTTACCTTAGAAAAGCAGTGTTGAGTTATAATTAAAATAATAGTTAAAATAAATCTTTCTTTAAAAAAATTATATAAAAAAAATTAATTAAATACATTCTAAAAAGTTTATCCTAAAATACGTTAAAATCATTCATACACAATGTCATAATCCGTTTTAAACAAATCATGAGTAGGAGTTGGCTCTCAAATTATTTTAGTTCACTTTAAATCACTATAAATAATAACAAATTATGTTAAAATATGTGCTGTTAAAAACAAATATACTTTTTCAGCTAATAAAGCCTTTCTTCTAAGTCTTGGAAGATATTTAAGTGAACATTATTTTAAATTAACAGCTCTAAACTATATATAAATGAATACAATTGTGGAGAGTAATACCATTACAGATAAAATGTTTTACAATTTTCACAACCAATAAAACAAATTTCCTTCATACGGAGAGAAATTCAGAAAGATATACATATCCTAGGTGAATTAAACTACTTGTTCAGATAAATACATAAATCGGAATTCCAAAATATTTGTACACTACTTTACACTGAAAATGTAACACAAAAAAGGATTGTCTAAAAAAGTACAAGTTTCTAGGAAGATACACTTTATCAAGTAACACAAATTATGTGATGTAGGCAGTTGTCCGAGACTCACATTGATTAAGACATAAGGGAAGGAATCTGTGTGTGTAAAATTAAAAGGAAAAAAGCATTTTTAAAAACAAAATTGATTTAAATACTCTAAAAAGAATAAAATAAATATTTCTTTTAAAACTTTTTTTGCTATCAAATTATAACGTCATTACACAATTTATGATATAAAAGCTTGTCGCCAGATTTAAGTAATCGTATTTTCTTAGTTTTGAATTTTTAAAAATTAAAACCAATCAGATCAAGTTATTTAATTTGCTTGTTTATCTATCCAAATCTTGCGACAAGCTTTTATATCATAAATTGTGTAATGACGTTATAAGTTGATTGTAAAAAAAGTTTTAAAATAAAAGTTTATATTTTAATATTTTTAGCACATTTAATAAAAAGGCTTGTTTTTAAAAAAAGTTTTTTTACTTTTTAGTTATCGCTGGACAATTTTTTCGGTCTGTCCATCTAATTCAAAGCATCATTGTTGCAAGGCCGTTTGCCGGTTAATTTTGAACAGGCTAGCTCAGGGGTAATCAATCGTTTTCCCGCCAGGCCACGTACATATGATAGATGTTTCACTCTGGCCGCAACAAGAGGATAATGGGGGGGGGGTGGATTAACACTGTAAGACCAAAACAACATTGAAAAAAAACAAAATAAATTTAAATATTAAAACTCTTTTTTTTTTCTTTTACTAAAATACTATATCAAAAACAAAAAACACATTTTTTTAAAAAAAATCCTTAGTTTCAAACCAATTTTCTCAATCTTCGTGCAGAATTTTGGATAATACTATTTTACAAACGAAAAAAAAATTTCGTTTGATTATCTTTAAAAATGACGAAGTTTTTAAATGTTTATTAAAAATTTGAGCATTTTTAAAAAATAGTGAAAAAAAGTTATCGGCATTTTATTTTTTAAATGACTGATTCTAAATAAGAAAAGTATGAACTTTCTTAGTGCAGAATATCGATTCATTAACAAGAAAAAAATTCACACGGAACGATTTAGAAATCATTTTCATGAAAACGCATCGCTTTTGACTCATCTTAGAAAAAATTGTAAAAAAGTAGAAAATATTATTTTGTAAAAAATATATATATACCATGTCATGGTTTCGATTATATAATTATTTTTTGCCTCAGTTTGATAGAAAAAATAAGCTGTTTTTTTTTTTAAAAAAAAAGAGCGAAGAATCGGAACTTCTTTAAGCTCAATCCGATAAGCTGCTCGGCAGAATAAAAAGCTCACAGGGGTAAAAGGTTTTGAATTAATATCTTTTTAACTAGTTGCGATATCGAAATATAAATGGTTAAAACATGCATTTTGTCATCCAAACTATACACAATTTCAGCTTAATAGATTGAAGTCATCAGCTTCAAAATTGTGTTACAAGATTCCAACCGAACAAATTACATTGCAAGTTAAATAAAAGCTGGGGTTAAAAAAACAATATTCGTGTGGAGTTATTTCTATCAGGAAGATCGTTTTGAGATTTTTATCTTATCTCAGAAAATGTATGTAATTGTAGAAAACGTTAGGTTTAGCCAACGGAAGCAGTTCCGACAGCAGATGATTTTACGAGGGGTACACAATGAATACAGGGAAAATAATGGGTAAGTTTAAACATCAAATTCCTGCTAACATTTATTTAGACCAGGGGTGACTTGCCCGCCTTGAATAATTTTGTGTCCTGCGAGATTATTTACAGCTTTTCAAAATACGACTATTTTTACAATGTTTTTTAGTATAGTTTTTTTAAAATTGTTTCTGCTTTATCATGTTGCTTCTGTATTTATAGAAGTGGGCAGTATTGCATTGCGTTGATGTACCAAAACATCATGCTTAATTCCTGTAACTTTTTTTCAACTTACATCTGCGAATAGTTCTTTGCGAAAACGAAATTTATGAAGCTTAAGTCGCACTCAAACTTATTTGACGAAACCCTGCAAACATCAATTATTATGATGATGATATTGATTTAAACTTACTTTCAAAAACTAAATGAAACAAGTGAGGAACAATTATTTTATTAATTAAATAAATTGGACATTATTTGATCCTTGCATTATAGTTATTATATTATCTATGTCTGTATGTATGTGAAAAATAACGAAAAAATAAAAATACCTTATTCTGTTTTATATATATTATCACTCTAATAAATGTTTGTAATGAGCCAAAATCTAATATAAACATATATATTTTTACATGAAGCCCACGGTATTATAATGATTTTCCGAAGTGATCGGCGAGGTCATTTTGACTGGCCACTCCTAATCTAGGCGTATCCACAGTACAGAAATATAGTAAGAATAAAGAATAGAGGCAAGATTAAGAATACCGGTGCACCCAGAGTAACATCAGTACGCGTGGCGGTCCGCAAGCAACTTCTGTCTCTCTGTCGCCAATGGCGTAACGTGCGCCCCCCCCCCATTGGAATCCCCGGGGTCCAGGTTTGGGCCCCAGGATTCTGGGGGAAGGGCGCAAAGCCTGACGTGCTGCCTCTGAAAGTACATATTTACTCTTGGTACTTAAAGCCTGATTTTGAAGTGGGAGCACTAATATTCTCCTTTACGCCACTACCTTTCGCAGTATGTACAGGACACCCTTGATGCTCCCCTGCATGAATCATGACAATATCACGCCGATTGAATACTAGGACCTGGACTTAAGTTATCCATTATGAAGACTGCCATTGAATCCAAAGCGCAAATGACTCCGTTTGAAATTGAACTGGGCTAGAGCGACATTTAACACTACATTGCCCAAGTAAGTCATTTCGACTGCTTTTTAATTTCAGTTACAAGAATAACTACGTATGCAATGCACAATAATCTTAGAATTTCATAGAATATTTTTTTTTTTTCCGAGTGAAGTAAATTTTTTTCTATTATTAATATTTACTAATAACTTGTTATATAACTGCAAATAATATAAAAAATATTAAAAGTTAATTTTTTAAATAAAATTTTTGCACATTAATCATTCTTTCACAATGCAGCCATTTTGACTGCTTTTGGGAAATCTAGGTATATACTAAGTTTCAGTCTTTGTAGTGTTCAGGAGGAATGACGCGATAAGCCATATTCTCAGACGAACTACACTTCTATTTGTATAATGATAATTTCCGTGCGCGAATGGGGCAAAGCATTGTGACATGTCCAATCCGACCAGATCTGTAAAAGGACCGATCCCTCATCAGCGTGACATGAAATACCATCTCGTATGATTGCAGATAACTTCTGATTCGTTTTCAGAGGGCCATGGAAGGTCAACGATAAGTGAATGATGTCCTATGGCCAGTAATATTCCTCTTTAATTTTTTTTTGGGAGGGGGTGCACACAGTGACTTTTATCAACAATAGAAAGCTACTGTAAGCTTCTTCCAAAGGCTGTGGAACACATATTGATGCTTCCCTTACTATCATATCATGTCCTCATGGTCTCTCAACTTAACATGTCTTCTACGTGATTGGACATATCTTGCATGTCCTGTCACTGCCACGTTCAAAAAGCGGAAAGAGGTAAATCATTGGTAGGCAATGCAGAGCCCTCCCCCCCCCTTTTTTAATTTATCCGTATACTCATTGACTCTTTACTTAGATGCGTTGCTTCATGTTCCATCGTCCGCGTAAATTCTATAGTCTATCTTCGAGTCACTTTTTTTTACTCTCATATAGTATAAGTACTTTAATAAGGGTTACTTTTTTAATACCAATCAAAAGCAAATCTTCAAACTCAGTTCACATTTTTAAGTCAAGCAAAATCTTTCTTAATATTTATCTTAGTATCTGTATGCATTTGTCATATTGTGTTTAATTTGTCATTTTAAAATTCAATGAAAACGTAATATCGTTATCTGAAATGTGAACTTAATAGCCATACGTAAATACGGTATATAGAACAAAACATGCAAGTGTTATGCATGCTTGTTAAAGAAAATTGTACACCAAAAATGTTCTGCAGTTCTGTGATATAATGAACTCAAATTATAAGCTTATTGTTAAAACATTTTTCTCTGATAAAAGTATTTTGAATTTTAATCTTTTTTTATCATTACCGGAAAATTATCCCTTGATAATGTTGATCCATAATTGCATTGCAACATCCTCACTTTTTAAAATTAATTTAAAGATCAAAGAATCAATTTTCTTACATCACGACAATTTAAAATTCTATATTTAGATCTAAATCAGTCATTCTGTATTTTATAAAACTATCTGTTCAATTGAAAGATTAACGCAAACATTTATTGGTCTGACAGTTTAAGAAACTGTCATCTTTAGAAAACACAGCAGGATAGTCCGAATAATTCTCTAAAATCTTACTGCCCTTTTTTTATGTAAATTTCCCTTCTAAATGCCACTAGTAGAACTTCAAAAACAAAATATTTTTGTTTAAATAGATTTTTCTATTATTTGCGTAATTCTGTATAACATAGCAAAGTTGACTGCTTCTAAAGCTAAATGTAATTGAGGCTTCCCAATTTAATCAATTGTGAGAAAATTAAATTTGAAGGAGAATGTTAAAACAATTTAAGATAAAATAATTTAAAAGGTAATTTTCAGCGGGGAAAAACATTGCTTATAATTACGAGTTCTCCAGACATGATTCCCCTAAAAATTTGTCAAAAATATTAATGGAAGATAATGTATAATTTGAATAATTGTTTGTAATAATCCTCCATATCTCAAACGGTATGATAGTTTAGAGAAAAAAATATTGGATAATGTTTTCTCTGTGTTGCAACCTGATCGACAGTGTCAGATAAATTACCATGAAAATAATAGTGGCAAGGGTTCTAGTTTCACGTTTATCGTTATCTGCCGCTTTAAGAGGACTCGGTACCATTTGAACCATTTTTTTAATTTATGGACTTAAAAACTATATTTTAGCATTTAATATATTGTTTATGTTCAAGAAAATGATACACTATGAGATTAAGCTTACATTATTCAAACAATTTTAAAAATTGTAATTTTTTTTAAGTATGGAAAATTTTAAAATTCTTCTCCTTTTGTAATTATTAATTGTTTGACCCGAGATTTTTTTGTAATATTCCTAAGAATATTTTAAAAAATTTTCGCAATCGATTTTACAATAATTTATCTAGCTTTGGAGAAAAAAAATATGATGTTTATATGCATGTTAAAATTCAACACAAAAGCCAATATCTCCCACACTTTAAATTATTTTTTTTAAAAAAAGTATTTAGTTTACTGCAATGCATTCATTATACATAAGACTCAGAAAAAAATGGAACTGATTGGTAAATAATTGTGGATGGAAAAGAATTTTGAATTCACTACTGTATAAACACACACACAAACAGAGAAAAACCACTTTAAAGTACATAATTTTGAAAAAATAACTATCATAAGCTTAAATAAATTTAAAATACCACTTTAATACATTAGCTACATATTTTTATACAAAGTAATTGCATTTTCATAACGCTTATAAGAAAAATAACGCTTTTATGAGACCATTATTTAAATAACATGCCCTAACTCAAATAATATTCACACTATAAGAAATATTTTAGTACATTATCTAGAAAGTAGCATAATATCAGGTGCAAAAAGTTTTATAGAAATACATTTGTAATATTTTGTGTGATCAGACTCGCCATGATAGAATTCGAACAATTTAAATGCCCACTTCTGGTAGATCAAAGACCCACTTCCGGTTTTTCTAACTTAATAAAATTGATTGTAACTTAGCCTCTAAGAAAAATAGAATCAAAACAAAGTATATTTTATAAAGCCAAAATATAGATGTATGAAATAAAATAGAAAACAAAAATATCGACCTTGTCCAAATTTGGTCATTTTCAACGTGTTCGAATACCTTAAATCTTTGTGAGGGACTACCCCCTCTTGCTTGCCCACCTAGAAGGGTTGGTAGGAAGGGAAGGAATACCAGACATATTCAAAATCAACTTATTTATTGATCAACCAAATTAACAGCACTGATTAACTTAAATTCAAGAAAATAACGAGATGCACGAACTGTATGGAAGCTATAAATATCAACCACTTTAAATTAGGATCAATTCAATTATCCCAATTTGCTTAACGTTACTTTAAGTTTAGTGACCAATCGTCACATTAAATCTTTGTCTATTTAATATTTGAAATATTAAATACTTTGTAGTGATACCTGATCAGTAGCAATCTCACCTGATACCTGGCATTCTTTCTCTCCTTCTCTTCGTGCTAGTTAGAGAACCCTGACTGTGTATATAGTAGATTTAATTTGAATATCACGGTTTTTTTTTTCTTCTTCAGAAGAGTTCGTTGAATAAACGTGAATGATAGCCCGTAGATTTCCCAAAATGATTAGCGGAAGGTACGCGAATAGATCCATCACGCCTTAAAATTGGACATAATTTTCAATAAATTTTAATTTACGAATAAAAAGTACATTGAAAAGTAATCAATAATTTTAAATTAAAATAGAAATTTTATTAACAGAAGGAGCTTTAGAATAAAGCAAAACCTGCCACATTTCCACGCAACGTAACCAAAACATAAAGTAAGACACATAATGAGTTTCGAAATTTGAATTGTATTTGTTTTCTTCCAAATTTATACAAAGAGGAATAACTTACCTTTAAGAAAGAATTTCCATTTAGAAAGTGAAAAAATGTTGAGTAAACATTCAAATATATTCAGACTCATTATGTTCCTTTTCAAAATACTTGGTCAGTTTTCAAAATGCATTTCATTTTGTAAGAAGAGTTGAAACAAGACGAAAAGAATCAGATGTTTTATTTGGAACTTCATTAAGCGCGGGAACTCTTCACTGGTGATTTTCTTTTTTCGAACAAGTTGCTGTATCGATGGAAGAAAACTCGAAATGGAATAGAAAATTATTTTATACATAAATGGAACCGGTCACAAATATTCTTATCTTACGCGTGGACATGCAAGTTATTCACGACTTCTAAATTCATGCTTGCTCTAAATTTTGAGTTTCTAGGCATTTTAAAATCTTATCTCTTTTTACCTCATTTTTTACTCTTTTTTTGCAGCAATAGACAAAATGGAATTTTTAAAATGCATTATTTCCTTTCTTTGTGATTTTTTGATAGTGGAAATAAGTGTTAAAAAATTTTCTGATAGAGACTTAAGCAAAAATTATGCCCCCCAAGGAAATGCAAGGGATGTTTTTAGGGTATACTTAATTAAATAGTAAGAAGGGCTTAAAAAGAAGAGAAAAAAAGAAGCTTTTGATTTTAAACAGAATTTTGCTTTTTTTTAAACTTAGATTGAGAATTTTTTTTATTTTAAGAAATCGAACTGAAAAAAATATGCTCGTTTTTTTCAATAGTATCTTTCTACCAAAAAATTCGTTCACACTAATTCCTTTTGCGATTTTTCTTTTATCAAAAAATTTGTTCCTTAGTCCAAACGCAGTATTTTAAAGAATGAAAAACAAATAGGTTTTTGCATAAAAAGAATTAAAATAAAAAATAATAATATAATAAGACTTAAAAAATATATGATCATCTTAAACTACTTAAAAACAAATTAATCAGCAAAAATAAAATAAACCTCTCAATATTAACATTTTAGAATTATCATAATAAATTGTCTGTTTA
Organism: Trichonephila clavipes; assembly: GCA_019973935.1. Taxonomy (NCBI): domain Eukaryota; kingdom Metazoa; phylum Arthropoda; class Arachnida; order Araneae; family Nephilidae; genus Trichonephila; species Trichonephila clavipes. Next base: position 407,505 of record BMAU01018046.1, on the reverse strand, counting down.
AATTACGAGAAAAAAAATATGGTGCTATTTTTCTCATAAAAACTCTCTTTTAAGCATGAAAAAAAGCAAATTTAGCTTTTAGATCTAATTGAATAACAGTTTTATCTTCTTAAATTTGCATTGCTATTACTGTTTAGATTTTTATGTCACAAAAAGTAATACAGTTCCTTTGACATAAAAAAATCACATTCTTTTTAGGCCTATGTCAGAGTTTTATTGTTCAATGAAAATTACCTATCATGCGTTTTAATATCTTTACTTACTAGATGCCCCTTTGATGAAGGATTATTTTCTCCTTAATAATTATTTGTTAACAAATAACATCTGTGTTATTTAAAATTCAGAAATACCGCTAAATGTAACTTCTAAACTTAGAGTTTTTTTTTGAGACTCTAGTTCAACTCCTTGTCTGCCGAAAGTATAACACAAGGCTTACAAACATAAGTCAATACTCAAACAATAGTGAAAGGAAGTTACATGTAGAAGAATATAGGCACAAATGGGAACCAAAAGAAAGAAAAAAAATGAGAGAAAAAAAGTGGATTAAAATACAACAGATACAGAATTAAATACAAGATTGCTCCCATGCAAACGGAGATAATCAATAATTAAAATTATACAATGAGGAAAATAAAAAAACATGATTACAAAAAATTTTCAAAATACAAATACATCAAGCATACATACATGTATACATATATATATATATATATATATATATATATAACTATATATATATATAATGGATCTATATATATATATATATAGAACGATATATATAAATATATATATACATATATATATAAGATATTTAGTCATATATATATATATATATATATATATATATATATATATATATATATATATATATATATATATATATACACTGCTCAAAACAATTAAAGGATATTGTAAGTTTTATATAAAATAAAGATATATGCGAATTTTTTTTGTCGAAAATGGAAGAAGAGAATCACAAATGCAAATTTTTCTGATTTTCAAACTGTGGAGTATGCTAATTTTGAGTTCGACGTCAAAAACGTCGCTTCAGCGGCAGCGAATGAAATTTGACTTTCAACTGAAATGAATAAAAGGATGATCGGCATTCAGTGACTGCTTTGTTTCGATGAGTAGGATATCTCAGCGAAGTCAAGAAGCTTGGAGAGTTGTTGGTAGGATAGAAGGGGGCCAAACTCAAGCCGAAGTAGCGCAAGCCATTGGAGTGTCACAAAGTGTGATTTCCAGGATCTGGAACCGTTTTTTGGAGACTGGAAGTGCAGGCTGAAGACCAGGACAAGGTCGTCAACGGGCAACAACGCCCAATAAAGATCGTTATTTAGTGTTAACGGCTCGAAGACACCGAAATATGAACGCTACTCTTCTACAACAACACTTTCGCTCGGCTACTGGCACCACAGTTTCAACTCAGACTGTCCGAAACTGGCTCCGTGGCGTAGGTCTATATGCTCGCCGACCGATGGTATGTGTTAGACTAACATCAAGACATCGTCGCGACAGCAGGGAGTGCACAACAGAGCATGTGAACTGGAGGAGAAATGAATGGAGCAATGTTCTTTTTTCTGACGAGTCCCGTTTTCCTGTTCATCCGGATAATAGGTATATTTTCATCTAGAGGAACCATGGCAGTAAGAATAATCCTCCGTTCGTGCACGAAAGTGTCAGATTTGGCGGTGGGGGAGTGTTGGTGTATGGTCGCATCTCCATTGACGGGCGCACAGACCTCTACATCATTCCTGATGGACCTCTAACTGCTCGCCGATATAGGGATGAGATCCTCAGATCTATTGTAGTCCCTTACGCTGCAGCAATCAGAGATGACTTCATTTTAATGGACGATAACTGCAGGCCACATCGTGTTAACCTGGTGGAGGATTTCCTTTTCGAGGAAGGAATCGTTCGAATGGAATGGCCAGCGTCTGCTCTAGACATGAATCCAATAGATCACGTTTAAGACGTTCTAGGAAGACGAGTTGCTGGCCGCCAACCACCCCCATAAATTCTCCAAGAACTGGAAAGAGCTCTTCTGGAAGAGTGGGACAGAATACCACAACTCGTGATTAATAGCCTCATTGAATCCTTGCCTCAAAGGTGCTCAGCGTTGCTGGCCATCCGTGGAAAACATACCCCCAACTGAAAATGATTTCCTTTGAAGAAAACACCTTTTCTTATTCTTTTTTCTCATATGCACAAATTGTGTTTTTTTTTCCTTTTGTACACAAATGCGCAATAAAATGCATTTTTTCTGCCAAACATGTGTAATTTATTCTCATGTAACCTACTACGTCTGTCAACCATGTATCAATCAGCTAAAAAGTCTCCCAGCCACAAGATCCACCTAAAACTACATTATCCTTTAATTATTTTGAGCAGTGTATATATATATATATATATATATATATATATATATATATATATATATATATAGTCTTATTCTCTACAAACAAGAGATAACATCCAGCAAATCACATTTGAAAAACACAAAAACAGTAGGAAAATCACACAATGAAGGACATATGAGAAGGCGAGGTTAAAAATTATAAAATGGATGCTGCAGTATTATAAACATTCCTGACTTTGGACAGCTAACATATAAAATAATTTATATAAATTCAGGGTTGAACATGTTATTTTGGCCACTCAACATTCCCCCTTTATGTAAATAATACTGAGAAAAAACCTATTGAAAGAAATGGATAGGAATATCTAAATCCATCACAAGATAGGGGAAACTTACCTAAAAATTGCACTTATAGAAATTCAGAGCCCGAGCTAAATATGAGTGCAATAAAAAATTTATTGCCAGATTCTGGTCCCTAATTCAGATTTAAATCATGTGAATGGCTGAAAAGTAGCACTAAACAAAAGTGTAAAAAGAATGGAAATAAAAATTAATAACAGTTACAAATTACCATAATATATATATATTTAAATATATATAATATATATATATATATATTATTTAAATTATATATATATATTTAAATAAACATATATATATATATATATATATATATATATAAATATATAAAATCAATCACAATTATCAATTGAAAAATTGAAATCTATGAATCTTATAATACTAAATCATATTTCAAAATATCAATGGCGAATATAAAAGATAAAATTCAATCGTTTTCAAATAAAATTAAAAAATTATAAAATAAAATAAAAATTTATAAAATATTCAAGTGAAATCTCGGACTTAGGACCGATAAATGGGTTTAAACTAGTTTGATGGCGCCAACCTACCCCCTATTGCAACTTGGTAAGTTAACTGGAAAATATCCAAATTTTAAAAAAATTTAAAAATTAAAATTAAAGAGTTAATATTAAACCATTATACTTGAAAAATTAAAAAGTTAAAATGAAACCATTATACTTGAAAAATTAAACCATTCGCCATCGCATTCTGAAAGATATTACAACATTAAAATATTAAAATTTAAAAACAATTTAGTGCATAATATAAGTGAACCATCAAACGCCCAAGATGATGCACCCATCTTTAAAATAGTTGTATATGTAGAAAAAATATTTGAGATTCGAAAGTTCAAATTAAAAAATATTTGAGATCCGAAAGTTCAAATTAATTATATATATATATATATATATATATATATATATATATATATATATATATATATATATATATATATATATATATATATATATATATATATATATATATATATATATATATATATATATATAGATATATATATACATATATATATATATATATACATATATATATATATGTATATATATGTATATATATACATATAAAGAGTGTTTTTTTCAGGTATAGAAGTCTAAGTTGGCATTACTTTCCAAGATGGCGACCGATTTAACAGCTGTCAAGTGATTTATTCTCAGTTTGGTTTGGCAATTCATCAAAACGATCATCAAGCAAGGCGTAGATTCGTCGAATGGGCCCAAAACGAGATTGCCGTTGTTCCCGATTTTCGTAAGCGAATTTTGTTAAGCGATGAAGCGCACTTCCGGTTGAATGGCTACGTCAACAAACAAAACTGCCGCATTTGAAATGAAGGTAATCCACAAGTGTATGTCGAAACACCGTTACATCCAGAAGAACTGACTGTTTGGTGTGCTTTATGGGCTGGTGGAATCATTGGTCCGTACTTCTTTAAAAACGATGAAGGTCACAATGTTACTGTCAATGGTGATCGGTATAGAGCCATGATTACTCACTTTTTCATTCCTGAATCGAACAATCATGATGTCCAGGAGCTGTGGTTCCAACAAGATGGCGCAACATGTCACACAGCTCGTGCCACAATCGATTTATTGAAAGACACGTTTGGTGACCGCCTAATTTCACGTTTCGGACCTGTGAATTGGCCTCCAAGATCTTGTGATTTAACACAGCCAGACTATTTTCTGTGGGGCTATGTAAAGTGAATGGTCTATGCAAATAAGCCACAAACGCTTGACCATTTGGAAGAAAAAATTCGCCGTGTTATTGCCGATATACGGCCACAAATGTTGGAAAAAGTCATCGAAAATTGGACGTCCAGATTGGACTACATCCGAGCCAGCCGTGGCAGTCCTATGCCAGAAATCATATTTAAAATGTAATGCCACAAGATTATCTTTCGAATAAAAAAAATTCATGTCAATCGAATAATACATCGTTGCTTTATTGCAATTTAAATTTCTATACCTTTAAAAAAACACCCTTTATATATGTACATACACATACATATACATATTCACGTACAGAAAATGTTAGCACAAACACACGAAATTTAGAATCTAAATAATACAGGAAGAAATGCTATCAATGTATGCAGAATACGATGTAAAAGATGATTTGCCTTGAGCAAAGGCAGAGAAAGGGGGAGGCCAAACTATATTGTTGTTCTGTAGGCAGTTCCTGAGTGTACATCTTTCCGAAGAGAATTTAGTACAAGCAAGAATGAGATGCTTGGCATTTTGGACTGTGTCACTGGACCAAGTACACTGGATAGTAGGCGACAAATTAAAGCGCTTTAAATAGATTTTAAAGTTTTCATGTCCAGTTAGGAACTGGGTAAGTTTAAAATTAGGATGAATGTGCTTAGCCTTTAAACGGCTCTGAGTAGAAGGAATAACTTCCTTGGTGAGATGCGCATTATTTGAAATTTGATACAAGTTATTCCACTCTTAAATAATCTTTTCTTTAAAACCTTTCTCATGATATGATTTTGGAATGCTCATAGGAATCAGATCACTTAATTTTGTCGCTTCTTTTGCAAGCCAGTCAGCACGGTCATTGCCATAGATTCCCGTATGTCCTCGAAGAAAAAAAAGGAAAATTTCTAAGTTGTACTATAGAAAGGGTATCATATCAAATCTCCAATTTTTAAAAGTACAAATAGTCTACAAATGCTTTGAATCAATATAAAAATGGTTAATGTTTAGGCATTTTATTAAAAAAGTAAAAACTCATATACTAATATAATTTAATGTGAAAGAATACTAAGTTAGAAAGTATCAATAATACTTTAAGCCAGTGGTTCTCAAACTTTCACTACTGGCGAATCAATTTTCAATCATAATTTTATCGCGTCCCTCCCTAAAAATAATAATGTATTGAATGCAATAATAATGCCCTTTGGCGCTAATGCTACAATGCGATCATAATTGTAAACCGTATAAATTAACAAGATAAGTATTAAATTATGTATATGTTACTTTTAAATAATAATATATATATATATATATATATATATATAATCCACACAATATAAAAAATTCAATATATAAATATATATATATATATATATATATATACGCATATAAATAAATTTATACATATAAATACATATACACAAATATATAAACGAAAATATAAAAATAAACATATAGTTATATACCTAAGATAACTAAAATTAGGAAGAAGGCACAGTAGTATAATGACTAGTTCGGTTCACTATAAAAGCGTGTTTTTTAGTTTGTTTTAAAACTATAATTTATTTTACAGTTATTTTTACTATGCACAATAAAAATCACAATCCCAGTGAATATATACCTACCTATATTACCTACTTTCAAGGTTTTTTCAATTTTTCATAGAAAATTTGAGAAAAAATCCAATAAAACTAAAGAAAATGTTCCAAATGTGCGTGTCCTTAATAAAGGACATAAATCACAGACACTTTATGCTAAAAACAAAGGAACGTTATTTTCCAGCAAAACTGTCATATTTGTTCACGTTTTTGTACTTTTGCTGTTGTTTGATGATCTAAAGAATGTTTTTTAGAGGTATATAGAATTTTAAATTACAATAAAACAACGATGTATTATTCGATTGACATGAATTTTTTTTCATTCGAAACATAATCTTGTGGCATTACATTTTAAATATGATTTCTGGCATGTGACTGCCACGGCTGGCTCAGATGTAGTCCAATCTGGACGTCCAATTTTCGATGACTTTTTCCAACATTTGTGGACGTATATCGGCAATAACACGGCGAATGTTGTCTTCCAAATGGTCAAGCGTTTGTGGCTTATCCGCATAGACCAATGACACACAAGATCTTGGAGGCCAATTCACAGGTCCAAAACGTGAAATTAGGCGGTTACCAAACGTGTCTTACAATAAATCAATTGTGGCACGAGCTGTGTGACATGTAGCGCCGTCTTGTTGGAACCACAGCTCCTGGACATCATGATTGTTCAATTCAGGAATGAAAAAGTTAGTAATCATGGCTCTATAGCGATCACCATTGACTGTAACGTTGTGGCCTTCATCGTTTTTGAAGAAGGATTCCACCAGCCAATAAAGCGCACCAAACAGTCAGTTCTTCTGGATGTAACGGTGTTTCGACATACACTTGTGGATTAGCTTCACTCCAAATGCGTCAGTTTTGTTTGTTGACGTAACCATTCAACCAGAAGTGCGCTTCCTCACTAAACAAAATTCGCTTATGAAAATCGGGAACAACGGCTATCTCGTTTTGAGCCCATTCGACGAATCTACGCCTTGCTTGATGATTGTTTGGCTTCAATTCTTGCACGAGTTGGATTTTGTAAGCACGCAAACCAAGATCCTTTAGCAAAATCTTCCATAAAGTGGATCGACACACATCCAATTCCTGTGCTCGATGGCGGATGGACTCATTCGGATCTTCCTCAATGCTACACTCTACAGTAGCAATAGCTTCTTCTGTACTCACCGTACGGCGTCTCTGGGGATGCGAGTTATCAATTAGAGTAAAAGTGGTGCGAAAGCGTTCCATGGTTAATCGAATTAACTGCTCTGATGGACGATTTTGTCGACGATAAAATGGGCGTAGTGCGCGATACGTATTCCGCACAGAACCATTATTTTCGAAATAAAATTGCACAATTTGAAAGCGTTGTTCAGGCGTGAGTCTTTTCATGATGAATTACCAAACCAAACTGAGAATAAATCACTTGACAGCTGTTAAATCGGTAGCCATCTTGGAAAGTAATGCCAACTTAAACTTCTATACCTGGAAAAAAAACACTCTTTACAAATAGCATTTTGAAATTTTCTTCCTTGTGTCTTTTTGACAAGGCGAAGTGCTACATTAGGGTTTCATAGTTTTCTTCATAGAGTTCTTTAGGCAGCATTTGAGAAATTCAATTCAACTCAAACGTTTCATGTCTAATTCAGTAGGTTCTACAATTGCTTGATCAGTTTCAACTTACTTCAATAGGGATCACAGATGTCCATTTTTTTATATTCTGCTCATTTACATTTATAAACCTTAATAAGTCGTACAACACAGCAATCAAAACCAGAAAATTGTTCATGGGAAAAGTGTAGCATGTTCTAAAATATAATTGTGTAAAACGTTTTTCATTATGCATATGTTTCAGAATACTCATAAAAATAAATCTTGGCCAGATAATTCTTCAAAGTGCTCAATATGATAATCCTTATATCATAAAACTCTTTCACATGGAAAAAGATGAAACTGAAATATATTATATATATTTACAACTTCCCTAAAAAAAGGACGGAGATAACCATACCAACAAGTTCTAAGCTAAGTTAAAGTAATATTTTAGGTTAAAAGAAACGTAATAAAAAATCTCTCATCGTGGGATTACAGCAAAACAAACAAAATATTGTTTTAATTTGGTTATAGGATTAAAGATGGCTAATGAGCGTTTCAAGTGGAATCTTTTTTTTTTGATGATCACCAGATGACAAAAATTAATTATATCAGTGTAAATGTGTTATTTTTATTACGTCAGAAAGCATTTTGTTTTGCTTCATTCCCCAAAATTATTTTTTAAACCTTTTATTTTCAATATGCTCTCGCACCCTTCGCAGGGTTACCGAACCCCCCAGGGGGTGTGCCCCACAGCTTAAGAAACACTGCTTTGAGCACTAACATCGCTTTTGCTATTGAGATATGAATTTATTTTCCTTAAGGTTTATTTAGAATTCTTCTTAAAAAAATCCAAATTAACTTTAATTGATAACAAATATTTTTATCAATGAAACTGACAAGTTCTATTATTGCTTTATTCATATTCTTTCTATATTTTAACGCTTAAGGTATCCAACTACGTTCTGAAGCGTGATTTTGTAAAAGCTTATAAATGGATAATATTTAGGATATTTAGTGTCACTTAGATTATAAAACGCACATAAAATTGTTTTAAAAATATTATTACAATAAAAAATTATTTAAGTACAGTATTTGGAACAAAAACTGAACATAGAATGACCCATTTTCAAAACATTCTCCTTTTATGAAAAAATCTTATATTATAATAATATTTTGCCTGTGTATATCTCAGACCTTTGTACAGAGGCTCAAATGGAATTTTTAAAATATATAACTTAAAAGTAGATTTATCCATATTTGACTACAGCAGAGGGGAGAAATTTTAAGAAAAAAACGCCGATAATTATTTTAATTGGTGGTAACTTTGAAAATAATGCGAATTTTTCAAAAAATTTTAGTTCGGACTCTCTGGAGAAGTCTTTACTTTATATAAGCAAATTATTATTATTATAGAAGCAATATTTAGAAAAAGACAACGTTTTGAAAAAGGTTATTCTAAGTTAATTTTTTTCCAAAATTTTGTATTTAAATTATTTTTTTTCTTAATGGCCTTAAAACCATTTTATACATGTATTCTAATCTATCTGATACTAAATATTATAATGAAATTTATAGATTTATGCGCTTTTTTAAAATCACGGTTCTGAACGTAGTCGGATACATTAATTAAAAAAAGGTTTAATATTTCTGTTTATTGTAATTGTATTACTCGGTTTTACTACCCCAAAAGTGCTGCCACTTTTTTGGACGTGATCATGCTCATGAGTCAGAGATCATGTTGTTTCTGACACGTCGTTGATTTGAGTTCACATCTCACGAAGGAACCGTGTGAGAACCCCCTTGGGCTCCACCCTGGACACTAAGATTAACTTGAGGCAAAGAATGACCAGACGCCATTTGTATAATAACAAATTATATTTATTCAATACATTCAATTAGAAACCTTCTAATTACAAATATCAAACACTATGTCTACGTCAAAGGGATTTACCTTTACTGTTGTTCTTTTTGTGAAATCACTTCCACTGCGGTATCTTGGGACATCACATTTATTTATATAAATACGAAAATAATGATCTCGGATACTGCACACAGCAAGTCTGACCCAAAAGCACACAGCGACCGGTCAGCTCGTCAACCCCGTAGAAGGAATGCGTGGGAGTGAAGCGGGAAAAAGAGCGCGTCGACGGATCATTCAGTTATCCTTCCGCCAGAAAAAATAGTTCACTCGCTTCACCCCAACATACCTCTCCTGCGAGTGATACATTTTTTCAAACAATACAAACATTATAGACATATACACAATACACATAAAATATAACAATAAACACAGTGACATAAAATCAAGAGAGTAATGCAATTTTTTAAATTGAATATTTCAATTTTCTACATGCATGGCTTTCGTAAGGAAATCTGCAATTAAAAATTCTGTTTGGATATATTCTAATTTAATTACAGTATCTTCAATTAAATCCTTTATAAAATGAAAACGAAAGTTCATATGCCTTGATTTATTTGAAGAACGGGTACCTTAATCTACTGAATTGCTGCTTGGCTATCTGAATTTAAAGTTACAGCATTATTTATAAATTGTTCACATTTTAATTTAGTTAACAAATTTACAGTCCAAATTATATCTTTACAAATTTCAGAAATAGAAAATAACTCTGCTTCACATGTTGATAAACTAACACTTTTTGTTTACGACATTTCCATAAAATTAATGAATTACCTAGTAAAACTACACCTCAAGAAAATGATTTTTCATTTTCTGCATTTCCCAACTAGCATCTGAACTAGCATTTAAAATACCAAATTCATTTTCATAAAACAATTTTTTATCTTTTGAGCCCATCAAATATCTTAACACTCGTTTAGCCAAATTGTAATGTCTCTTCTCTGGATTATGATTAAATTGGGATAAATAAGACATTACAAAAGAAATATCAGGTTGAGTTCTATTAGCTAAATATAAAAGTTCACCAATTAATTCCTGATACATAGTAATATCAATAAATTCATTTGTAGAGGAAAAATTTTGTCTTCCCCCTTCACAATTGGAGTTTTCACATTTTTACAATTTTCTAAATTATGTTTGACTTAATGTATTAATGAATTATGCATGAATAATGAATTAATGTAGTCACACTGGGATAAATAAATACCATTTTCACATTTATCAATTTCCATGCCTAAAAACTTATTAGTTTTGTTTTCATCCACTTCAAATACATTTTTAATCTTACTAACAATATCTTCATACATTTTATCATTGTTACAAAAAATAGCTAAATCATCTACATACATACATAATATAAGAACACTTTGATTAACAGATTTAATAAAAACACAATTATCAGAAGCTAATTGTTTTAAACCAAAATTTTCTAATTCACCCTTTATTTTCATATACCAGTTTCTACCAGACTGTGGCAAACCATGAATACTCTTTTTCAATTTACAAACTTTATCATCTCCAATTAATTTTTCATAACCAGGAGGGGTAACACATACACCGTCTCCGCTAAATCACCATATAAGTATGCAGTTTTTACATCAAAGAAATTAACATTTAACTTTAATTTAGCTGCAAGTGCAATTAACAATCGAAAAGATTCAATATTTACAACTGGTTAATATGACTCTGAATAATCTATGTTTTTAATTTGATTAAAACCAGCTGCTACAAGCCTTGCTTTGTATTTTATATTTTTCCCAGCATTATCTTGTTTTAAGCTATATACCCATTTAGTTTTTATTAATTTTGATTTCGCAGGTTTTTGTACAATTTCCCAAACTTTATGTTTATCTAACGAATCTAATTCATTCTCCATTGCTAATTTCCAATTTTTTCCAATTAGCACTATTTTCTGCCTCAAAATAAGAGTTTGGTACATTATTCACCAAATGGACAGACATCAGCTTAGATTTTAGTCTTTCCGATCTTCTAACAGGGATTTGATTTCGCACATCATTCAATTCAAGTACCGGAATTTGGATTCTGCCTGTCCGAGGTGATGACGTGGTCTGAAGGGAAATTGAGTTATCATTCTCAATTGTTTCAGGTCCATTATTTGTATCAAAATTATACAACACTCCATTCTCTGTATTTTGATTAATTTCGTTTCTTTCAGGAGAGACTTCAAAAAACGAGTCAATATCCCATGTTTCATTTTCTGTATCACCTAAATAATTACTACCTTTTAAATATTCATTAAATTTAACTGATCTCTCCTCAATTACTTTTTAATTTTTAATATCATAAATTCGATATCCCCTCCTTTCTCTAGCATATCCTAGCATAATTCCACGTCTTCCTGGAACTTCAAATTTATTTCTCAATACTTTAGGAACCTGAAAATAGGCCACACAGCCAACTTTTTTTCAGATAATTTAATTTTGGTTTATTACCTGTCCAAATTTCTAATGGGATTTTTTCTTTCCCTTTTCGTGGTGTAACATTAGATACTTGAGTACTACAATTAATAGTTTCAGCCTAAAATTTTAAAGGAAGTTTACTTTCATATACTAAAGATCTAGCTCTTTCTAGAAGAACACGGTTGGCTCTTTCTGCCTTGCCATTTGATTCACTATTGTATGGAATAGTTTTTCATGAAATATTCCTGAATAAGCCAGATAAGTACCTAGTTGTTCATTTACAAATTCTAACCCATTATCAGTTCTTATCTTTTTAATCCTTTTATCAGTTAAATTTTCATATTTGGCTTTAAATTGAGAAAATATATCAAACACTTCATATTTATTTTTTAAGAAATAAGTAAAGTACATACCAGAAAAATCATCTGCAATTACCATAAAATATTTTGCACCACCATGCGATTCGATATTAATTGGATCGCACAGGTCGGCATGGAGCAACTCAAGAATCTCTGAGCTTTGATATATATCAATACTATGATGAGTTTTTCTGGTTACCTTACTTATATCACAAGTTTCACATGTGAAATTATTTACATATTATCAATATCAATATAATCTTTCATTTTTAAGCATATATTTACAATTTAAATGACATAACCTGTTATGCCAAATTTCATAATTATAAGTAGATTGGTCAGAAATAAAACACTCAGAATTATACATAGGTTCTAATTTAATTTCTAATCTACCATTATTTTTAAATGCTTCAGTTATTAACTTATCATTTTTATCATATATCAATACACAATTATTTTCTGATTTAATCTTACAACCATTATCCATTAAACATGTTACAGACAGTAAATTACATCTTAATTGAGAAACATAACTGACATCAGTAATTGTTAGATTAATAGAATTACAATGTTTTGTATTCACAGTTTTAACTGAAACGTTTCCAGTTCCTTGGCTTATCATTTTTAGAATTTTTATCGGTTAAGGACAGTCGGTATGGTAAACACCTTCCAGAAATCGATTTTGAGATTTTGATATTTCTCAAATCTCCAAATTAAGCCCTTTCCAATGATATAACATACTAGTTAATTTTTTGAATTAGAAGTATTTTAAAATGTTTTTAAAAAATAATCAACTGATTTGCCACGCCTACTTTGACAGATAGAAATGTAAACATTGGCCTTTTAAAACTGAGATGCTCTTGCAAAGCTTATCTGTTTTATTTATTCCCACGAAATTAACTGTAGAATAACTGCAAGTGTAACTGTTAAGGTTGTTTACCTATTTTTGGCGCTTTCGAACACGTTGTGTTTGAGCACTTGTCGTTTATCGATACTTAAAATTTCTGAAATTTTGAAATGCCAAGATTGCAAAAAGTTTTCAAGAAACGCAAAGGTAAGTATTATCCTCGTAAGAATACTATTAATAGCAAAGTAAGTACCACTGATTGTAAATTAAATGCTCAAGCTGAACATGCACATGATTCAAAGCAGTCATGTGCAAAAAAAATAAAATTCCCGATTTAAATGAGAGTTTTCTTCTTTTGGTGATAGCGTAGGTATTTTAAATGCAATCATGAATTTGAATATTCTTGCTTTTGTTTTCAAGAATGAAGTTCACTGTAAAATGTGCAACAGTGGTTTAGACATTCAAGTTTTAAAAGGTAAGTCTGGACTGGCTATTACGTTTGTCCTGAAATGTTTTGCTTGTCCATATCGTGTTTCTCTTCTTCAAATTTTCATGAAGGAACACAAATTGCTACAATAAATACCAGGTTTGTGTATGCTATGCGTTCAATTGGAAGAGGTGCAGAAGCAGGGAGAATGTTCTGCGGCGTAATGAATTTTCCACAACCACCTACAAGGTTTTCTCCTTACGGTAAGCGAATTTTAAATGCTGCTAAACTTGTTTATGAGGATTCAATTAAAAATGCTGCGAAGGAAGCTATTTGTGAAAATGAAGGTAACAAAAATATAGCAGTAGCTGTAGATGGGACATGGCAGAAGCGTGGTTACACATCCTTGAATGGTGTAGTTACTGTGACCAGCATTGATACAGGTAAGGTGATAGATGTTGATATTCTTTCGAAATATTGCGCTTGTAAAAACTTGCCTTTTCATGAAAAGGATTGTAAAAGGAACTACGTTGGATCTAGTGGAGCGATGGAAATCCAAGGTGCGTCTAAAATTTTTCAACGGTCATTATCTTTACATAATGCCTGATATATTACGTACTTAGGAGATGGGGATTGCAAAGCATTTGATGCGGTAAAAAAGAAAAACATTTATGGAAATGAATATCAATTGAAAAATTGGAGTGTATTGGCCATGTAATGAAGCGCATGGGAACAAGATTACGCCGATTAAAAGCTCAATTGAAAGGGCAAATCTTGTCAGACGGTAAGTGTTTAAGTGGGAAAAATCGTTTGACTGAACATGAAATTGATAACTTGCAGTCTTACTATGAATCAGCTATTCGGAGAAATCATAGCAGTGTTCAGAATATGCGGCAAGCTATCTGGGCCATTTTTCTGCATAAGTTATCAACTGATAAATATCCTGAACATGGTTTTTGTCCCATCGGGGAAGATTCATGGTGTGAATTTAAAATGGCTGAAGCATCAGGTAAGTCTTACAAACATAAAAACAGTCTTCCGGTCGCTGTTGTTGAAGCAATGCGTCCTATATTTAGAGATCTTTCCCATCCTGATCTGTTGAAAAAATGTTTGCATGGAAAAACACAAAACCCGAATGAAAGTTTTCATAATGTCGTTTGGTCACGTGTTCCCAAAGCAACATTTGTACAGATTGAAACACTTTCACTTGGTGTTTATGATGCTGTTTGTTCCTTTAATGATGGTAATGTATCGAAATTAAAAATGCTTCAAAAAATGGGCGTAGAACCAGGGGAATTTTCAGTAAGTGCCATGAAACTTCTCGATAGGGAAAGACTAATGAAAGCAATTTATGCTTTTCTGGACGCTCGAAGAAAATTAGAAAAGATAAAAAAGAAGAAACAGAAAGAAAGAAGAAGATAATATTAAGAAAAATAAGGTAAAAACCGGCTACAGTGCAGGATCTTTTTGATGAGGTAAAAATTTATACAAAAGCTACTGTGTTTTCTAATTAATATATTTTTTCAAGTAATCTGTTCTTTTTTCTTTAAATCTACTGTATGCATGAATTGGAGACTTTTACTATATATTTCATATATATTGTTGTGTGTTCTTATTCTTTATGCAAAATTTTTAAATATTTCTTTGACATTTTTTTCACTAATGAACACATGTCGTAACACAGAAAATGACGATTTTTATTAAATTGTGTATTCTTTTTTTTTTTTCTATAAATCTACCGTATGCATGAACTGGAAATTTTTACTATATTTTTCATATGTATTGTGTGTTTTTATTCTTTATGCAAAAATTTTTTAAATATTTCTTTGACATTTTTCACTAATGAACACATGTCGTAACACAGAAAATGACGATTTTTATTAAACTGTGTATTCTTTTTTTTTTCTATAAATCTACCATATGCATGAACTGGAAATTTTTACTATATATTTCATATGTATTGTATGTTTTTATTCTTTATGTAAAAAATATTTCTCAGACATTTTTCACTAATGAACATATCTCGTGACACAGAAAATGACAGTTTTTAATAAATTGTGTATTTCTTTTTCTATACATCTACTGTATGCATGAACTAGAAATTTTTACTATATATTTCATATGTATTGTGTATTTATACAAATTTTTAAGCTTTGGTGTTCAATAGTTTTTTTAGTAAAAGGTTTATAAATATCTAAAAATGCAATGCCTTTTTTTTTTTCGTTGCACATAGCTTGTTACATGTATAAAAATACATAAATTTCATGTTCAAGAAATCTGTTTTTATGTTTTTTTGTTGTTTTGAATACCATTTACCAAATATTTAAAGAAAATTTTTAATTCTGCTGCTGTAAAACATTGTGTTAACAGGTGAATATATAAAACACTAATGAAACTTTTTCGAAATAGTGTATAATCATGTATTACCAAAGCCATATTTTCATGTATTGACACATTTTCACATGGTATTTATGATGCTTTATAGTCAAAATTTGATGAAAGTAATGTATCAGAACTGAAAATTCCTCAAAAATTGATACAGAATTTGAGTAAAATAATTAAACGCTAAAAAATGCCTCGATAGCTTAAAAGTGAAAAATGCTATAAATGTATTTTCTGAGAAATCTAAGTATAAGAAAAAACTAAAAGCCTTAAAAGTAATAGAGAATAAGCTAATATTTAATAAAATAGGGCAAATACTTGTTGTAATTCATTATTTTTGTGATCAAGTGCTTTTTACACTAAAAATGCAATTATCTCAAAATGGTTGTTTTCAAACTGCGGGTACGGTTTTCTCAGAATCTACAGAATGATTGCTCATGCAATTTTTACTGCACATAAATAATATGTAACTCTATATACTAAGCTTATTTTTTTGGAGATTTTCCTGAAATATTTTGCTGAAAAGCAGTTATCGTAAAAATTTGACAGTTTTCAAAATTTCAAGGTGATACTTTTACGATGAATTTTTTTGAAAAAAGTAAACAATATATTTTAAATATATTTACCAGTATTTAAATAAAAAGCCTAATTAATATACAGACAAAATTTGAAGTTTATATATTTAACAGTTTCTGAGAAACTTGAACCTAAAATGGCTCAATTTAACATTGTCGGTATAGGCCCTACCGACTTCCCTTAAGTAAATGTCCATCACTTCTAGACTAATATTTTTTGAACCACGCAGATTCTTAAGCCATATGACAAGATGCACCACTATCCAGAATCCAGATATTGTCACAAAGTTTTTCTTCTCGATGGGAAGCTGTAAATACGTGTCCATTTCTAGACGAATTGTTTCTTTGGCTTGTACTTGGAGAGTTCTTGTTTCTATAATAACAGTCCTTAGCTAAATGATTTGATTTTCTGCAAATATAACACAGTCTCGTTTACTTTTCATTTTTTTCTCTTACAATAAAATGCTTCAGAATTAATTCCATCCATGCGAGTTTTAATTGGCAAGTTTAAAGTTGCTTCTTCTTCCCTCAAAATTTGTAATATTTCGGCCATGCTTTTTCCTCTTTGTGTTTTTCAGAATATCACGCACTTTGGAGAATTTTCCATTTAATCCTCTAACGGTATGGTAGACCAATTCCCTCGGCGACACGTCCAGTCCAAGGGAGTGATACTTAGTTGAAATCCCCGCGCTCTTACAATATAATCTGCTAGTTTCTCCATTTTTCCTTCTGATGTTTTTAGTTCATTGCCCGCGTCAATTTTTCGGTCTTCGCCTTCGCCGATGTAAGTTGCTCTAATTTTATCCCACAGCACTTTCGCGTTGTCTTCCGCCGCGAACTGTAAGGCTTGCTCATCTGCGAGCGATAACTTAATGTATGCTATTGCATCTGAGTTTTTCGTAATCCAGTCCATTTCATCTTTACGGGTAAGGTCTTCAGGTTTTTCGTTTAAGATTAGAGAGTCTAATCTCTTTAAGCTAAGGGCAGCTTTCATCTTAAGCTCCCAAATAAAATAGTTCGTTCCGTTTAAATCGGGAATAGTTATCTTATCCATTGTAGGTAGAAAGGTTTAAACGTTCACAAAGTCAACTAACTCATCACACAGATTAACCACAATCTGCGACCACTTGTTGTTCTTTTTGTGAAATCACTTCCACTACGGTATCTTGGGACATCACATTTATTTATATAAATACGAAAATAATGATCGCGGATACTGCACACAGCAAGTCTGACCCAAAAGCACACAGCGACCGGTCAGCTCGTCAACCCCGTAGAAGGAATGCGTAGGAGTGAAGCGGGAAAAAAAGCGCGCGGGCGGATCACTCAGTTATCCTTCCGCCAGAAAAAATAGTTCACTCGCTTCACTCCAACATTTACTATTAACAAAATTTCAATATATTAAATTAATCAAGTACTAAGATTAATATCGAACGGGTTTACTGGAGTAGGAGGTCCGAGAAATACACGCAACTTGAATTATTAGCATTCATTAAAATTTAACTAACTTTATTAAACATATTAACTCTTGTGGTCAAATAGACTAAGTTATAATGTATCACCTGGCTGTAATGTTGTTCTCTCCAGGTAGATCAACCTTTCTCAGGCTATTCGCTGAATAATAACAGCAATACTCTAATCTCGTACTCCACTTGAATCTTCTTAACATCGTCACTGCTGCTCTTGGCTCAATCGCCTTCTAAATTCTAAGATACAACGCTCTCCTTAAATACTTTAATTTATTTGAATATCCCATTTTCTTCTTCCAGAGCTGATTGGAAATATACGCTAATTTACAATCTCCAAAGACGCCTAAGAGTATTAGTCAAAAGTGCCGTAAAGATTCGTCACAACCGCCATTAGGATTTGTTGCTCATTAAATCTTTCAAGAGTACAAATAGAATAATGTCTCAATTTCCATGAAAATTCACAACACTACATCATTAGCAGCTGTTTACAATGCTGTGTTTCAAAACCTGAAAGCATTACAGAAATAAGTAATTTTTCTATTTAGTATGTAAAGTGAAAACATACTTAGCAGCATGGTATCGAATATAATATATGGAACACATTTTTAATTGTGGCAGTTTTATTCAATTTATTTTGTTTGTTTAGCTAATTTAACATAATAGCTGCAAGAACATTTTAATTATTAGAATTTTGACGGGGTTTTACGTGAATTTCTATTAATCCTCTTGGAGAATCTTTGGGGCCAGCAATCGAGTTATTTCTCAGCCATCCCTCTCAAGAAGAAACCTTGACATGCAGATTAGCTAGTATATACACTCTGTCGCAAAAAATATATGCACCCAGAAGAAATTGAGCTACATTCACGAAATTTGGTATGCATGTAGTGTATATGAAAATTAACAAATGATTAAAAATTCAGAACAAAATATCATTTTATTAAAAAGCGGTTACAGCTTGCAAAAGGTTAAAAATCAGTAAGTAGTAAAACCACCTCTGGCAGCTATACAAGCCGAAATTCGGCGTGGCATCGATTCAATTAGATCACTTATGACCCCCTGTGGAAGATCCTGCCATAGTCTTTGCATCTGCGCAGTTAATTCTCCTGTATCAGGACGGCTTTGCCTTCCCAGCTAGTGCTCTATTGGCGAAAGATCTGGTGACCTGGCAGGCCATGGTAGGACGTCATATCCTTGAAGACATTGTTGGGAGAGTCGTGCAGTATGTGGACGAGCATTATCCTGTTGATAAATGGCACCTGGGCGACTTGATAGCATGGGTAGCACAATCGGCGTTAAAATATCGTCCACGTATCTGCGAGCTGTCAAAGTGCCTTGAAGGACCACTAAAGATGATCGTGTGTCCCAAGAAATTGCTCCCCACACTGTCACACCTTGTGAAATTGCTGTATGCCGCTCGACAATAAATGCTGGATCGGACCGCTGGCCGGTGCGCCTCCAGACACGTGTGCGGTGGTCATCATCACTGAGACTAAATCGTGATTCATCACTGAAGATGACACGTCTCCAGTCTGTCACACTCCAAGTTGCCCGAGGTCGGCAAAAATCCAGTCGACACTGCCTATGATGTGGGGTCAGTGGTAAGCGTCTTAGCGGACGTTGGCTCCTCAAGCCAACTTTCTCCTTATGGTTTCATTTGATGGCACTGGATGTCTGGAAGGAGGTAAGTATGCTAGCGACGTTGTTGGTGCCGAAGTGGCCACTCTTCTGTTTGCACGATCCTCGCGATCATTTGTGTTCCTGGGACGTTGACCCTCCGCGACGGTACACTCTACCTTCTGTGATCCACTGTTGCCAACACCGAGCAACTACCATATCGCTCCGACCGAGGTGGCGGCCGATACGTCTATTCGACCAACCTGCTTCTCTGAGACCTATTATACGGCCCCCTATCAAAGTCCGTCAGCTGCTCGTACTTTACGTCTTAGAGGCATCCTAAGTCTCAATATCGTCTATCAAAGTCATCAGATTCGTTTGGATAGCCGTACGGCGCTGTTTTAAACTCTCCCAGTTGCGCAATTAGCACACTTAGCCTTGTCTCATTGGCTTCGAAATTTTAATCATTTGCATATCTCTTACCAGACTACATTCTTGCCGAGTTTCGTGATTGTAGCTTGATTTCTTCTGGGTGCATATATTTTTTGCGACAGAGTGTATATTATATAGTTGAAGTTTCATAATCATGAAGAAGAAGGAAAAGAAGCTGATTCGCTGAAAACAGTGCTGTTATGGTAAGAATCAGAATTTAGAAGCGTGATTATAGGACGGGCTTTAGCTATTAAAATAAATTAAGGAGGTTAGGATTCTTAAGATAACTTTGAGTAAAGTTAAGCTATTAGGATTTCGTGCGCTTATTCACATAAGATTTTGAGCTATTGTTCTATCACTCTAAGGTTTCGCCTTATCAGTTTGCTTGTCTTAGATAATTATATTTGGTAATAATAAATTGGATTTCTTATGGCTAGTTTGAGTCATTAATCTTTACCTCCTACAGATTTAGGTCGAGTAGATAAAGAGATGGTTTCCCCAGGTGGGAAGACTTTACAGAACAAATGTATTATATCAAACGTTCCTATCATTTTCCGTTTTATTTTATTTATTTATTTTTTATTTTTGCTTATCATAAAGGTTTCTTTCTCTCGCGCATGCGGGGCCGTTCTAGCGGAATTTTCGAGACGAATTTTGGTGGCACACGGGATAGAAATTTCGGCTCAAGGCAAATTTTCTGTGTCTTGGCGAGCCCTATAAGCCCTGCCTGTAATGTCAAAGAATATGAATCTCATCAGATACGTCTTTTCTATTTTTATAGAAATCACTTAATTATTTTAATTATATAAGAATTACCCACAAATGAAATGTGTACAGACTCAATAAAAAGAAGATTTTATTAGAAATCAAAAGAAATAGCTCTGGGTGAGGTTAAAAAAAGTCCCATCGTTTCGGCAGCTCGTCTCTGTCTTCACTCTGGAAAGAACGTGTTCGATTCTTGAGGAAGTCCTACCCAGTTTCCTTTACTTCATCGCCCACATTTTAACATAATACTATCCTAAGAGGTTTAAGGGACTAGAAGTCACAGGGTGACGAATCAGGACTGCACGGTGGTTGGTCAAATTTTCCCAATGGAATTTTTAAGGTTGCCTTGGTTTCACAGGAAATGTGTGGGTGGACATTGTCAAGGAGATCTATAACGTTTACTGCCTTTCTCAAAAACTGTTACATCAACTATTCCAAGAAGTTTGACCTAAACAGTGCTCGCCATAGACTGCTACTATTCGGAGATATATAACTGTCAGGTTTGAAAAGTTTAGATTCAAAATTAAGGAAGTAATAAATGAAAATAGAGCAAACTCTTTGCCATCGCGTAAGGATTTGTGGGTAAATAAGTCTATTTAAAGGTGCAATGAGCACTGACGAAGGCGAACACATACTCGTAAAGGCTTGGTTAGTGTCTCCTCGCTGAGATGTTGTCGTTTGTACCACCCGGTTGCGCGCCAAAGGCCGCCATGTCGGATTTTATGTGATGGAAGCGAAATAAAGAAGTATTTTGAAGATGATGCCCTCCTCATTTTACGAGCAGTCCTGGGGCCTGTCAAGAGCCGCCGGCAGAATTACTTAAGGAACCGCAAAATATGCCACGAAACCAAACGAATTAACTTCAACAAATTTTCTTTTCGAACGAGCGACTGCATTGAAAACGATACTACCATGGAGGACGACTCTTTCCGGCAGGAGTCACCAGTCAACACATCGAGCGAACCATTCTTTTTTCCTGAATTTGACTTTAATACGTTTAGCAGTTTTAAAAGTTTTCTTGACTGTTTTGATCAACAATGTTTGGAATATCAAGAAGACCAACAATGGAAGAAGCAAAATATTCCTAGATATCTCACGGGAGTCTATCTTAAAATTTGGTACGAGAACCAACTATTTGAAAAATCTTACCAAGAAAGCAAAGAATTATTAATGACGGTGTTCGATGCGACTAGACAAGAGGATATTCAAAAATTTCAGAACCTAAAATTAAACAACACTAAAGAATTAATTTCCATTTTTACGGAAAAACTTTCGTTAGGGAAGAAACTAAATTATGCTGACAGTTCCATTGTGAAACATATGACATTATCCAGTCCCATTCAATATCAAAAGTTCTTAGTTATTAAGAAGATTTAGACACCCTGCGAATAGATTTCGACAATGCGGCAATTAATAGCAGTAACACCGGACAGCCTAGACCGAAATGCGGAGAAGACTGGAAGCATTACCCGATGGTATAACCAAGCAGACGGTAGTGTACACAGAAGAACTGATCCACGGCACCGATTCCAATCAAGAGGAATTCATGGACAACAACATCAATCTCACATGGTGCGATTCAATGGAAGACAACAGTTCAACAGTCAACCTAGGCAGTTTGTACAACAGAATCGACATAATTTTCACTTGCCCAGAAATGACGAAAATATCCAGAGGCAAAGATGACACCTAATTATTGATTCAATGGTATGTTCCAAGCACTTTTGTACTCTAATTGACACAGGAAGCAATGTGTCATTAATTCCAATAAATTTATCTAAACAATTAAAAAATATTAAAACTTTAAAAAATAGTAATGTAAAAATAAATCAAACTTGTGGGACTATTCATCCCAAAGGTAAAATTAAAGTTTATATGAATATTGGATGTATATCTAAGCAAATAGATTTGTTTGTAATTGATACTAAATTGTCTTATATTATTTTAGGACTTGAATATTTACATTTATTTAAGCTTGACATTAGTATTCGTAACATATGTGTTTTTCAATTTGGTAAAAATTTAAGTAATGTTAAATTTGTAAATAAGTGTGTCGGTGAGTTGAGAACATATCATGGGACATATTGTAAAACTCTTAATAATGATCAAAATATGAACTATTATAATGCTAATAATGAAAATAATATTAACGTTAAGAATAATAAAGGTTTAGATCAAGTACCAGACAGCCCTGAAGCTGATCTGAAAAAATTGTTTAACCTAGCCATGGTTGTTGAGGGCACAGTACCAAAACAAACTAGTGAGCAATGGGAAGATTTAACCCAACTCTGACAAATTTCAAACCATATTTTCACAAAATTAGTATGATGTAGGTTGTATCAATTTAGAGCAACAAAGAATTCATTTAATCTCAGACCTTCCCATAAGTTTACGCTCTTATAGAAACAGTCAACAAGAATCTAAAGAAATACAAACACAGATAGAAGAATTGTTAAAAGCAGGTTTTATTAGACCCTTCCATAGCCCATATGCTACCCTTATAACTTTAGCATACAAAAAGGATGAAGGGAAGAGATCAAGATTATGTATCGAGTATAGAAAACTAAATGAAATTACACGAAAAGATTCCATCCCTGTACTTCTGATAGACTTTGTAATTGATAATTTAACTCATGCTAAATTTTTCTCTACACTCGATTTAACAAGCGGATATTGACACATTAAAATTCATGAAAAAGACGCAGAGAAACTGGCTTTCACAACTAATTTTGGAATCTATGAATGGTTAAGACTTCCATTTGGCTGTAAAAATTCCCCAGCTGTTTTCCAAAATACTATAAGACAAATTTTACAAAACTATGAGTTAACGTTTGCTTTCAACTATTTTGATGATATTATAATTTTCTCACAATCTTGGAAAGAGCATTTAACTCATTTAGATACAATATTTCAAATTTGTAAAAAAGGAAAACATTAAACTTAAAAAATCAAACTGTCAGTTTGCACAGGAAAAAATAAAATTTTTAGGATATGAAATAACACAAGGTCATTATTCCCCAAGTATTCCAAATATTGAAACAATAAGAAAATTAACACCACCTAAAGATGTAAAAGAGCTCCAAAGTTTTCTTGGTTTCATCAATGTTTACTAAAAATTTATTAAAGATTATGCAAAACTTAGAGTACCCTTAAATAAATTACTTAAAAAATGCAATATGGAATTGGTCACATGAATGTCAAGAAGCTTATCACAAGTTAAAGAATTGTTTAATCTCAAAACCTATACTTAAATTATACAACTCACAATATCCATGTCATGTGTTTTGTGATGCAAGCCAGGATTCAATAGGCGTAGTCTTGAAACAACAACACCCAGATGGAACACTTTACCCCATAGCTTATCACTCGAGATAATTACTTAAACATGAAAAAATTATACAATTTCGGAAAAAAGAGTTTTAACAATTACAGATGCCTTAGAAAAATTTCACTGTTACCTACATGGATCCAAATTCACAATACATACTGATCATGCTGCTTTACAATGGCTTAAAAGTGTAAAACATTTAACTGGACGTTTATTTCGGTGGAGTTTAAAACTTTCTCAGCATGAATATTCGATAGTATATATAAAAGGTAAATTAAATGTTGAAGCAGACATGTTGTCGACGAACCCTGTATGCCATTATATATCACCCATTTGTCATTTTTTAAATACTGATGAAATTATTAAATACCAAAATTTAGAGAACATTAATGATCCAAAATATACAAAATATAATGATGTATTAACCATTAAGAAAAAGAATTTAATTAAAATTGAAGTTCCATTAGCTTTGAGAGAAAAATTAATTACAACTGCATATGAACAATTTGGTCATCCAGGTGTGAAAGATGTTAAAATTAATTTCCCCAATTTATTACTAGAAAGACATTATATTAGACATTTCAAATTTTGTCAAATTTTGTGAAACATGTCAAACGAATAAAAAATCTACACAAAAAAAGTATGGATTATTGGAAGAAGTTCCTGTAGCAAAAGAACCATTTGAAATGATATCACTAGACACTGTAGGAGGATTTAATTATCATAATTCACAAAAGAAATACGTGCATATTGTTCTGGACCATACTAACAGATATGCTTGGACATTTCCATCCAAAAGTGTCACTTTTGAAACTTATACAAATTACTTAAAACAATTTTGTTCAATTCAATACCCAAAGCAACTTTTAAGTGATAGAAATGTTGCATTTACTTCTTCTAAATTTAAGAAATTCTTAAAACATCATAATATTAGACAATTACTAACTTCAGCAAATAGACCGCGATGCAATGGAAAGAATGAAAGAGTTAATCAGAGATTAGTAGCAAAATTAAGATGTAAAGTTAATTCAACTGCAAAAATTCCTTGGACAAAATTATTAGAACAAGTTACACATGAATACAATAACTCGCCACATGATGTTACTGGCTTTCCACCTGCATATTTAATGTTTGGAACTTTGCCATATGATCGCCATTACCTAATCAAATAAAATTAAACTATCCACCTATACAACAAGCTAGACAAATTGCAGTAAACAGAACAATTAAACATCATAAGATAAATAAAGGTATGATAAACATTATGTTGATGCAAAATTTAATGTTGGAAATTTAGTCTTATATCAAAATTTCTCATACCCTAATTCAAGTAAACTTCAATCTCCTTATAATGGTCCTTTTAAAATTGTCAAAAAACTCTCAAATGTTACTTATGAAATAGATAAACCAAATCAATATATACAGGAAAATTAACAGATATATATTGTTCATTCTACAAAATTAAAACCTTTTCATTTAAAATCCAATTTCCAACTATGCTAAATTCTTATTTATATTTGTTATAGAGTGTTTTCTCAAACATTGGCGAGGGGGGGGAAGAAGTGCATTGTAATTTTAAAAGATGTGCATTGTTATTTAGAAAAAAAATAATAAAAGTTGCTTTTAAAATTTGAATTTAAGACTTGTTTACATTATGAAAATCAAAATTTAATGTAATTGAATTTGTATTGTATCTTTATTCGTAATGAACACATTATTGAAGACTAATTTTGAAAAAAATAACTGAATTATGGACTGTATGAAAACATGGTGATGAGATCAATTTTAGGATACATGATGTTATAATAATTTCATTGTGATTATTTGTGATAGAAGTATATTCTGAAAGTTAAAATATATTATGTGATATTATGAAGATTTTTTTTTATTATAGTTGTGTGTTTTTGAAAATGAGTTGATTGAGTAGTGATTCTAATAATAATAAACAAAAGAACTGTGAGATAAACAATAATTGAATGATGAACATTGAACTATGATTTTTCCAAAACAGGACTGTGTGTGTGTGTGTGTGTGTGTGTGTGTGAAACATTACATTACATTGATTGAACTTTACTTGTACTTGATATATCTGAAATACCCTTATTTTTCAATGCATTTTATATTTCTAGTGATATTTTGATATAATGTTGATAATGTGTTTATTTTGGTAAATTTCTGTGTTATAGTTATGTAATATTTTCTGTTTTGGGAGCTCTTAAACTCATTTTGCTGTTACTTATTTTATATCTATTCTTTCTATGTATTTACTTTACCATTATTCCTAAAATCATGTTGTTATTTACTCTATACCTATTCTTTTTATGTATTTATTTACTCATTATTCCAACATTCAATACCATTTTGAAGTACTTGTAACTTTTCAACATTTATCACTTTATTAACATTGTTTACTATTGATGCACATTTAGTGAGAATTTCACTTGATCTTATGATATGTTGTTAAGCACTACTATATTTTTGAATGTCTAATGTGAATTATCTTTATCTTATGTTGTTTTTTCTAAACCTCATTATTATTATAGTCATAGTGGAAGTATTAAATGTGTCATACTTTTCAGAAAACAGATCTATGTAACACAAAGCTTTACACCAAATTTTTGATATTTTGTTATTTATTATTGCTATTTTTTTTGTACATGTTAGGATTCACCAGCCCACTCTTTTACACAATTATTATACCTTCTAAATTTTTATTTAATTTGGAGAATTTGATATCATTGAAATATTATTTTTATTCCCTGGAGACCTGCTAGTCAGGATTGGCCAACGTGGCTGTGCAAGGCTTCAGCGGAATGAGGGGAGGGGGGAATTTGTCAGGTTTGAATAGTTTAGATTCAAAATTAAGGAAGTAATAAATGAAAATAGAGCGAACTCTTTACCATCGCGTAAGAATTTGTGGGTAAATAAGCCTATTTAAAGGTGGAACGAGCCTGACGAAGAAGAACGCATACTCGAAAAGGCTTGGTTGGTGTCTCCTTGCTGAGATGTTGTCGTTTGTACCACCCGGTTGCGCGTCAAAGGGCCGCCATGTTGGATTTTATGTGATTGAAGCGAAATAAAGAAGTATTTTGAAGATGATGCCCTCCTCATTTTACCAGCAGGCCTGCGGTCTGTCATATATATATATATATATATATATATATATATATATATATATATATATATATATCCGCATTAAAATCACCTCTGCAATCAGGAACCGTATCACTGCATGTTTTTCTGATCTGGATGCATCCTTACTACGAGGGCTGTTCAATAAGTAATAAGACTAAAATTATACAAAAAAAACATAACTTTAATCATCATCATTTGCATGGGTTTTTTTTCAAATAACTTCCTTGGTGCGTAATTCATTTATCCCAAAGTTCTGTCCACTTCTTAAAAACATGCAAAAGTCCGTTTTGTGATAGCAGTTTCAAAGCTGCCTTCGCAGACTTTATACATGCTTTGTTGCTTGCGAAACGATTGCCTCGTAATGATTTCATAAGTTGAGGAAACAGCCAGAAATTGCATGAAGTGAGATCAGGACTGTATGGAGGGTGTGATAAAATCTCTACCTTGTTCTGCAGTGAAGCATCCAGTACGCAACAAGTAATTTGTTGTTGGGATTGTCATGGTGCATTAGGAAGCTATTTCGAAGTAATGGACTTTTCTTTTTAACATGCTGTACCATTGATCGCAGGATGTTCGTGTAGTACGAGTCATTTACGGTAGTACGGGGTTCGACAGCTTGTTGATACATAATTCCTACATAATAAATAAATTATGGTCATAACTTTACCAGCTGATTTCACAGTTTTTGCTTCTTTGAGAGTAGGTGAAGATGGATGTTTCCAATCACTGCTTTGTTGTTTTATGGTTGGACCAGAGTAATACAACCAAGCTTCGTCTGCTGTCATAAAGCGTTTTAAAATATTGTTGCCTTCTTGTTCCCGTCTTTAGTCATATCGTATCATATCAAAGTTCTCCGATGCTGATTTTTGCTTCCAGTTCGACAACTAGTCGCGTCTCGTAGGCACCTACAAACACGCTTCAGTTCGACCACGTGATACTCAAAAATACGAGTCTGTACACGCCATCCATCGGTAGCTTTTGTTAATACAGACATCAAACTTTTCTTATGACACAGAAATTAACATTCCGATGAGTGGCATAGCGGCAGTAAAATTAGTCTTATTACTTATTGTACAGTTTACGTATACAGCTCGACTTTATTTTCGATTAATTTCCTCTACCACTAACAAGTTTCATAGTTAAACATCGTATGCGGTGTACACTTCCTACCGTCCTCCGTGTCCCTGTTTGGTGACTCTTTAATAGCTGTTCTCATTGTGATGCAATCGCATACGTCCACTTTTCATTTGTGCAACCCTTATACACTGCTCGACAATTGCTAAGGACGGATCACAAATTGCTATGTAGCATAACATTAAGCGAGACATGAGGCCTAGTAGGATAAAATATAGTTGCCACATTGTTCATACATTAGAATAAAGAATATTTATTGTTCTGGAAAGTACAAAAGCTGTGAATCATCTGAAAGAAAAAAATGTTCATTTGATCTGCGTACGGAGAAATGGAACAATGCATCTAAAAGTCAGCAGGCACCTTAAAGAAAGGTATCAGTACGGGATATGTCCACGGTGGAGTGTGATGCAACATTCCACACGTCGTACCATACTTTGCACAACATTATCCAACAGCTGTTGAGGCAATTTATCCCATTCCTCTGTGAGTGCTCGGATGAGGGTGTTCTTGTTTGTCGGAGGATAGTTTCGACCAGCAACTTGCCTCCCAAAGTATCCACATATTTTCAATGGGGTTTAGATCTGGAGAACGCGCTGGCCATACGAGACGTTGAATACCCTCGCTGTCTAGACAGTCCTGAACAGCAAGTGTTCGATGACATGTTGCGTTGTCGTCCATAAAAACAAATTTATCACCGACAACACCACGGAAAAGACGAACATGAGGAAGTAGAACTTCATCAATGTATCGTTGGCGCGTCATAGTCCCATTCGCAACCACATGCAGGCGCGTGTGGCCATTGATCATGATGCCGGCCCACACCATGATACTGCATATTGGATATCGGTCCTTTTCTTGGATATTTTCTGGACGATAAGCAGTACCCGTCTAACGCCTGATCAGTTGGCGTCTACAATCCGATGATAGACTGAACCTACTCTCATCTGAGAATAGTACGCATGCCCAGTCCTGTTCAGTCCAATTATGAAGCTCACGACACCATTGCAAATGGGCAGTACCGTGCTGTCTGGTCAATGGGACACACACAACAGGTCTGCGTGGGTATAGTCCTCCTCCCCTCAAACGTCTGGCAACAGTTTTTCGGGAGATCTGCTTTCCTGAGGCAGCAAGAAACTGATTTGCCACCTGCTGAGCTGTGGTGCCCCTGTTCCTTTTTGCTCATAGGACCATATATCTGTCTTCTGCAGGCGTCGTACTTCTAACACGACCTCCCCGTGCCGTCTACTACACATTCCAGTAGTTTTAAATGACTTCCACAGTCGTGAAACAACGCTGTGAGCGATGTCGAACTCCCTGGCAACATCTGTTATTTTTCGCCCTTCTTCGATCTTTCCAATAATTCGGCCACGCATAAAATCATGTATGTGATGTCGGGAAGACATGCCAAAAATTTTAAGGAAAGTCAGTAGGGCCTATACTGACAATGTTAAATTGAGCCATTTTATGTACAAGTTTCTCAGAAACTGTTAAATATATAAACTTCAAATTTTGTCTGTATATTAATTAGGCTTTTTATTTAAATACTGGCAAATATATTTAAAATATGTTGTTTACTTTTTTCAAAAAAATTCATCGTAAAAGTATCACCTTGAAATTTTTGAAAACTTTCAAATTTTTTACGATAACTGCTTTTCAGCAAAATATTTCAGGAAAATCTCCAAAAAATAAGCTTAGTATATAGAGTTACATATTATTTATGTGCAGTAAAAATTTCATGAGCAATCATTCTGTAGATTCTGAGAAAACTGTACCCGCAGTTTGAAAACAACCATTTTGAGATAATTGCATTTTTAGTGTAAAAAAGCACTTGATCACAAAAATAATGAATTACAACAAGTATTTGCTATATTTTATTAAATATTAGCTTATTCTCTATTACTTTTAAGGCTTTTTAGTTTTTTCTTATACTTAGATTTCTCAGAAAATACATTTATAGCATTTTTCACTTTTAAGCTATCGAGGTATTTTTTAGCGTTTAATTATTTTACTCAAATTCTGTATCAATTTTGAGGAATTTTCAGTTCTGATACATTACTTTCATCAAATTTTGACTATAAAACATAATAAATACCATGTGAAAATGTGTCAATACATGAAAATATGGCTTTGGTAATACATGATTATACACTATTTCGAAAAGTTTCATTAGTGTTTTATATATTCACCTGTTAACACAATGTTTTACAGCAGCAGAATTAAAAAATTTCTTTAAATATTTGGTAAATGGTATTCAAAACAACAAAAAAACATAAAAACAGATTTCTTGAACATGAAATTTATGTATTTTTATATATGTAACAAGCTATGTGCAACGAAAAAGGGCATTGCATTTTTAGATATTTATAAACCTTTTACTAAAAAACTATTGAACACCAAAGCTTAAAAATTTGTATAAATACACAATACATATGAAAAATATAGTAAAAATTTCCAGTTCATGCATACAGTAGAAGTATAGAAAAAAAAAAGGAATAAACAATTTATTAAAAATTGTCATTTTCTGTGTCACGACATATGTTCATTAGTGAAAAATGTCTGAGAAATATTTTTAAAATTTTACATAAAGAATAAAAACATACAATACATACGAAATATATAGTAAAAATTTCCAGTTCATGCATATGGTAGATTTATAGAAAAAAAAAAAGAATACACAATTTAATAAAAATCGTCATTTTCTGTGTTACGACAGTTGTTCATTAGTGAAAAATGTCAAAGAAATATTTAAAAAATTTTGCATAAAGAATAAGAACACACAACAATATATATGAAATATATCGTAAAAGTCTCCAATTCATGCATACAGTAGATTTAAAGAAAAAGAACAGATTACTTGAAAAATATATTAATTAGAAAACACGGTAGCTTTTGTATAAATTTTTTACCTCATCAAAAAGATCCTGCACTGTAGCCGGTTTTTACCTTATTTTCTTAATATTATCTTCTTCTTTCTTTCTTTTTCTTCTTTTATCTTTTCTAATTTTCTTCGAGCGTCCAGAAAAAGCATAAATTGCTTTCATTAGTCTTTCCCTATCGAGAAGTTTCATGGCACTTACTGAAAATTCCCCTGGTTCTACGCCCATTTTTTGAAGCATTTTTAATTTCGATACATTACCATCATTAAAAGAACAAACAGCATCATAAACACTAAGTGAACGTGTTTCAATCTGTACAAATGTTGCTTTGGGAACACGTGACCAAACGACGTTATGAAAACTTTCATTCGGGTTTTGTGTTTTTCCATGCAAACATTTTTTCAACAGATCAGGATGGGAAAGATCTCTAAATATAGGACGCATTGCTTCAACAACAGCGACCGGAAGACTGTTTTTATGTTTGTAAGACTTACCTGATGCTTCAGCCTTTTTAAATCCACACCATGAATCTTCCCCGATGGGACAAAAACCATGTTGAGGATATTCATCAGTTGATAACTTATGCAGAAAAATGGCCCAGATAGCTTGCCGCATATTCTGAACACTGCTGTGATTTCTCCGAATAGCTGATCCATAGTATGACTGCAAGTTATCAATTTCATGTTCAGTCAAACGATTTTTCCCACTTAAACACTTACCGTCTGACAAGATTTGCCCTTTCAATTGAGCTTTTAATCGGCGTAATCTTGTTCCCATGCACTTCATTACATGGCCAATACACTCCAATTTTTCAATTGGATATTCATTTCCATAAATGTTTTTCTTTTTTACCGCATCAAATGCTTTTTCAATCCCCATCTCCTAAGTACGTAATATATCGGGCATTATGTAAAGATAATGACCGTTGAAAAATTTTAGACGCACCTTGGATTTCCATCGCTCCACTAGATCCAACGTAGTTCCTTTTACAATCCTTTTCATGAAAAGGCAAGTTTTTACAAGCGCAATATTTCGAAAGAATATCAACATTATCACCTTACCTGTATCAATGCTGGTCACAGTAACTACACCATTCAAGGATGTGTAACCACGCTTCTGCCATGTCCCATCTACAGCTACTGCTATATTTTTGTTACCTTCATTTTCACAAATAGCTTCCTTCGCAGCATTTTGAATTGAATCCTCATAAACAAGTTTAGCAGCATTTAAAATTCGCTTACCGTAAGGAGAAAACCTTGTAGGTGGTTGCGGAAGATTCATTACGCCGCAGAACATTCTCCCTGCTTCTGCACCTTTTCCAATTGAACGCATAGCATACACAAACCTGGTATTTATTGTAGCAATTTGTGTTCCTTCATGAAAATTTGAAGAAGAGAATTCTACACGATATGGACAAGCAAAACATTTCAGGACAAACGTAATAGCCAGTCCAGACTTACCTTTTAAAACTTGCATGTCTAAACCACTGTTGCACATTTTACAGTGAACTTCATTCTTGAAAACAAAAGCAAGAATATTCAAATTCATGATTGCATTTAAAATACCTACGCTATCACCAAAAGAAGAAAAACTCTCATTTAAATCGAGAATTTTCTTTTTTTTTGCACATGACTGCTTTGAATCATGTGCATGTTCAGCTTGAGCATTTAATTTACAATCAGTGGTACTTACTTTGCTATTAATAGTATTCTTACGTGGATAATA
Source organism: Trichonephila clavipes (assembly GCA_019973935.1). Classification (NCBI taxonomy): domain Eukaryota; kingdom Metazoa; phylum Arthropoda; class Arachnida; order Araneae; family Nephilidae; genus Trichonephila; species Trichonephila clavipes. The sequence continues at coordinate 374,483 of BMAU01018046.1, read as the reverse complement.
CTTACCTTTGCGTTTCTTGAAAACTTTTTGCAATCTTGGCATTTCAAAATTTCAGAAATTTTAAGTATCGATAAACGACAAGTGCTCAAACACAACGTGTTCGAAAGCGCCAAAAATAGGTAAACAACCTTAACAGTTACACTTGCAGTTATTCTACAGTTAATTTCGTGGGAATAAATAAAACAGATAATGGCTTTGCAAGAGCATCCCAGTTTTAAAAGGCCAATATGTTTACATTTCTATCTGTCAAAGTAGGCGTGGCAAATCAGTTGATTATTTTTTAAAAAAAACATTTTAAAATACTTCTAACTCAAAAATTGACTAGTATGTTATATCATTGGAAAGGGCTTAATTTGGAGATTTGAGAAATCTCAAAATCGATTTCTGGAAGATGTTTACCATACCGACTGTCCTTAAGTTCGTCTATTAAATCTTTCTTGTAAAACTTTGACTTGAAACAACAACTGTCCACACGCGTCAAAACCTTTAAAGCTCTTATGAACGCTATCACGTGATGAACAGACGTGGAAAAAAAATTTGCATACTCATACTTCTTCTTACTAATATCCCGCACTTATTCTAATTTTCCACATTTTGCTTCCTTTCATTTTGTGGTTGCTATGGATGATAGTGTTTTCCGTCCTTAGCAATTGTCTAGCAGTGTAGTTTATTTAGTGGGTTACTTATAAACATTTTTATAAGTCCAAATTCTATCAAAGGAATCATATTTGCAAAATTTTAAAATATTAGATATTAACGATGTGACACACAAAAAAATATTTTTCGTTTTTAACTGTCCATTGAAACACACAATGGGTTCAATTCATGTGACGACATAATCACATGATAGTGAAAAAGCCACGTGATTCTAGCCAATCAAATCAAAAACTCATGCGACCTGAGGGTCACACGATAAAAACTATCTAGTGCTTCCAGCTAATCGGTTAACGCGCTCCGGTGTTGCCAAGTTTTGCTCTTTGCAGGAACTTTCTCTTAAAAAAAGTACATATGTATACAAAATACATTTTATTTAAAAGTATAAACATAAAATATGATGTTTTTTTTTAATTTAAAAAAATCTTTTTGAAGAAATTTTCTCGTCCCTAACATTTTAACATCTTTACCCAAATATTAAATTTGAAATTTTATCTGAGTTTTACAGATAGAACAAATATAATTAGTTTAATGTTTCTTTTGAATTCAATGGAAAACACGTGTTAATTTTTATCATATGACTTCATGAATTGATCTCATTCCATTTTTATTGAAAAAATGAAAATATACCAATGTTCGACTTTTTATCACAAGTTTGAAGAAAATATAGGTGTGAAATTTATGCGGTTTTTAATTTGTGTTTATTAATTTATTTGTAAAAATAAGTTAATTCAGAAAATTTCATTGAACTTATATAAAAACTTAAATAAAATTTCGTGTATTTTCATAGCTTAAAAAACATCAACTTTTTACACAATCTATTAATAAATTGAAGCTCATTATCTAGAGGAAAGTTTTTATTGAATCTGCTTACATAATGGTTCGATTTTTTTCTCTTTTCAAACAGTTGATTACACCTGAAAATGAGATATCGTACTTAACTTTAATTAATTTTTTTAAATGCTTTTATTTATATATGATGAATAAAACATCTCATACGATTACATATAAGAGCCTTTTTTCATCCAAATATCTACACAAAAAAAGCAAAAAAACCTTGCTTCTTTTTAATTAAAATTAATAAATGCGTGAAGCGATATTGAAATACAGTTTAGCTATTGCTCTCTAAATATCAAAGAGATAAAAAAAAATAACTTCCCCGAAGCAAGAAACGAAAGATTAAATTTGAGTGCTTTTTCTTGTAAACAAAAGAACGTTCCAATTACACACGCAACAGCTTAATTCACTTAGTCTTAAAGTCATTTTTTAAGAATTTCGAGCACTAAGCCTCCATTTTCTTTTTTCCGTTTGAAAAATTAATAAAATCTGCATGAATTCCTTGACATAATTAATGTAAGATTAATAAAAAAAGAGAGATTTTTTTAAAGTTTATTGATATAATTCATATCTGAATATTTTTTTTTTACCTTAAAGTTAGAAAATTTTATCTTAAAGCCTTAATAATCTTTTTATATATATTCACGTGAATTTCATTTTATTTTTTTATATATTATTTTTCCATAGTCGTGCAAGAAGGAGTGAATGAAATATTTATTTTTATTAAATATTTGAGCTAAATAAGCATTTTTATTCTTATCTGTTTCAAAGATATTTTATGAATACTTCCAGAATTAAATATGAACTATGAATAAATAAATTTAAATGACCTGGTTCATTTGCGTTAATTACTTTCTCACTATTTTAACTAATGCAGGTATTTCAAGAAATGTTCAATATTTTTCATTTTAAGCCATAATAATGCACATTACTTATAACTGTGCATTCATCAATCAAATCAGGAAGTAAAGTTACCCAAAGGATTATATAAGTTCAAATGTTTAAGACCAATGGGCTCAATTCATAACGGTCACATGATAAAAGCAATCACGCGTTCTCCATATAATTCAAAACTGCCATTAGCCTTGTACTAGTAGTTCTACAAACGAAATTTAAATACAAATTCGAATTTTACAATGGAGCAAATGTTCAAAAATATATATATTTGGATTCTCCAAAAAAATCTAAATTGAAAAAAAAATTCTTATAATATATTGTACAGTTAAACCAAGTACATTTTGTCTATCTATGTGCATTACTATGGTTGAGAAGTATGTACTTTTAAAAGAAATTTCTGAAAATGCAAAAGTTGTCACAACAATCAAGTGCATGAACTGATTGATTGGAAACACGTGATTGCATTTATCGTGTAACTTTGATTCCACATAAATTTAAGAGCTGATTGGCTGGAAACAAGGGATTGTATTTATTGTGAGACTATGACTCAACATGAACTTGAGAACTGATTGGCTGGAAACACGTGATTGTATTTAATGTGAGATTATGGCTCTCCATGAATTTAAGAACTGATTGCCTGGGAACACTGGGTTGCATTTATCGTGTGACTTTGATTCCACGCGAATGTAAGAACTGATTGGCTGGAAACACGTGATTGTATTTATTGTGTGACTTTAAGATATCCGATTACCCTAAAATCATGATTTTTTTCAAAAATTGACAAATTTTGTTTATGATTTTATTTTATAGGCCATCATATAAGCTCAATAAAAATACCAAGTTTTTTATTTTCCATTCACTAGAACAAAAATTACAAGTGTTTTAGTAAAAGCAGATGCCATTACTTTACACAAGATGACAAACTTTAAAATGCGTTTTACACGAAATGTGTTTTTCGCGAAAAGTTCAAACGGGGACAGCGATTGTTCAAAAAGTTTTGAAAATAATATGCTGAAATTTTTTGAGTATGTTATGTATAACAGTAGAAGTGTTTTGATTTTCAGATTTATCAATCGTTGCTTTATTTTAAAATTTACAGTCATTTATGTGGATATAATCACTTTCTTTTTAAGCAATTTCGTATAATCACTAAGATAAAGTGCTCTAGGTTTTGTAAAAATTGAAATATCTCTTATCCTGAAGGTCATTTCAAACACGAATAATAAAGTAACACATCAAAATTGAAAAATTGAGAATTTTCTCAAAAATATTTTGTACAGAGCGGGCCCCGTTTATGTAATTTTTTGTACATTTTTACCAGTTTTTTCCCATTTTAATAATAATAAATTTTTTTTCTGCATTCAATTTTAAGATTTTTTCCTTAAAATATACTAAATAAATCTAAAAATCACAAAAAAATCCTCATATTTCCATTTTTTCAAAAAAAAGTTGTCGCAAGTAGTCGGATACCTTAATTCGACATGAATTTAAAAGTTGATTGGCTGGAAACACGTGATTGTATTTATTGTGTGACTTTGATTCCACATGAATTTAAGAACTGATTGGCTGGAAACACGTGATTGTATTTATCGTGTGACTTTGATTCCACATGAATTTAAGAACTGATTGGCTGGAAACACGAGAGTGCATTTATCGTGTAACTATGACTTCATGTGAATTTAAGAGCTGATTGGGATAGAATTAAGAGCTGATGGTACTTAGTATCTTTACTAACTATATTTTAACCCTTTGTTTATAGACGGTAATTTTAAGTACCACTCACTGTGTAAAATTACACAGAATAACTATTTTTATAAGTACTCTGACGATACTTAGCAGGATTATTCTTTTAAATCCACTCTTCCAATATATATGGCAGCTCGAGTTCTATGATGAGTATTTTAGCGAACAACGCGAACAGTGTTTTAGCAGAAATTGCGTTTCCAACTCACAGCATTTTTAACGAATTGCAATTTGTGTTCCGTAAAAAAGTTAATGTCAAAAGGTAAGTAATGTAAAAGGTCTTATTTTGTGTATGTTAATGAAGACCTTAGAAAACGATTTGATTATTTATTTTAAGTGAACAGTGTATATAATTAATTTTACAGTTGTATATACTTAATTAAAGAATTAGCTCTAACGGATTAAATTTCCCAAAGCTGAGTATTTTGTTTATGCATATTCCTTAATTTTCAATGTAGTGATTAAAAAAAATATTGTAAGAAAAAACTGCATTAAATCATAATGCGGTACATAAAAGGTTCATTTTTTTAAGTAATAGTAATTTTTTACGCTGTTCATTTTTATGTTAAGAAATATCTTTAAAAGAGGCAAAATTAATGCATGATAAAACTCTAAATCTGTCATTTTTACCTTTATTCTCTATATCTGCATGTAATATCGGGAAATTTGTTTCAAAAATGCCCTACTGTTTGGCACGCTGAATCATATTGGTAGACTGGTTTGGCACGCCACATCTAAAAGGTTGCTCACTTTAGTACTACACTTTGCTACAACATGAATTATAAAGTGTTTTCATTATATGCATGGTGCCATTTTTTATTTGTGTCAACAACAAACATACATATGTATTACATACTTTCTCATCGTTAGAAAAACTTTATTCTGAGATTAAAATAAAATTCCAGTCAATTAGTTTTTATCCTGTTTTTACTCATCCTCTTACTTACCAATAAATAATTTAGTAAATCACAAAATTAAAAAAAATAGAGTTTTAATACATTATAATAAGCAGGCTACAGAAATCCTCTATGCAAAAATTCAATGCCAAAAAACACATTAATTCTTGCTTTATTTGAACTTAGCTTTATTAATTTCAATTGAAAATGAATCTTATGTTAAAAAATAAGTGAGTTCTTAGTAAGAGGATTAATGAACGAAAGAAAGGGCATATAAAACTATGAAAATTCACTCACTATCAGAATATTTCGGTCCCCAAAACAGGCCAAGGAAAAGAGTACTGAGAATAAAAGATATGAAGGTTTAGAGACCAGTTATACTTATTTCCTGGGTTTCTGGTTACAAATAAATACATTATATCAATATATAGATAAAAAGTATTTATTTCGTATGCAAGTTTTATTTTGATTCAATTAAAAATTTTAAAGAAATTTTTATCAATGTAATTTATTTATAAAAATAACATCTTACTATTTAAGGCATATTAATGGCATATATAAGAATATAGAACTATTTACTTTATATTATAGACATATTCAACAGATTTTGAATGAAAACAAATATTTTTTTATTATAAATCTTACATTTTTATGTTATTGATCTTCTTAGTTGAATTCAGTTTAATAAAAACATAATGAATAGCATCCAATTGGCAAAAATAAATTCATCTCTGATTTAGTTATCTTTATAAAATAGATTTTTTCAGTAATAGCAAAAAAGATGAAGCTTACATTTTTTTCAAATCTATCGTAAACACGACATGATCCTATTACTTAAAATATTAAAGGTCAAACATTTATAAAAATTGCTTAAGATCACTTAAAAATGGGCATAAAAATAATTTCAAAACGTTTATTTACTTACCAAATTCCATTAGAAATACAAATGTATACCTTTATTTTGCTATGGTATTAATCCTTGATTATATATTCCATCATTCACCACACAAAAATCATTTATGTTGAGCCATCGCATGCGTATCTGTCTCTTATGACAGATACATAGCGCAATACACGTATACCCCCTAGACTTTACTCCATTATGTCAAACTGTTCGATTCGTCATAACCAAGATTGATGAACATGTATTAGGTCATAGTATATATTTTTTCTTCTACTATTAGTAACCATTAGCACCGGAAGGCATTACTTATTTTCCGATCTAAGTGAAAACTAGCCTGTATGGGAATATGAGATAATGCTAAATGAGTGGTTCCGATCATCTATGGGAATATCAGATGCTGCTTAACAAGTGGTTACATTTAATCTACTAAATTCATGATATTATGTTACTGTTTTTCTTATGTTTCAATTTTGATAGCGGTATTTCCTTTATAATCTCATTTAACCATCTAAAACAGCGTTTCTCAAACTGTGGGGCGCGCCCCCCTTGAGGGGGCGAGAGAACTCAACGAGGGGGGCGCGAGCAAATTGAAAAGTCAAAAACAGAAGAATATTTGAAAAAAATTAATTTACTGAAAGTAAATAAACAAAATATATAATAAAAAAATAAAATACACATTTATACTGCATATTACACTTATAAATGTATCAGCGCTACACAATGTATTTTATAATTAATTTAACAATACTAAGTTAAGAACGTTTATAATTACCAGTGACCCCCCATGGGATTGTCATGTATAAAATTATATACAAAAAGTATATATAAAACACTTATCTTGATAATCTGTACGGTTTATAATAAATTCTTTAACTACTAAATAAAGGTTACGCTATTAGAGTCCGAATGCTAACCGTTTTGCACACATTTTCGCGCGTATAAGATATATTGGGGGGGAATAAAGAAATAAATAATCTGAAATAAGTAAATCCTTCGCAAACATTGTCACGGTCCTTTTATTACATTCCAAAATTTTATGGATAGCATTGCACAGAAAAGATCGTACTTCGGAAAAACGTATATATACGTCAGGGCAAATTAATGCTTTGGCTAAGCGAGACGTTTATATACGCTGGTGTCACTAAAGAGGTTAAAGTCGTATCATATTTTTAGCATCAGAGTATAATATTAGTGAATTCAATACACTGTTATTATATGAGGGGGGGGCGATGAAAATTATGATCGAATATTGGGTCGCGAATATTGAAGCTTTGAGAAGCACTGATCTAAAAAGCAATGTTCTAAATTTAGAAAGAAATAAGGTTTATCTACTATAATGTAAAACAATATGCCTTCTAACTGTGTTTAAGGATTACGTTAAATTTTTCTTTCACCATTGAAATTATATTGAGCTTTGTGTGTTTGTTTGCATTTTTAATTATATATATATATATATATATAATTTAATTGTTTAATACAAGCTTTAAATTATAATTCAATATACTTCTTTTCCAAAGTATATTGGTTTTCACTTTTAAGGTATCCGATTGCTTTCGAAACCATGATTTTGCAATAGCGTACAAACCAATATTTATTTTAACATGTAATGTCACTCAGATTAGTATACACATATAAAATTGTTTTAAGAATATTATTACATTAAAAAATTATTTAAACACAACATTTTGGTACAAAATGAACTTAAAATTACCTATTTTTAAAACATTCTCCTTTTATGAAAAATGCTTCAATAATAATAATATTTCCCTTAAATATAGCTAAGAGTTTTCGGGAGAGCTTGAACTAAGACTTTTGAAAAATTCACATTATTTTCAGACTTATTACCGATTAAAATAATTACCAGCATTTTTTTTCAAAAATTTAACTTTTCTGATTTACTAAAGTATCGATGAATCCATTTCTAAGATATATAATTCAAAAATCCTAGTTCAGTCTCTGTGGAGAAGTCTTTTCTATGTGTAGGCAAAATACTATTATTATAGAAGCATTTACCATAAAAGGACAATGTTTCGAAAATAGGTAATTCTATGTTCATTCTTTGCCTAAATGTTGCATTTAAATAGTTTTTATTGTAAAAATAGTTTTAAAATAATTTTATATACGTGTATTTTAATCTAAGTGGCACTAAATATAATTAAAAAATATTCGTTTGTACGCTTTTGAAAAATCGCGGGGTCAAACGTAGTCGGATGCTTTAAGTTTTTTTTTTTTTTTTAAATTACTGAAGAAGATTCGAACGCAATAGTGATTGAGACTCCTTTAAGTTAAACACGAAATGATGACAAATAGATATTCGAAATAAGTTTTTTTTATTAATCACCTACCATTAAGGGAAACGGCATGTTCTCGATAACGCAAAACAAACAAAATTTCCATTTTCGAAAGAACATTATTTTTAAAAACAAAAAGATTCCATAAACTAAAAGAAAATGTGTCACACAGTCTATATACTTTTCTTAATATACTATAAGATAAAATTTTTAAATATACACAATATTTTTAGAAATATAAGGATTTTCAAACGTACACTCCAAAAAGGGCTTTCGTATACATTGTGTTGAATAGGTACCTGTATTTTTCCTTTTATAACATATAAAAGCACAAAATATGCTATTTTAGTTACAAAATTGTACCTTTTTTTTTAAAATGCTCAAGTATTTTTTTTATATTTCATTGCTTATAAAAAATTTTTTTAAAAAAAATTGATTTATGATTTTTGAAATTTTGATAAAAACGGTAATTTTTCTTTAGAAAATTGGCAGTAAAAATCAAAATACTAAAATTAATAGCATTAAATGCATTAAAACTATACAAAAGCTCATACGAAGTTTCACTAGAATATAGATATTTTATAGATGTACCTAAATACTAGAAAAACACATTTTGAATAATATGAAAAAAACTAAATAAAATGGTACAGCTTGTTAAAATTTGATATTTAAAGATTCCAGATTTGTATTCATCTTACATGAGCACTTCTAAAGCATCCTTCTTCCTTTTATTTTGTCTTTCAATAGTATTGGCCTCTTTCCTGGCTTTTTGAACTATCATATCGGCTTCACAAATTCTAACTTAGTCAATTTTTGAAGGCCTTAAAAAGTGAATCCCAGGATATATATTTTTAGTTTTCTTAATACTTTTGCTCTTGCATGTGCATCTTCTTTAAGCCATATCACTGCGTCATGTACTTTTCTGCAGATACAAGAGATTTGTTGTAACCTCAATAACTATTATCTACATATTAAAACTCCAATTACTCGGGTGCAAAGCTTTAAATCTATACATGTTATAGAATTTTGGAATCCACATTAAATTTGCCTTTTTCTGAAGGTTGGGACGTCTTGGATCCCGTAAATCTGATTAGGTGATAGGTAAAAAAATAGACAAAAAACTAGTGAGAAATAATAGTACTTATCTTTAATTACAAACAATCTCTGAACTCGCCGAAGAGAAATCTTTTAATAACTTCTAATAGCGGAACAACTATAGTTCGGGACGATAATTCAGCAATAAGTGACTACAATTCAGGCAGTACTACTGTGTGTGTCTAAATTCTTTGTGCATGGATAACATGGTTGTAAATTTGAGTAAATGCACTACACAGACGTTTTCGTTAATGCACTAGCACAGCGTTTCTCAAACTGTGGGACGCGAGCATATCGAAAATAGAAGATTTAAAAAGTAATTAGTTTACTGGAATAAATTAAAACAAAATACTTTAAGACACAATACAAAATACACTTTTACTCTGATATAATTTTTATACATCATCTGGCGATATTGCGTCATCAAAATAAAAACTTGTTCAATATTTAATTAGCTATCTTTGATCCTATAACCAAAGAAAAGAACTTTTATTTGATTTGCTGTAATCCCACGATGAGAGATTTTTATTACGTTTTCTTTTTAAACCTAAAATACTACTTTTTCAGAGGAAAAAAAACAAAACCCAGACCCAGAATCAAAAAAATTTAGGAAGATAAAAAATTCATCACTGTTATTATTTTTGAAATACTGTACATTATAGCTGTAGGTAGCAGAATATATTTTCTGATCATCTGTTTGACCTAAGATATTGGTACAGTTAGTTATGACCCCTCTCTTATGTGTCTCATTTAGGAAAGTTGTAAATAATGTATTTCTGTTTCACCTTTTTCCACGCAAAAGAGTTTTATGATATTTGGAAAATCACAGAGAGCGCACACTTTGAAGGATTATTTGGCCATGGTTTATTTTTATGAGTACTCTCAAACATATAAAGCATAATGAAAAGTGTTTTACAAAATTTTTTGCAGTAACATCCATATTATTACATTGAATACACTTTTACCCGGAAGTGGTCGCGCGGGGAGGAGGCACGCAATCACGAAATCGTTAATTCTGGCAAAACTGTTTATTTGTTACCAAAGAAAAATTGAAAAGTCCTTGAAAGTAGGTAAATTCATTTTCTCTTAGTTAAATTATTCACTGGAATCATGATTTGCATCGTGTACAATAAAAAAAATTATAAAAAAATTGAGGTGACTCAATCACCCCGCGTGACCATTAACTTTAGTATCGAGTGTGTGCCTGCTCCCGGGATAAAACATTTTAAATTCTTCTCGCTTTAAATATTAAAAATAATACAATTATTCTTCATCGGAATTGTATATTATTTTCATTATTTAACATTAATTCTAAATGCTAATTCTGTGAGGCTTAAAAAATTACTGTTCACTTAAAACTAATTATAATATGAACATTCATTTTAAAATATCATTTTACATTTTCGTAAACATTGTCGTGCATTTTGGTTTACTCTCCTGACAATTCAGCTATTATATCAAGCATGTTTTAGTTTTTTTAAAAAAAATGAGCTCGTAGAAAGATCAGTGCTGCACAAGGTATTTCATAACTAATTTATTAATACTAAATTAAAAGCAAATTTAATAAGTACTAGCGACTTCCATGGGCTTGTCTTGCAGATGAAAGTTTTTCAAAGGAAGGTTTACGATTATAAATTGACACTGGGTACTTTTTTTATATTGGGCTGGGATTTATATTTTGTCTTCAAAACAGCCACCGCATTTTGCAATCTGTTCCAATTTAAAAATTCGAGAAAGAAAAATAAAAAATATATTACTTAAAAGTAACATATATAAAATTTTATATACTTATCTTATTAATTTGTACGGTTTATAATTAAGATCATATAGTAGCTATAGCGTCTCAAAAAGTGCATTATTATTGCATTCAATACATTATTATTGTATATGGGGGATCGCGATAAGAATTATGATTGAGAAGTGAGTCGCCAGTATATTGAAAGTTTGAGAAGCACTGCACTAACAGATTACACCAGAAATATTTTTTTCTGGAGCTGCCCTTGATAATGTAGAGACCTTTACGTATTTGGATACTGATTTTTACTCCAAATTAAGCTGGAGGAAGTTCATCGAATAGCTAAACGACTATCTTTTCTTAAACGATTAACTGGCTGCTTTGTGGGGCTGTGCACGATCTACTCTCACTTTTACGTATGAAAAATACATTCTTCTATAATATTTACGTATTGTTGCGAGGTCCTCATCACTATGTCTGTAACTACAAAAATTAGTGGTTTTACAAAACCAGACTATTAGACGCATCATTGGACCTGTAAAATCTACATCAATTGATTAAATGTTGACAATTACTGGTATTAAACCTTTAGGTGTTGTTTTTGAGGAGAAAGCCATTTTGCTGTACAAGAAACTGATGCAGACTAATAATTTTTAACTTTTAGTTTAATTTTTCCAACACACCCCTCACAACTTAGAAACGCAAAACGGATTTATTCAGTGTTCGAAAACGAGCGTTAAGGCTGTACGTGGACATCTCTCCCCCACTTTAAAATTGAATAAAACTTACTATCTTGCCTGTGTTTCATGTTAAATGTAAGTTTGTGTCTTGAACAAGACATTAGGAAACAGGATACACCCACCAGTTTTCTACACATCTTGTTATGAAGACAATAGATATCATTTACCAGGAACCTAATTGCTTAAGAGGTTTTATTGATGGGTCCTTTCTCCCTGATCATCCTAATGCAGGTGATGGAATTTTGCTTTTTTTTGTTATATTTTTGCCTTGTATATCCCTATGGGTACTATACGAACAGCCTATGACGGAGAAATCTCTCTGATTAGTGTCGCCTTGGAACAGCTTTTATGTTCTCTTGACAAATGCTCAAATGTTGTCATTCTGTGAAGAATCTGTATGGCACTTTTATCACTAATACTCTTAGGTGTCTTTGGGGATTATAAATTCCCGTATATTTCCAACCAGCTCTAAAACAGAAGAAACCGGGATATGCAAACTAGGTAAAGTATTTAAGGAGAGTGTTGCAAGTTAGCAGAGAGGTTAGGCTATTGAACCAAAAGATAGGTTGATGGAGTTTTATATATATATAAGAAGATTGAAGTTGATTGTGTGATTAGCGTCTTGCGTACTAGGCAGCGATCTACAATTGGAAGGATTGATCCAACGGGAGAGTAACGAATTAAAAGTCAGGTGATATTTAAATTTAGATTATCGGATCATAAAGGTAAATATATGATAAAGTTAGTGTAAAGTTAATGAATGCTAGTAATTCAAATCGCGTATATCTCTCGGTTCTCTTATTCCGGTAATCCCGTTCAATATGGAGTTAATGGTTGATTAGTATCATATTTCGTGATTTAATTTAAAAATAAAAGTCAATCTCATTGACGTAGACATATTGAGTAATCTTTGTAATTAGATGGTTGTTAATTGATTCAAGTAAATAAATATAATTTATTATTGTAAAAATGTCGTCTAGTAATTCTTTGTCTCAATTCAATCTTGGTGTCCAGGGTGGAATCCAGGGGGGTTCTCACAATTCTATTCTTCATGACTCGCACGAAACTCTCTACTCAGTAAAATATATGGAGTCCTTCTTATGGAGATATATTTAAATGTCAGATCTTTATTAAAAAATTACAACAGATGGGCAAATCTGTCACCCCCAGTGGATCCTTCCTCACTGTGGAATTTTAGGAAATGAAATGGTTGATTTATTGGCCAAAAAGGATACCTCTGTTCAACAGGTCACTAATAACCCGACCCCTTTTTCAACCTTCAAACGATTTTTTAAAGGAAAAGCCCTAACTAATTTCCGCATGCAACTACTGGACAGAATCTCTATAAAAAAGTGGAAAGATCTCCACCCAGGTAGCATCCCCGACTAGCCACGCGACGTGGTTGTAGCTCGTTTCCGACTTTTCTTAGAACATGACGGTCTTGCCCCCTACTTACACGGGTTCAAGCAGGCTTCTGATCCACACTGCTTCAACTGTCGTGGCCAATTTATCATGGAGGGCCACTACATTCTCCATTGCAGTGGTCTCCAAGGAACAGCTATCGCTAACTGATGTTGGGAAGCAAGATGTCGAATAAGGAAATGACTGCTTTATATTTATGTTCTTGTTTTTTTGTAATTGCTATTTTATTATCAAACCTCTCTGCCATTTGAAATTTTTAAAAAAAGCTTGGCTATATCGGGCAATTAATGCAGCGTTTCTCAAACTGTGGGCGTGTTACGAGGGGGCTGCGAGTATATTAAAAAGTTGTAAACAAAAAATTATTTACAAAAAATATGAATTTACTGAAAGTAAACAAACAAAATGCATTCTGGCATAATAAGAAATAAATATACATTTACACTGATATAACACACTTATAAATGTATCAGTATTGCGCACTAAATTTTACAACTAATTTAGGAATACTAAGTTAAGAATGAGTTTATTAATTATCATTAACCTCATGTGTGTATAAAATTATATACAAAAATTAACGCTTCTCTTGATAATTTGAATGATTTATAATTAATCCCATTACTGCTAATTAAAAGATACGTGATTCCCTCCCCAACACTACCGTTTTTCACGCAGGCGTGTGTATGTGATGCATTGGAGGGGGAGAGGAGAAAAGGAATAAATAAGCAAATCCTCTCTGAAATAAATAAATCCTTTGCAAATAGTATCAAGGCTTTTTTGTTGCATTCCAAAGACTTCGGAATAATTTTATGAAAGGTAGTGCACAGAACAGATCGTACTTTGAAAAGACGTATATATACGTCCGGGAACATTAACGCTTCGGCTGAGTGAGACATTTATGTACGCCGGAGGCGATTAAGAAGTTAAAATCGTTTAGTAGCCTTAGCGTCAAAGTATCGTATTATTGAGTTCAATACATTGTACTTGCATGGAAGGGAGGGGGGCGATGAAAATTATGATTGAATATTGGGTCGCAAATGCTGAAAGTTTGAGAAGCACTGAGCTAATGTGTATTCTACATTACACTGACTATTTACCTGTTGTTTAGTTTTGTCGTTCATTTGCGACATCATTGAGAGTCAATTTAGACGGATGGTAAAAATACGAATTTTTGAGAGGTTAAACCTCGCAGCTAATCACTTATCTTACTAGTATTTAATGAATATATTAATATATTCCCTGGTGTATTACACATAGACTTCAAGAATGAATTCATATTAAGGAAATCGTAATTTTATCAGGAATAGGAATTTTTTAATTTTCCTTCATATGGAGTTCTTTATTTTCACAGTTATATCATGTATATTCCTCTCATTTTTTCATTTCTTTAAAATTTTCTTTTTACTTTTATTTCAAAATGAGCGGTCTTTCCCTCAATTTTCTTCCATATGATTAACAGTAATATTTTGAAGAATATTATTAGGATATTTTCACGTTGTAATTCGTACACTTTTTTAGTGAATAAATAAAAGAGTTTTCATTACTTTAACATTTACTCAAAAAGGCCTACATTTATGTTAATAGTGAACAAAAATTCCTATTTAATGTAATGAAAAAGATTACTATTTAATCCACACACACACACACAATTTTCGTTTCTTCATCCCTAACAGTAAATCTAAATTTGATTAATAATATCCTTAAGGAAATGTTATATTTGGATTAATTTTTGATTAATTTTTAATCAATTTTAATTTTTTAAAATTTTTTGCTCTGTAAAAAATTCCTATACATTTTTTCCATGCTAAGAAATATGTATGAATTACGGTTCAATATTGACCGTAAATCATCTCGCTTTTAAATTCTCACAATTTTTGAGGTAGGTTCTTCCATTTCAGATATAAATGAACCAAATTTGTAAAAAATTTAATTATTTTAGGGGCTTTTCTACTTGAAATAATGAGTAATGTGAGTATAATTACAGTGTTAGATTTGCAAAAGCATGCTACTTTTTACGAAGAAATCCATTTCCATGTTCATGAACTTTTATTTTAACTATAATTTCAGTCATTGGAAAAATAGCTTCATTTAGTTTTCCCTGTTTATAAAAAGGGCACATTCGACCATCCTGATTTCTGTCTTTATTCATAAGTTGAATTTGTTAAACAAGGCATATCGAAGATGCTTTTTAGTTGAGTTTCTAACAATATTGCATTGTGTGTGTGAATATAAAAAATTTTAAACAGGAAAATTATATTAAAGAAAATATTAAAGTTAAGCACACATGCTTCTCTATAAAAAATTCGTTAATCGTGCCTCTCAAAAAATCAATCTTAGAATATTTGAACTTTTTGATTTATATATTGATGATTGTTTTATTATTCTTATTATCGCAATTTGATGCCGTAATCTTGAAAAGTTGATATAATTAGGGTTTTTTTTTTTGCTTTAATGTCTCACTAAAAAAACTTCCTCTTTTATATTTATTATGGTATTATTACTAGACTCTGATAGTTTTTTAATCATTAGAAGAGTTATCTATAAAACTACTATTAATTTTGTTCAACATATTTGTAGATGTTGAAAGATATCCTCTGTTATATAGTATTTTTTTTAAAAAACTGGAAAAAATTATATTTTGTTGACAAATTTATACTCAAGACATTTAATTTAATTACTATTAAAGTATCTTTCCTACGTAATATCACATAAAATTTAAATTGGTAGTAAACAGCACATCAGCAAATAAGTAAATCGATTTCTAATAATTAGTCTAATGAAATGGTTATAATTTATATATATTTTAATATTTACATATATATATTGTTACGTTTTCGGGGGTTCGAAATGATTGAAGCCGAAGAGCGGGATCCAAAACAATTTTATTCTTGGCCAAAACAGTCCTCCACAAATTGTAGAACAGTTCGAGAAAGTCACGTACAATCGATGAAAATACTGATAACACAGATGTAATACACTAACAAAAGCAATAGTAAACACTCAGCACAAAAATAATAACTCAATAAAAGCAATAACACACGCACTATGCAATCCTCTCTCTCTCAAGCTCAGAGAGGTATCACTTGCATGAAAGCTGAGATCTGACTAACTGACTAGCCGGCCCGGGCCTTTTTATACCTTTCGGTCAGAAACCTCTTGCACTTGCCTGAATAATCGAGAAATAGAAAGGTCTAGCAAAATCCGGAACGTACGAGAAAAGCTCAATACAGTAATACATTCAATACAATAGTGTTACAATACCGCGATAGGGTTGCCAGACAGGGTTATTAGGAGCAGGGTTGCCATGGTCGCCAAGCTTATCACCCACATTTGGCGATATATCGCCAAATTTGGCGCCAAAAATTAAGTCGCCAAATCCGTCGCCAACTTGGCGCTAGCTGCAATATTTGGCGAGTTTACCATTTAAACCAATGTTAAAGCATGGGGGCCGTGCAATGCAGTGAAAATGATATTACAGGTAAAGAGGGTTGAAATCACATTAGATACGACAAATTAAACTGTAAAAATGAACACAAATGAGTAGAAACAATTAGAATAAGACTAAATTCGTAACATTGCCCCCTCTCAAGAACTGCACGTCCCGGCAGTACAATCCTTCATCAGACGTTAACATAATAATAAAGCAATTGATTAAAAACAACTAAATGAATATGCAATAATAAACATGTAATACATAGTACAAAATAAACACCTAATGCATAGTACAAAATAAACACGTAATGCATAGTAGAAAATAAACACTTACAAAACAATAAACAAAATTATTTACAAGATTATTTACACACTAACTTATTTATACAAGACCATGGTCAAAATAAATTACACGATAATTGACACACTAAGAATTATGGCCATAATATGGAGCAAGCCTGTCGTAATGAACGACTCTAGGCTTCGAATTCGTTGACTTACGGATCCGGATTACGACGTCGTTTATTATCTTTAAAATTGTATAAGGACCGTCCCAATGCGATTGTAGCTTAGGAGAAAGTCCTTTGCGTCGAGTCGGGTTGTAGAACCACACCTTGTCACCTTCCTTGAATTGATGTCCTGTGGCTTTTGTGTCGTACCGAGTCTTCATCTTCTCCGTCCTCAGGTTGATCCGTTCTCGAGCCAAATTGTGTACATCTTCAAAACGTGCCTGGAGATTCTGCACGTACTCCTCAGGCGATGAAGGTGTATCCGGAGGGCGACCAAACAGCAGGTCACAAGGGAGACGAAGATCTCGGCCAAAAAGCATCTGGGATGGTGAATATCCGGTAGTCTCGTGAACGGCGCTGCGGTACGCTAGCAGAAAGAGAGGAACTTTCTGGTCCCAGTCTTGTTGGTTCTTGGAGACCATCAGTGAGAGGTTATTCAGGATGGTACGATTAAACCTCTCCACCATGCCATCTGACTGTGGGTGCAAAGGTGTGGTCTTGGTCTTGTCAATTCCGAGTAGTTCACAGACCCCCTTCAATACCGCAGAGACGAAATTTCTCCCTGATCGGAATGAAGTTGAAGAGGTACCCCATATCTCGATATCCAGTGCTGCACTACAGCCTCCGCTACGGTGGGGGCTTCCTGATCCGGAATGGGGTACACTTCGGGCCATTTCGTGAAGTAGTCAATGACAACAAGTAGGTACTTATTACCAGACGCAGTCCTTGGCAGAGGTCCCAGGATATCGAAAGCGATACGTTCGAAGGGTGCTCCAACATTGTAGCGATGCAGCTTCCCTCGGCTACGTATCTTTGGCCCCTTCCGAGCTGAACAGGCATCACAGGACTTGCACCACTGTTCCACGTCAGCTCTCACTTTACCCCAGAAGAATCGCTCTCGAACTCGGTGCAAAGTTTTCATGACGCCGAAATGACCTCCTGTTGGGCTGCCATGCAATTCTTTGAGTACCTCTGGGATACGAGATCGAGGAAGTACTAATTGCCACCTGAATGTCTTTCCATCCTCTGATTCGAATTTTCGGTATAGAACACCATTCCTGAGATGTAGAGAATTCCAGAGGGCCCAATACTGCTTAGTTGTAGGACTATAAGCCGAGATGTCCTGCCAACTTGGTTTATTGCTGGAAGACTCCATAAACTCTATAAGGGGTTTAATATCAGGATCCGCCATCTGGTCTTCTCGAACTTTCTCGTCACTCCAGGGATCGGGTGGCGTCGCTGTTGAAGTTGTTATCTGGCGTATAGCATAGTCATATTTGGTCTCTACTCTGGAACAATGACGACAATTTTCTGGGCATGGTCTTCTTGAAAGGGCATCAGCATTTCCATGCGAGGAGCCTTTACGATGTCTGATGTCAAAGTAATACTCGTTGAGCCGTTGTATCCATCTGGCTACCTGGCCTTCAGTGTTTCTAAAATTCATTAGCCAGGTTAAAGAGGCATGATCGGTACGTAGAAGAAATTTTTGGCCATAGAGATAGTGATGGAAATGCTCGATGGCTTTCACAATAGCCAGTAGCTCTTTTCGAGTGACACAATAATTTCTTTCCGGTTTCGATAAACACTTACTCCAATAAGCTACGACTCGTTCCTGGCCATCTATTTCCTGAGATAATACTGCTCCGACACTCTCATTACTGGCATCAGTGTCCAAGATAAATGGCTTGTCCGGTTGTGGATATATTAAGATCGGTGAAGACGTCAAAGCTTCTTTAAGCTGGAGGAAGGAATCTTCACATTCTTTTGTCCACTGAAACTTTTGTTTACTTTCTGTTAGCTTGTGCAAGGGTCTTGCGATGTTAGAGAACCCTTTCACAAACTTTCGGTAATAAGTACATAGTCCCAGGAAGCTTCGCAGCTCACGGAGGTTTTCAGGGCGTTTCCAATTCTTTACGGCGGACACTTTTTCGGGGTCGGTACGAACACCTTCTGCAGAGATGATGTGTCCCAGATAATTGACTTCTTTCTGGAAGAACTTGCATTTCGAAGGGTTTAGCTTCAAGTTAGCGTCCCTTAATTTTGATAACACCTTCCGGATATTTTGAAGATGTTCTTCAAACGTACGCCCTCCTATTATGACGTCATCCAGGTAAATAAGGCAAGCTTCAAAAGTCAGACCCTTTAGCACGGTCTCCATCAGGCGCTCGAAAGTAGCTGGCGCATTGCAGAGCCCGAACGGCATGACTTTGAACTGCCATAGTCCTTGGCCGGAAGTGAATGCTGTTTTTTCTCTATCTTCGGGATGGATCTCCACTTGCCAGTATCCGCTCTTTAAATCTAAAGTCGAGAACCATTTATGACCGGAAAGGGTATCCAGGGTGTCATCTATCCTTGGAAGAGGGTAGCTGTCCTTCTTGGTGACGTCGTTAAGTTTTCGATAGTCCACGCAAAATCTTGTGGAGCCATCTTTCTTACGAACCAAGACGATTGGAGATGCCCACGGACTCGAAGACGATTCTATGATGTCATTTTCCGGCATCTCTCGTAGTAGTGTTCCGACCTCTTCCTGTTTAGCAAACGGCAAGCGTCTTGGGTGCTGTTTAATCGGCGGATGGTCTGCTGTATCAATTCTGTGTTGTGTCACTGTAGTATGGCCAGTATCGCTACTGTTTCTAGAAAACACGTCTTCAAATTCTTGGAACAGTCTTTCTGCGGAGCTTTTCTGTTCGGGGGACAATTCAGCATTTTCTAGAAGGTCGGGAGTCAACTGTTGAGGCGAGTTGGATAGAAGCAAGCTCGAACTTTTGCAGACACACGTTACTGGACTGCAGGTTGCCAACACTTCACCTTTCTGGAACACTCTAGATTTTTCAGTTACGTTGCAAATTCTTACCGGGATAGTTTTTCTGGAAATGTCCACTAGCGTCGAAGCTATTAGCAATCCATTCGCTTTATTTTCCGCAGATCCAATTAGGCCAGAGTTGAAACTCACATCGTTACCGATGTATCCAGGTACTATGATTTCAGTCCTTGGGGGAATGGTAATATTCTCGTTAGCGGTTACCTGTCGAATAGATTCTGTCCTGTGTTCAATTTTGAATATAGTGACTTCTTCGTGTATGGAACGTAATTCGTTCTTGTTGAAGTCTAGAGTGAAACCATGCTCCTTTAGAAAGTCCAGTCCAAGAATGAAAGGGTCTGCAATATCTGCGACATACACAGCATGTTGGTAGGTAGTGTCTCCAAACTTGATCTTGACTTTTAATTTTCCGTGAATATCAATCTTTTCCCCGTCACGGTCTGTAGCACCACGCGGGGCGGGGTCCAGATAAGTTTCTCTTTTAATTTTTGAGCCAGATCGTTCCGAATGATAGACACATTGGCTCCTGTATCGATGATCATGTTGCAGGAAGCTCGTAAACATGTCCCATTATAAAAATTCCATTCTCACCGGTGCTCTTTGTCGAAATTTGACACACTTGAAAGTGGGGCTTTCCAAAATCTGGCAACCTCCGCCCCACGAGATGGCCATTAATTAGTTTTCCGACACCTCCTTTCTGGGAGGCGCTATTAGTTTCAGCGCCTTGGCGTGCCCGGCAGCTTCTCTGCAGATGCCCTTCTCGACCGCAGGTCCAGCATTTAAGGGTCTTCTTCCCGTCTGCTTTCTGGGACATCAAAGACTCAACTCTATTCATGAAGCTTCTCATCTGTCGCTCTAACCACTCCACACTTGAGTTCGACGTGTCCGATTCGTTGACGGCTCGTATGGGGTGTCTGTCCTTTCGTGTTGCTTGCTGGGCTGCCTCGAATTTCATAGCAAACACTAGGGCCCCCTTTAAGTCCTTGAGATCCGCCATTCGGAGAGCTTTCTGGATTTCCGGATCACGCACCCCGTCGATGAAGTGTTGCAGCGCCAGGACTTCTCTTACTTCAGTCGGACAGTCAGAAAACGCCAAGTGAGAAAGCCTCTCGACGTCCGTCGCCAGTTCTTGGAGCGTTTCGGACACTTTCTGCTGCCGTGACTTCAGCTGGAGTCTGCTGTAATCCTTCACACATTTCTCTCCGAAGCGTAACTCCAGAGCATTAACGAGAGCGTCGAAATCCAGCCGCTGTGTTTCCGGCAAAGTTTGCAAAATGTCAGCAGCGTCGGCTCGAAGAGAAGCAGCTAACTGGCAGGCCTTGGTCTGGGAGTCCCACTGGTTTGCATCCGCCACTATGGAGAATTGGGTCTTATACACCTGCCAAGAGGACTTTCCGTCATATGTAGAAAGCTTGATGGAAGGCTTGGAATAAGGAGCTTGAAACTTAAATTCATCCCCTTGACCAGTCATGACTTTCTGCTTCAATTTCTCTAGGTCACTCCTGAACGAGATGGAAACATCTTCTACCTTTTCGAAAATTTTCGCCTCTAGTTTGCTCTCCATATCTTCGAATTTATTTTCAAATTTGTTCTCTATATCCACAAATTTGTTTTCGAATTTATTTTCCACCGACTCGATTCTTCCTTCCATTTCTTCAAATTTCTTGTCCATAGTCGTCAATTTGTCGCCAATGCCCTTCAAATCACTTTTCAACTCTTCCTTGTTCGCGGTCAGTTTGTTATTCAACTCGTCCATATTGGCGCTGATCTGCTCGTTTACGTTAGTAAGCTTGGTATTCACTTCTGCGATATTGGTGGTCAACTCCGATTTCATTTCGCCCATATTGGCATTCATGCTGGCGGTCAACTCCGATTTCATTTCGCCCATATTGGCATTCATGCTGGCGGTCAACTCCGATTCCATTTCGCCCATATTGGCATTCATGCTGGCGGTCAAGTCCGATTTCATTTCAGTCAATTTTTCTAGAAGAGTCTGGAACTGGGCCTCCATCGCTCTTGTTGTTGGCATTCAATCCCACTTCTGACACCAATTGTTACGTTTTCGGGGGTTCGAAATGATTGAAGCCGAAGAGCGGGATCCAAAACAATTTTATTCTTGGCCAAAACAGTCCTCCACAAATTGTAGAACAGTTCGAGAAAGTCACGTACAATCGATGAAAATACTGATAACACAGATGTAATACACTAACAAAAGCAATAGTAAACACTCAGCACAAAAATAATAACTCAATAAAAGCAATAACACACGCACTATGCAATCGTCTCTCTCTCAAGCTCAGAGAGGTATCACTTGCATGAAAGCTGAGATCTGACTAACTGACTAGCCGGCCCGGGCCTTTTTATACCTTTCGGTCAGAAACCTCTTGCACTTGCCAGAATA
Organism: Trichonephila clavipes; assembly: GCA_019973935.1. NCBI lineage: Eukaryota > Metazoa > Arthropoda > Arachnida > Araneae > Nephilidae > Trichonephila > Trichonephila clavipes. Next base: position 352,109 of record BMAU01018046.1, on the reverse strand, counting down.
ATCGAGAAATAGAAAGGTCTAGCAAAATCCGGAACGTACGAGAAAAGCTCAATACAGTAATACATTCAATACAATAGTGTTACAATACCGCGATAGGGTTGCCAGACAGGGTTATTAGGAACAGGGTTGCCATGGTCGCCAAGCTTATCACCCATATTTGGCGATATATCGCCAAATTTGGCGCCAAAAATTAAGTCGCCAAATCCGTCGCCAACTTGGCGCTAGCTGCAATATTTGGCGAGTTTACCATTTAAACCAATGTTAAAGCATGGGGGCCGTGCAATGCAGTGGAAATGATATTACAGGTAAACAGGGTTGAAATCACATTAGATACGACAAATTAAACTGTAAAAATGAACACAAATGAGTAGAAACAATTAGAATAAGACTAAATTCGTAACAATATTAATATTTTGTTTATTTTTATGTTTGATTAATAAACATACATCTTTTATTTTGTGAAAAACCATAAATTAAACAATTATCACTGCATATAAAGCATTTTTTATTAAGATAAGGCCTAATTTTTAAAATATTGTTAGCTTTCGATAAAACGTTTATAAATTTTCTTAATGAATGCATCATAGAACGTGTCAGTACAAAAATAAAATATAGCTGCATTAGCTTTCGGATGCGTATATTAATAGCAATGTTTGCATTCCGAACTTCTAGATTGAAAATAAAAAAAATAGTCTACATTTTCGCTTGTATAAATTAAATTTCTCTAAAATATTGTACGTATAAGTTTAAATATTTATACATACGAGAGAGAGAAATTGTATCTTCTACATTTTACTGCAACGCATTAAATTTAGAGATAACTACCGTTTTATTTGTATAGAGTTAAAATATATTAAATCAGAAAGACATGCTTTGATAATTTATTCATTAGAGAATGATATTAATAAAATGCATAAATTATAGCGTATAATTTTTAAGTACGCTTCAATATTTCCGTGAGTAAATAATGCTGTTGTGAAAACAACTCAGTAACATACTTTCAACCATATATTATTTATTCAAAAAACATAAGAGTTTAGAATACTGAATAATTTATAGTTCCTTACGATGAATGTATCCAAATATATTTCCGATTTTAAAAAACTAATTTAAAGCAGATCATATGTATTATTGGTATTTTAATGCATAATTTTAAAATAAACTGGTATTTTTAAACAGTATATTTAGGAATAATTTATATTGATGAAACCAAATCCCTTATTGTACATATTGTTTTAAAATATGTGTGTGTGCTTTACTCTTTATCATATTGAACTAAAATATCTGAGCTCATAACTACTGTATAGAAAAAAATCATATTGAAGTAAGGAATAAAATTCAGTTTTCCTTTGTTTACAAAAAATAATAATAATAATCTTTTCATTTTATACTTTGAACAACAGATATTGTTGCTTTGTTGCTTTTTTTATTTTTTTACTTTTTAAAAAATTTTTAAATTTTATTTTTCTTATTATTTCAAAAACCCTCATGTCTCTGTGAATTTTAATTAAAAAAATTAAAAAAAATAATTTTGCTCTTTTTGAAAACTTACAGTGAAAGAAGTTGAGTTATTTTTTATGGTCGGGAAAAACAGCATGGTTATGCATTGAAACATGTTTATTCTCCTTAAACAAACTTATAAAATCTTATTTTCGAAGATAGCAATAACAGTTAATAAAAAAATGTAACTTGAAACATATTGTGATATATTTTATTGCATATTTTTAAATACAAAATATTTCGATATACAGAAGAATACAAAGGTGTATGTGTTTACATGTGTTATATCGGATACTTTCATTTTACATATTTCTAAATTAGCAAGATAGGAGAAAATAAGACTTGATAACTAATTTATGTTATGCAATAAAATATCTATCTTGTATAGAACCAACGTGTTTGGAAACATTTCATGAAATCATTTTTTGTTATCATTAAAAATACGTAATTAATATACAAACACTATACCTAAGCTACTTATAATTCTTTTTAAAAAAATAAATCGGAAGTTTACTTAAATTTAATACTGCAAGCTTAATTTTTCAAAAATAAGAATTACAGAATAAGATATATATTTACGAGTAAATACCTTACGAGTAAAATTTGATAAAAAGACTACATTAAAAATTTAAAAACTCCTGAGCATATTTTGATTTTTTTAAATACACTCATTGCCCTAAAACTTTGGGCACCAAGAAGTAAGAATTGGATTGTAACGAAACTCGTCACGTGGGTACGTGACAAGTAAATATGTACATCACTAGCTGTTATACCCGTTCTTCGCACGTGTGAATTGAAAAATTAAACAATACAGATTGAAGAAAAAAGAAGTTTTTAAAGAGTTAATTTTACGTGAACTGCAAATTAAACAAGAAAAGCTTTTTGCATATCTCAGCTAAACAAAAAAAACCTGTTTATTAAATTTTAAGTCTGTGGATCTAATAGCTGATTAAAAGGATTTTTTTATCTATAAATCCACGTAACTCTCTTGTCAGTCGATTTTTGAAAACACCTTCCTAAGCTGATCTCTGCTCAGCAAAAGTAGCGCATTGTTACAAATTTTGTGTAATGAACGTTAAAGTAGGATAAATAATTTATATCTGAATGTGTAATACGTTAATATTAATTTTTGTTGTATTTATTTTTTGTTAAAATTGTAATCAACCTCACACTCCGCCAGTTCAACCCTTTCACAGTTCCTGGCACCTGGCGTAGACAAAACAAATTGAAAAGTTTTGCTTCACGCATAAAAGAAAGATAATGTTGTCGGGGACTTTTTTGCAGATGGCAGAATTTTTTCCTACTTTCTTGACAATTATCATATTTTAGACACTTCACACAATATCCTTATAAATTATAGCCTATGTTTTATTCTAATGTATAAGCTATATTATTGTAAAGTTTCATAAGAATCAATTCAGTTGTTTTTGCGTGAAAGAGTACCAAACATCCACACAAACTTTCACGTTTATAATATTAATAAGAAGTTGCAATGCAGCGTGATTGCGTATTGCGCAATGCCACCAAACGGCGCTGAAGTTCGTTCCCCTTGGATTTTAAAGCAGGTTAGCATAGCTAGTTTTCTAGCATTTAATTTGTTACACAGGGACGGTTTTTATTTAGAAATGCCGTTGCGCCGTAATAGCAGACAATATGAGCAGCTGTCAAAGTTCGAAAGGGGAAGAATTATAGAGATGAGGGAAACCAGTTGGTCAACTCAGCAAGTGTCACCACTATGTCGTTTTGACTTTACTGTAAGAAGTTGTTGAGACCTGTGAACAAGAGAGAGGTCTAATGCACGTTCTGAGCACCCTCAACAGATCAATAGCCGAGAAGGCCGTCGCATTATAGGGAACGCATGCATGCACCAACTCCCTCTTTGTCCATCTTTTATACACATGCAGCACTTTCACCATCGCAAGGCGCTTCTCTGAGGAACAGCTGCTATCGTGACACCCAGTACGTGTACTACTATTGACACCCACTCACCGTCGCCTACTTTTGGAGTGGTGTGACCTCACGCTCGAAGGGAATAAACTGCAATCGAATGGAATCAAGTTGTCCTTCAGTAAAATATTCCAGATTCAGTTTGGGTAGCAATGACAATCTTATACGTCTGTGGAGGCCACACGGTGAATGACTCAATCCTGCTTTCATTGCTCAGGGGTAAACCGCTCCCACAACTGCTGTCGTGGAATGGGGATATAATCGCATAAGTCCTACATTAAACCCTATTGTTTATCTAAGGCACCATGGCAGCCCAGAGGTATGTTCATAACATTTTTCAGCGACATATGTTACCACTCACGGCAAGGCTCCCAAGAGCCATTTTTCAACAGGTCAATGTCGCCCTCACACAACAAGAATTTCACAGGACTACCTCCATTATGTTTCCACCCTTCGATTGCCTACTTGGTCCTCAGATTTGTCTCCGACTGAACATGTCTAGGATCATTAAGGACGGCAAGGTTAACTGTCTACAAGTTTGGTAAAAATAAAGGCGCTTTTATAGCAAATGTGTAGTGAAATGTCACAGGACATCATACAAGACTGGTATGCAACAATGCCCAACCGTATCCCATAATGCATTCATGCCAGAGATGGCGAAACCAGGTACTGAAACCTCCATTCATTTGTAATTTTTTCCACAATGAATTATCATTTTACTGTATGTGTGTGTGTATGTCAGGGCCAGTTAACGCAACAGTTGAGCAACGTATGTGTATAAGCCAGTGACAGTTAAGGAGTTAAAAATTGTTCGATTAAGCCCGTAAAAGTTTTATCGAGATCCAGAAGGAAAAAAATTATATCCATATTATAATCCATTCTACGTAAGAGCTTAATTGCTTAAAATAGTTTAAAATGTAGCAGCCGTTATTATTTCGCACGAAGGTCTTTGGTGCATTAGGACACAAACATGTGACTTATTTTTTTTTAAACTTCCTTGAAAATCTGGTTCTTAACTAATGAATGTTGTGTGTGTGTGTGTGTTTAATGAATTTTCAAACTTTTCCCTCTACATAAATATGAAATAATTTATAAAGAAAGAGATGGAGTATTACTTCAGGAATGAATCGTGGCTGGATATTCCAAGGTGTAATAAGTGTAAATTAAAATCAAAATATTTTAATTAAAATAAAAAATAAATAAACATATCCTTAACTGTAATATTTTCTGCGTAAGTTATCTTTATACAATCAGAACACAAAATATCGGATCCTCGGATCTATTTTCTATGTGTTTCATAACTTAGTCTTGAATTTTTTTGTTTCATAATATTAAATAAATTACTTATGTCGGGTTTTATGATACAATTTATTAATTTGAAACTAAGAAATGTATGTGTCTGTGAAAGATTTCTATGAATCACGCAAATGAAAAGAATCATACTTTATCTTTTGGTTTTAAATAATATATCTGCCTGAAAAATATTATCTTATCAACACTGTGATTTGCATACCCACGTATCTATTGTATGCATGTGTTTCAAGTTTTCTCAGAAAATTTTAACTAAGAAACGAATAACAAAAATCTCAAATACTTATTTTATATTCTGTTATCAGATTATATTAATGGTTAATTGTATTATTTATGTTTAGTATATTTTGACCCTTTGGATGGAATTTGTAAATTAACATTAATGAATTTATTAAATGTGATTAATAATAACAAATTTAATTTTATTTCCTTATCTAATATTTATAGAAAATTAATTTTCCTTCAATAATCTTTACGTTTATATATATAACACAAATCTACATTATCTGTGCTTTATACTCACTTTTTACAAATTTATACTCTTGAAAATATTATGTGCATAAATGAAATACTTACGAAGGGAATATTTTCTGTTTTTATTTATAAACAGACATGTTTAAGGTATCCGACTACTTTCGGAACCGTGATTTTAAAAAGGCGCATAAATGGATAATTTTCATGATATTTAGTGTCACTTAGATTAGAATACATGTATAAAACTGTTTTAAGGACATTATGACAAAAACATTTTATTTATATAAATATAAGAATAACCTTTTTTCAAAATGTTCTCCTTTTATAAAAATTGCTTCTAAAATAATAATATTTTGCTTATATAAAGTAAAGACTTCTCTAGAGAGTCTAAACTATTTTTTTTGAAAAATTCATATTATTTTTAGAGTTACCACCAATTGAAATAATTATCGGCGTTTTTTTCTCAAAATTTCTCCCCTCTGTTGTCGTAAAACATGAATAAACCCACTTCTAAGTTATATATTTCAAAAATTCTAGTTGAGCCTTTGTTCAGAGGTCTGAGCTATATACAGGCAAAATATTATTATAATAGAAGCATTTTTCACAAAACGAGAATATTTTGAAAATTCGTTATTCTATATTCCTTTTTGTCAAAATATTGTACTTAAATATTTTTTTACTGTAATAATATTCTTAAAACAATTTTATATACATTTTCTAATCTAAGTGATACTAAATAGCATAAATACTATCCATTTATACGCTTTTGCAAAATCACGATTCCGAATGTAGTCGGATACCTTAAGGCATACGACTAAAATTGATTTTCAGAAGAATTTTGTTGTTATATATATATATATGCTTGAAGAGTCATAACTATCAAATAAATAACATATATCACCTTCTGCTTTTGAAAAAAAAATATTATTTTCATGAAATTTTAGAAAAATTTGGAAAGATAAAAAAAAACATAAATAAAAATGCATTGGACATAATGCAAATTTAGTTTACTACGTTTAACTCAAATCTACATTATCTGTTGTTTATACTGGCTTTTTACAAATTTATACGCTTGCAAAAATTCTGTGCATAAATGAGATATTCTCGACAGGAATATATTTTCTGTTTATATTTATAAACGGCTACGTTTATGGCACACGACTGAAATTGATTTTCAGAAGAGTTTTGCTGTTTTATAAATAGGCTTGACGAATGATAATTATCAAATAAATAACATATATCACCTTTTAATTTTGAAAAACAAATTATTTTTATGAAATTTTAGCAAAATTTGTAAAGTTAAAAAAAATGCCATAAATAAAAATGCATTGGACATAATGCAATTTTAGTTTCATTCATATACTTCTTTATCCATCTTAAGTGTCACAAATTATAAGGTAAAAAAATAAATATTTTATAAGCATATAATTTGATGTAAATGAGAGCGAGAGAGAGATTTTTCGTCAAAATTACAGTATACTCTAAGCTAAAAACTGCAGTAAAATGTAAATAAATGTAACTATCTTAAAACTTGTAGTTTACTATACTCTAAAGGGCACATAACATGCATTTTATAAATTTAGTTGAATTTGATTGGATTGTTTTGAAGATATCCCGTTTTTCATGCACAAATTATCGTGAAAATTTCACTCTTCAAAAAACACATAAAAAATATTCCTTTAAAGTTAGATGAAGTAAATGCTATATAAACATCTTAAATAACTCTCTAGTCTTATATATTATTCCTTCCTCCTCAATATTTGTATTTTTTTTTTATAATGACCCTAAGATTAAGGTGGCTAATCGTCCTCCTTTAGGGAGGACAGTCCTCCTTTTTTAGGTTCTGTCCTTCCTCAAAAAGTGTCCTTCTTTTTGTCCACCTTTTAAGTATTTTAAAACTGATCTGTTAATATCTGTATTCAGAGCTTAACCAAACATGTTTGCAAAATATCGAAGAATGGTCTGAAACAAATATCACAGGAAATAACAGTTATCAATGATATTTTTTGACTTGATTGAAAGTAAATTGAGCAGATATCGAAAATTACGTTGAGTTTTTATCGAAAGAAATGCCTGATATTAAAACCAATGACAATTGTCTCTTTGAAGTAGAAAGAAGACTAAATTTACTTTTAAATTCTAATAAATTAGAACAATTGGAAAATCATAATGCTGAGAAATTGGTAATATGTGGATGAAATTATACTTAAACCATTCCTAAAATGAACACATTCCATATGAAAATGTAATTATTCTTGTTGAATTTACTTTGTGCTGCCCTGGAGCTCAAGCACCAGTTAACAGAGTTTTTTTCGGTTGATAATGATTTTTGTGAAGTGACTAGTGAGAAATCACACACAAAATTGAATGTTAATGTTTTAGCTACAGCTAAACCGCAAAAATTCAGTATGAAGGGGTTTTTTTTGCCCGAACTTTTCGATACATTAAAAAATGATATGTTGACAAAAACAAAGAATTCATTCAATGGAAAAGTACTCTTTTAAGATAATAATTAAAAAGAACGTTCGCGTAATTAGCGTATTTTTGTTTGAATAAATAGAAGGTTTCATATGTTTAAGTTGTAATTTTTTCTTGAATTTTTCGTCCTCCTTTTCATTGTAAAAAAATGGTCACCTTAATAACATCAAACACCTAAAAATCACTCATTCAACCTAATCGGATGCGATCGCATTGTACCTTTGTTTAATAAGTGTAAACAATGGAAATATGTATAACTACATATTTCATTAAAATATGTATTAAAAAGTATGTTTATAAATATTAAAAACGATATAAAATGAGTTACCAAAATGATAGTAATGAATAGTAACGAATATAAAAATAATGAATGGCAATGAAGCACAAAAATAAAAGAACTGAATGAATTGAGACTGATTTTTTTTTTCATAAAAATGTTCTGAAAAAAAAAGAGTTCTCCATTCATATTATACTTAATTTCCTAAGGGAATAGAATTTTTTAGTATATTATGTTTGATTTAACTGCAAAAAAGCCAAAACATGAATTTATTATTCATATTCAACGCGTAACGATAAGAAAAACTTGTAACTTGTTTTAAAAAATTACATGATACAAATAATATAAACTGTTGCGATCACATTTGCTTATAGCATTGTTTGAAACTGCTAGTATGTTTCTACATCATATTCTTCTACGCCGCCAGTAATAACAAATGAATAACAAAAGAAATATTTTAAATATGTTCCTAACTCTCTCCAAAATAAAAAAAAACTAAGGAAGGTTTTAAAAATGAATCTTTCTTTTTATTTATAAGAGATATAGAAATTAAAACCTTTTTTTTTAACAACAACAATTTTTTATCCATCTGGGAATTTTTTCTGATCCCTGTTTTATTAACACTTCACACTTTCGTGATTTTTAAATTAAAAGGAGAAACATTTTAATCCAGCATATACAATGAAAGGGACAAAAAATAATGTTGCGGCATTGAATAAAATATTGTGGTTATGCGTTATATAAAACATACATTATATTATTGGAGTTCAAGCTATACTTGGAAGAGTGTTTTTGTGTTATTGTGCGAATTTCTTTTTTTTTTAAATTAATTTTCAAATAACTATGTAACCTTTTACATAAGTCAATGTAAGCAATATTAACTCTTAGTTGTTTATGAAATGATTTGGTAACATTTAAAAATAAATATTGATGAATGATATGAAGGACGAATGGCCACGGTGAATAATACATATATAATAAGTTTTTTTCTTACCAAATAATGCCAAACTAAGAAATTTTCCGGTTTCTGGGATATCCACAAATAAAATTTGGCAATATCTTTTCATCAGTTGTCAATTTCCAAAGCAAGCACATGCATTCCATACGCACCAAAATGGGATCACTTATAAGAAACACTAATAAAACCTTCTAAAATATTTTTAAAAAATGTCTTTACACTGGCAGAAGAAAGAAATTAATATTAAAAACAATAATTCCATGCAAAAAAAGTATTTATTTTCATATTTAAAGTTGAAAAACAGTTGTTTCTCACTTTATATGATATGTTTTCTAAGGTGATAAAATTACAACATAAATACTCTCTCTGCAGCTGGGTGGCGTTGTTGATTTGTCGCTGGCCTTCTACGTCTAAATTTACGGATTCGACATCGGCCCAAGTTGGTGGATTTTAATGACCAGAATTCGACAGTGTTCATGCCGTATGATTATGCAATAGGTTAAAGATTTGGCTCGGGTGCTCTCGGCTTAATAAAATTTCTGGTACGATTTCGCATCGTGAGAACTCAGGTACCTCCTTCTGGGGTGAAAATTGGGTGTCAAAACTACATTGTAGCGATCAGTATCCATCTATATGGTACCGCAGTTGAAAGAGGTACAAGCTCCGGGAAATGTAAAGAGTGTTTTTTTTCAGGTATAGAAGATTAAGTTGGCATTACTTTCCAAGATGGCGACCGATTTAACAGCTGTCAAGTGATTTATTCTCAGTTTGGTTTGGCAATTCATCAAAACGATCATCAAGCAAGGCGTAGATTCATCGAATGGGCCCAAAACCAGATTGCCGTTGTTCCCGATTTTCATAAGCGAATTTTGTTTAGCGATGAAGCGCACTTCTGGTAGAGTGGCTACGTCAACAAACAAAACTGCCGCATTTGGAGTGAAGCTAATTCACAAGTCTATGTCGAAACACCGTTACATCCAGAAAAACTGACTGTTTGGTGGGCTTTATGGGCTGGTGGAATCCTTCTTCAAAACCGATGAAGGCCCCAACGTTACAGTCAATGGTGATCGGTATAGAGCCATGATTACTAACTTTTTCATTCCTGAATTGAACAATCATGATGTCCAGGAGCTGTGGTTCCAACAAGACGGCGCAACATGTCACACAGCTCGTGCCACAATCGATTTATTGAAAGACACGTTTGGTGACCGCCTAATTTCACGTTTTGGACCTGTGAATTGACCTCCAAGATCTTGTGATTTAACACCGCTAGAATATTTTCTGTGGGGCTATGTAAAGTCATTGGTCTATGCGGATAAGCCACAAACGCTTGACCATTTGGAAGACAACATTCGCCGTGTTATTGCCGATATACGGCCACAAATGTTGGAAAAAGTCATCGAAAATTTGACGTCCAGATTGGACTACATCCGAGCCAGCCGTGGCAGTCATATGCCAGAAATCATATTTAAAATATAATGCCACAAGATTATCGTTCGAATAAAAAAAATTCATGTCAATCGAATAATACATCGTTGTTTTATTGCAATTTAAAGTTCTATACCTCTAAAAAAAACACCCTTTACTAGGACTGCAATGATAAAATACTAATACACAGCCCCATTTGAAAAAAATAAAGAAAATAAAAGTAAATAATTACCCTTTCTTTTTGCACAAGCGTATACGTGTTTTTTATACTAATTTTTTTTTTAAATTTCAGTTATGATTATTACTCTCAGGTAATTACTGGCTTAAAGTCACAACAAGTAGATGTTTACACTTTTCTTTTAATGTTCTTCCCAGAACTTGGGACTCTAATGGACAATCCGTCCACAAATAGGAAGTGCGAGGTCACTGACGAAAATGGAACACAGGAATGTAAAGTGTTTGAAAGGAAGAGAACGATTTGTGGCGTAATATGTTAACCATGAAAAATACGAAAAAATACGTATAATACAGGAATACACGAATCAAAACACTCATTATAATTTCAATAAATGTAATTCTAACACTGTTTTAATTATTTGAATTATGATAATGCAAATTAATGCATTTTTTAATTTATCTCTCATTGTGCTATCAAAGTGTTTTACAACATTTAAAGGATTCTATTTATCAGTAAGTTTAGTGAAATATTTGCTACTAAATAAAATATTTTACATTCAGTATTTCGAAAAATCTTTTTGAAACTTTAAGGTTAGTGTATCAATAAATAGCAAAAATATTTTATTACAAGCTATTTAAATACAAGCTTTTCTGATTGAAACTATACAACAAAAGCATTCTACAATTTCCTTTTTTCATTTTAATTTGCATCTCAATTCCTCTCACTTTCTCGCTGCAATTTTTGCAGCGTAATTTGAGAAGAAATAGCTACTTAAGATAAATTGGGTAAGAGATACACAAAATTGATTCGATAACACCCAGAAATTTACTACTCCATATGACTTGTATATTTGTATTGATAAACAAGAATATAGTATTATTTACTTTCGCCAATGTTTTTATTTCACAATTCTAATACATTGAAAACTATACAATAGCACAAATTCCTGTTTTAAAAAATTTAAACCCTTTTTTTACATAATAGTATCATCGTTGGTGTTAAGTGCTTTATAATGAAACAATTTCATTTTTTCCTCATCCGGCGAAAAATTAGAAAAACCTTTTTGTGAGCATCTTAATCATTCTTATTTAAAATTTAATAGATCTTTTTAACAATATTTGTCTACAATAAATTTTCCTTTAAAAAATGAAGCCACGTGCTATAGAAGTGCTGACGTGCTACAGAAGTGATATTAGCTATGTTTTATATTATATCTTTTTAAAAGGCACAGTCCTTGAAGATCCGTTACGTGAATTATGAGTTCTATGTTATGTATTTTTAAAAGCACCCGTTTTTCTTAGATTTTCTAAAAACGAATAAGTTTATTTGATTGCATTTTCAACTATGACTTAATATGGGCACATGATGATAATAAAACAAATATAAATTGCTTAGTTCTGCTTTTCTTGTGTGAAATTTTGACTCATTCATTCTGAAACTATTTCTAATCTGTAGAAAAAAAAGAATAAGGAATTTCAAAGCAATGTAACCTTCTTTCATTTGTGTCAAGAGGACCAAGCTAATTTATATCTAGCTGGTGTGTTGATTAAATTATATTTTTATCTTAAGATTTGTTGTGTATGACTTTGTAACCCTTTCACTTTAATATCAAGCAAATCCAATCAAAGAAAACAAAGCAATAAAAAAATTGAACTTTGGATCCTATTCTACTTTTAAAGCATACTTTATTTATATAACCAACTTAGTGAATTATTATCATATAAGATAAAAGTCCAACACAGAAAAATGAGCTATTTGCGTAGTTTGGTATAGCATCTTTTTCTTCATCACCGTCAAGTTGTGCTGAAGTCTTATCAATATAAGTATATAAATAAAGATGTTTCTTTCATTTAAAATTATAGTACTTACATATTTCTACGTCAATTAATTTCGCCAAATCAAAAGAAGTCATCAAATGCTGCGATATGCAGCCAATAATGAAAAACTGCCCCCACGTAATTTCACACACAATAAGAAAAATTAGAAAGCGCCCATTTGGTGACGTCTTTTTAATTTGCGACTTGTTTTTTGGGGCAAAATTGATCAACAGCATAATGGGAAGCACCCAAATCATTTCACTTCATAATATTTTATTCCTAAATAAAAAGTTATCTATTTTTTTTACTTGGAATCCTCCAAAATTACTACCCCATCCAATTACAAGTTTACTAAATTATTATAAATATTTCCAATTTAACGGGCATAGTGTTATACTTTTTTAGATATTTAAAGTAAAATTAGTAATATAAATTAGTTTTTTTTACTTATAGTGGATGATGAAATCTGCAGAGTTAAAATGTAAACTTAACGAATGTTTAAGAATCTGCAAGACAAGTTATGAGGGTATCGTCCCTCTCTCATGATCACCTATGGTTGTGGGAGGAAGCGAAGGAACACTGTCCATAATCAAAAGCAATCTATTTATTGATCTCACAAATTAGCAACACTGATTCAATTAATTTCAACAAGAAGAGAATGTCTCAATGTAAGCAATCTACGTAGAACAACAACATGATGCACGAATTATAAGAAGACTACAAATATCAACCTCCTTATTTTACGATTAATCTTACTATCCAAACTGATTTAACACTAATTTAACTTAAGTTCTTTCACCAATTAAATATTTGAATCACACTAGAAATTGGAGAGATACCTGATCAGTAGCAATCTCACCTGACTTCTGGCTTTCTCTGCTAGCAAGAAAACCTTGACTATATATAGTAGACTTAATTTGAAAAAATACCACAGTTTCTTCTTCAGAAGTGTTGATTGTGAATAAACGCGAATGATAGCTTAAAGATTTCTCAAGAGGGTTAGAAGAAGGTACGTGAATAGACCCGTCACAAAGTGCGAAATATATTAAAGGCTTAGTTGTATCATTGAAAAGAACTAACAATTTTTAATGAATTCTAAGTTTTGCTTGTTCAGAGTAAAAATAATTGTTTTTTTCCTGTAAGGCATTAGTTATAAGCAGTGAAAATCTGATGACTTAGTGAATATGCGGAAATACTTTGCAACATTTCTATCATTTTTCTTTCTTAGAAACATTTTTTAACTCAATTCGAGAACTTTATAACAGTGAAGATATTTCGTTAATATTTTTACACTCTTTTACAGTATAAAATGTTATAAATTCATTCCCTAAGAAAATGTAATTTTTTTTTTGTTAAAAATCGAGCTAGGCTTAGAATGTAAAAGCGGAAAAGAAGAAATTCTAAAAGATAAATGCATCATAATCAATAAAAAATATGTTTGTTACAAATCATTCCAGAATTTTTTAAGAATCAAAGGATTTATGAAAATACCTGAAATGAAACTAAGTACCAAAAAATTAAGAAATGAAGTAAGCTTAAAAATATAAATACGTAGATTTCTTTCTAATACTTTTGAACACAATTAGAAACGTAAGCGAATATATTTAAAAGCATTCGTTTGTACTTAGAAGTCAATTTGACTTACAAATGAAAGCTAAAAAATTAATATTCTTTACTAAGTATTTAAATTTTCCCCTGTAAAGAGCCTGAAAGATAGTTTATAAAAAATCCAGTATCAGGAATAGAACATTTTATTTGCAGAATTTATTTTTAACAAAACTATACAGTTTTTCAAGGAAAAGAAGAATTTAAGATTCTCGCTCACCCCGTATTTAAAAGAGAGATAATCCATTTCCTGAGAGTTGCTCGTTTTCTCATTTTCTTTTTAACAGAATTATTTGTTTTTAAAAGATTTATATGATGTAGAGAGAAAGATGATGGGTTGTTTAACGCATTTTTAAATACTAAGGTAGTCATGTAAATGTATACTTTTTTAAACTAGTTATTCTAGATTTGTTAAATGCAATGAAATTCGATGTTTTTACTATCCTTTCATGGTATTATTTGTGAAAGATAACAACTCTAAAATAAAATGAAACTTGTTTCTCTTCTTTTTAAATGCTGTAACTGCAGCTTTATTTAGTGTATAATTAAGAAGGAAAGTCAAAAAAGTTAAGGAACTTTTGCTTTTCCCCCTTAAAATGTTTAACAACAGCGCTACTATCCAGCGTTAAAGGAATGGTATTCGACAACATTTCTATATAATGTGCCACTCGTGTTTTCTCGTAGTCGTTGAAGTATAGTAAATCGATCAACAAGGCCAAGAGGAAAGGTGGACAGTGAATCCCTTTTGGTTTGCAGATAGTGTGATACTTGTGCTGCATACTAACCATTCCTTCCATCTCTATACCATCAGTGTCGATGACCCTCAGAGGTTGACGTCGATGGAGTGCTTTATTTTTCATCGTCATATAAAGAAGTTCTTCCCTATTTGAAGCTCTCTATTCATTCGTACATCTTGCTTCGCTAGCAGTAGCTGTCACCATACTGCGCTCGTATGCGACGAATAATTTCCAAAGGTTTCACACCTTCCGCAAGCAAAAAACCAATCACTGTCCTCCTTTCCTGCTTGGTGCAGATCAACAATGGAACTGCCATGTCGAACGGTCTAATACACATAGGGATTGCAACACCGGTATTCCGGGATACCGAATACTGATATTTTGAGCCATTTTTACAATTTTGTAATACCGGTATCCACAAGTTAAAACACCGTGTTTCGGTATTTACTAAAATTCTTTTTAATTGGCTCCACTCCATGCTCAGGGATCGCCAACATAATTTTACGTTTTTGTTCTTATGTCTCCCTAACATGCGAAATTAATTAGACTGTGAATATAAAGATGCATCGTACAATCAAGAGAAGTGATAAAATATGTGAATCCTCCAAGGAGACAGGCCAAAACTATTCTATTACAGCTCAGAATGATACTGCACACGCGCAGGATTCGTAGTCCGGTGTGATATTCGTATCTGTGAAAACAAGGTTGCAGTTGTGAAGAAAGTGGGTAATATTTTGATTCTTTTTTTAAATTAGTGAGTTTGTTATTCACAGTGCATTTGCATATCATCCATTACAATTGGTGCATTATGTTTTTAAGATGTTGTTTCAAAAATTTGTTATAGTATCCCAGACGGAATTGTGATATTTACACTTTTTAGTTATTTAAATAAATAAAATGTTCTTTTACTTTTTTGTCTGTGTTCGTTATATACTGTTATAATTTATAAGTTACAAATTGTTTGTTGTGATATTTAACTCTCTAATAAAACTGAAAAATTAAACAAGGATACACCAGTGTTTTCACTATTTTTCTATAATTTCTACTACCGGTATTAAGATCTAAAACATACAGAATACCGGTATTGTACTTTTGGACAAGTATTACAATCCCTAGATACAATCTAACAAAAATTAGGGAAGACGAGTGACACGTTGCATAAAGGTTTTGGTTGTTAACTCTCATTTAGTGCTGGATATTACAAGTGATGCAAACCTTGTAAAGAGAAATTGCAAAAGTCCTTGTACTTTTTGACTTTTTCTCATATATTAAAGCGAGATATTTTAAATTAAACAGAAAAGCAAACCTCGCTCCTATAGATCAGATAAAAACTATTAAAGTTAGTTAAAAATATGGAGAAATCTGATAGTCATAGTTGCTCATTCAAATTTAAAATACTGTGTATTAATTAATACTCATTAAACTTTAATGATTAGGTACAAATGAGAAGATTTACCTACTTATTATGATTAAAAAAGAAACAATAAAAATGTACCAGAGCAACAATTTAGTTAAAGTAAAACTGTGATAATCCCCCTCTGATGAGATTATCTCTTTGTGTATCAGCGTGTAGGATTAACAAAAGAACTAGAAGAAAATATTATCTTAATATGACTTTATTAAGATATTCAACTTAAACCTTTAACAAATTAGATTATAATAATTTATGTGAGAGAATCTACGATGGTAAAACACACCGCACACAATGTATTTATAATAACGACTTAACCTAACTCGGACCACTATCAATAACTGAATCGCTTACATTCAATTCTAATACAATCATTGATCCTAATATTAAATAATCAATCCTACCTTGTTGTAGTTTCTGTAAACTATCATAATAAATTTAGATGAGGTCTTGTGATAACTCGTGTACAATGGTATGCACCTTGGTTAATGAATCTTTATCACGTATAATTACTATTCTTCGCCACGTAACGTTATCTAAAACTTCCTCAATTTAGAACCATGAACTATTTACATTCCTCCAATTGCCATCGCGCTTACTCTAACTTCTGATATTTAAAAGGTTCCTAATTTGCTTCTTTCTTTCACACTTCACTTCTTGGATTTGGTTGGAAAAGAGTTGCCATTAATTCTGGCCCCAAAGAACCCGAAGGACATGTTAAAGAAAAGACGCGTGAGCCCGTCACAAAACATTTATTACCAAAAATTCATGCAAAATACGAGGGTTGAGGCATAAGTCATGGCAACTATTTTTTTTTGTTGTATATATGTGAATGGATAACAAACGCATAAGTGTCGTGTGGAAGCTCTGTAGGCATAGTGTGTATACAAAATAACAGATGACTCTATGATAGCTGGTAGTAGCGCAGCGAGGGGCTGGGAAATCAGTCAGTTGATGAGTGATGTGTGATGAAAGTAACCCGTGTTGAGTAGCGTTCTTACATCAAAATTGCCGTTCTCCGAGGGAAAAATGCGATGGAATATCACATTGAGTTAATGGAAACCCTTGGAACTAATCCCTTACCATAGAGAAAAGTAGCACGGTGAGTGTATTGTGTACTGTGTTGTTCTTCTTTTGCACCGTGAAGACCATATTGTCCTGTATACTACCGTAAAAACTTAGTGTGTTACGATATTTCAGTGCTAATCATTGTCCACACATGCAGTTAACACCTTGTTCTTTCGTCTGTATATATGTCACATTTTCCAACCGAACTCATATCTTCAAGATAAAAAACAGTTGCCATAACTTTTGTCCCGACCCTCGTATAGGTTAAAGAATAACTTAGAAAATTCTGGGTTGTATGTAATAATATAAATGCTCTTTATTTTCCTACGGATGGCAAAATTTTTAACAGAGTTTATGATAAATTTACTTCACTTTCGTATTTACTCGGTTATATTTCCATTTGTCCAATCGGGAATTCAAATATATTACGATCTAGAAACAGGCATCTCTCATGTTGGTAAAATCCCGTTGCTCTTTTCCCTATCCTCATAAATTATGGATAAGATTAAGATCAGGACTTTGGGTTAAGCTCAAAATATCAATATTGTTGAATCTGAGCAGATTTAATACTAGATGATTCGTAGGAATAAAGCATTGCTGTTTGTAAAAATGTTTTGTATGAAAAAATATTGTGTTAATATTATTAAAAGATAATCGGTAAAAATACTAATGTTTACTTGCAAGAAAAAATCCAAGCAAAATTCGGTAAACGTCTAGATTAATGATATAAACCTATTAACAAAATGAATTCATGAAAAAAGTTTTAATTATTTTTACAACACATTAAACAAAAATAGACAAAACAGATATTTTTACATAAAAAAATGTATTTAAAAAGCTTCGAAGTTGTTGAAAAAGTAGTTTTTTTTTATTTGTGAAATTCAATGGTATCTTTGAAAGTGCTTAAAATGAGAGAACTGAAATAGCTAATGAATAGAAATTATTTAAGTATTGATTTCCTACATGTTATTGAAGTAAGGAATGTAATGTAAAAAAATTAAATTTTACATTACCAGTTTAAAAAATTAAAACATTTATTAATATACAGAGTGTTTTTTCCAGGTATAGAAGTTTAAGTTAACATTACTTTCCAAGATGGCGACCGATTTAACAGCTGTCAAGTGATTTATTCTCAGTTTGGTTTGGCAACTCATCATGAATAAACTCACGTCTGAACAACGCTTTCAAATTGTGCAATTTTATTTCGAAAATAATGGTCGATTTTCATAAGCGAATTTTGTTTAGCGATGAAGCGCACATCTGGTTGAATGGCTACGTCAACAAACAGAACTTTACTAACTTTTTCATTCCTGAATTGAACAATCATGAAGTCTAGGAGCTGTGGTTCCAACAAAACGGCGCAACTTGTCACACAGCTCGTGCCACAATCGATTTATTGAAAGACACGTTCGGTGACCGCCTAATTTCACGTTTCGGACCTGTGAATTGGCCTCCAAGATCTTGTGATTTAACACCGCTAGACTACTTTCTGTGGGACTATGTAAAGTCATTGGTCTATGCGGATAAGCCACAAACGCTTGACCATTTGGAAGACAACATTCACCGTGTTATTGCCGATATACGGCCACAAATGTTGGAAAAAGTCATCGAAAATTTGACGTCCAGATTGGACTACATCCGAGCTAGCCGTGGCAGTCATATGCCCGAAATCATATTTAAAATGTAATACCACAAGATTATCTTTCGAATAAAAAAAATTCATGTCAATCGAATAATACATTGTTGTTTTATTGCAATTTGAAGCTCTATACCTCTCAAAAAAACACCCTTTAAAAACCCAAAAATACTTCAGATGATCTTTCGGCTTAAAGTAACTATTTGTATACTACCAAATGACCCCAAAGGCCACTAACATTTGATTAATCAACAATTCAAGGAATAGTACTGGTAGAGAAGTAAAAATTGACACGCATTCTTGAAATAACATGCAGTCTCATTGAAGCCAAAAAAGTTCAAAAATGGACAAAAGATGGCGCTTGACAGCAAAATGTGATTGGCACCGCATGAAAATCGTGCAATCATAGAGGAAACAGATGTACCAGCAATTGCGGCGTGTTGACTTTACCATATTTATACAATATTTTTACCATTACATATTACCATTTTTTATACAACAGTGAAGTTATACTATCAGAATGAAGATCCGTTATCATCCTATTGCCATAAGGTTTGTGAGCGACATCCCTCTGAAGTCGCTCCCTCACCATCCTGCCTACCTAAAGGTGTTGGCGGAAACAGAGAGCATGGCCCGAAACTTCCATAATAATTCTTATTTATTATTATTCAAGCTCACTAATCAACCACAAGTTAAACTACAAGAGGAAGCCTTAGGAGTGATATAAAGAAAGCAATAAACCGTGAGTGAATAAGCGCAAGTAAACAGATTAATTTAACCTAATCAATCTTAGCCTATAAATTCCTAATTCACTAATTTAGTATAGTGACAAAACTCCGTTCTTAACTCAAGATGCGTTAATCACTTACATCTCACCTTAGTAACGCTGCAACAGATTCTTCGCTCCTTCTTTACAAGAAACCAAACTCTGCCTTTATATACTCTAACTAATCTGTATATCAGGGTTTCTTCTTGAGAAGGACGGTTGTGAATTAAACGCGAATGTCAGCCCAAAGATTCCCCAAGAGGATTAGTATGAAGGTCGCGTAAAGACCCCTCACAGGTTAAAGGGTGTGAAAGATCTCTTGCGCACATCGTTTGGTAAGGATAGTATACTGAGTCGCCACTTGCGTCATATTTGGCCTCCCAGGTCCCCAGATCAATCCGTTTGATTATTCGTTGGGAGGTTACACGAAGTCGCCAGTCTACCACGATCCGACGCCAATTTCTTATCATACCTAAAGATATGCTGTACATTGATGTTCTCAACATTGTCCTATCTACTGCAAGGTATTGTTGATGAATGACGGCTGACATGTTGAACATTTGTGATAAAGAACAACGTTTATTGCTAGAAATCGTTATGCTAATTATTTTTTGTTGGAAAAAAGGCCACCTGTTGGCCAGTTTTTTAACTTTTTTGATTTCCATAAAACCCTATGCTATGTCAATCATTTGTATATCTCTCTCTCTACATTATTCTATAATTTATTGAATTTTTAAATGTTAACGGGTTTTAAATGTTTTGGGTCACCTGGTACTTTAAAGTCAAAGTACAACACAATCGTAGTTATTATTCAACTGTTACACATTAGAATTTTTAAAAAATATAAATTTATGCCTCTCTAAAATAATAAGAATTATTAATATAAATTAATTTTATAAAAAAATGAGCATCGAAACTTTAAAATTATATCACATTAGAGGAAGAAGAAACATTTGGAATTTTTAACATAAATTTAGGCACTATTCACCACCAAATTAATATACTTAAAATATATCAGTGAAAATATCTTATCTTGACAAAGTTAAAATTATATTCTTTTCCCAAAATCTATTATTTATTATCAAAGTGCGAGAAGAAAAGTCTGTATACGTTTTGTGAAAACATTTTAAATTCTATTTTAAGAGTACGAGGACGTGCTCGAAAGAGTAAAATACTAAAATTAAAAAACTCTTTGTTCATAGACATATATCTTTAAAAATTTCCAATAGAGCTATTTTTTTTATCTTAATAAAGATATTTTAATTATTCTGTAGAAATAAAAAAATAAATTTTTAGTTCTCAAAAAAAATTTTTTTTTTCTGTTTCATTTAATGATCTCATAATACATGCCTGTGTTTAGGTGCCCTTTTTTTAAAAAAGTATCTTTTAAATATGTAAAATACTTTTTGAACATGTATGCACAATGCACAAAATACAGTGAACCTACTTTTTTAGTAAAATAGCAATATAGTTTTTAAAAAAATTATATAAATCTCTTTGTAATTTTGAAAATATTATATATATATATATATATATTATGCATTCATTGGGCTGCTTTGAGCCTACCTATGTATGAATCTATTTACTAATGAGATTGTTCTAATATGGATGTAGTCAATATGGAGCATGTTTGCTTATAGCGAATTTTGAAATCGGCATCAGATTCAAAATCTTGTCTATGAATGTTTTTCTTTTATTAAGTTTAATTAGGCTTTGTTCATTTTTTGTGTGTTTATCTTGTGTATATAAAAATATTATGCCAACTCCTGATTTTGTGCCTATAACAATCGTGGATATGATTAGATTTTATGGAGATATTGCTCATTCTTTCCCTTTATATTATTGGGATTGAAAGTTTTTGCTAATGATATTTTATTTGGCTCTTTTCAAAGTACATTCAACTTTTAAATAACTATGAATTTGAAAAATAAAAAGTCTTATGTGACTGACAATTCGTTATACCAAGGTATGACGTTGCTCGGTAATACAGTATAAGGGTATCTGTACCACCGTCATCCATTTGCCATTTTATAGAGCCCTTATATAGTGATTTGGTATATATTTAAGTATGACTTTAGATAGCGCTGTGGTGATGGGCATATATATAGAAATTCTGAGTTGGCATATAAAAAAACTATAATTTTTTTAAAGAATACAAACAAATGTGTGAATTGTTTTGATAATCAGAATTTTTTTGCTTACCCTCCTATTTCTAAACCTTGTCATGTTAGAATTTTTAAAACTCGAATTTTTGGAACTCTAGATATAAGAATTTATCTCGTACAGCAACACGAAATATTCATGTTTTCGATTGTATAAATAAACATCAAAGAGATAAGTGTTTTAGTAACATATTGAAAACTAGGCTTTTCAGAGATATCTATGTTTTAAAACTAAAATTTAGATCTTGCGCTGATAAAAGATGCAAGGCGTGTGGCATGATGAGTGAGGAACAGTTGGATATGGATGCAGGATATGTATTTTGTAAAACTTTTAATAGTATTTACAAAATAACATGCAATATTTGTAAATTCGCTTACATAGGTCAGACTTCAAACACTATCAATATTAGATTAAATCAACATAAGTCTGATACTAGGAAATTTTATTGCAACAAAAACCAGGCTAAGATTGAAATAGGACACTTTAATAAACATGGATTCAATAACATAACTGTACATATACTTAAAATAGTGCCCAATATTAAACAAAGATTATGGTTCGAAAACTTTTGTATAGGTTCATTCAGATCATATTATCCTTATGGTTTGAATGTTATCTTTAAAACTGAAAATGTCTTGCTGTCTTTTAAACAAAAATCCGAGGATTCATTATATACTCCGAATTTTGATACATCTATTGGTAATAGTAATAATATTGGTATTGCAAGAATTTCAAGAGCTAAACGAAGAAAAAGAGTTACTAGAGACATGACAACCCTCAAGAAATCTATGTTAGAATTAGCTGATAAATTTGATGATAACTACAACACAGTTTTAATTAAATCGTTTATGTTTGGCATGAATAAAACTGAAATTAAAATTATGACAGATACACTGGCCTCAAAAAGTTAAGGTACAACCGGGTTTTTGTGTCTAATTTGCAAATGAATGAATGTAGAAACAAAAAATTTGGAGGATATGTGCATTAAATAGTTTTTTATTGAATGCGCCATAGAAATTTGTATAAGTGTATTGCAAAAACGATTTATAACAAAAAAAGCAATCTCTGCGGAAAAGTCCATTCTTGGAGAAAACAGCACATCACAGTGTTATGTGGTAAAATGGCATAAAAACAATACAAAAATGGGTTCTAATAAGGAATGTGTCCACCCCTAACTTGAATGCATTGGCGGCATCGATTTCCCATGCTGTTTATTAAGTTGTCGGACACCGGAATAGGAAGCGAAGACCAGACACAGAGTAAGCCTTGTTTCAGCTCATGTAACGACCTTGGAGGAGGATTTAAAGCAGCAACCTCTCTGCCAAGATAGTCCCAAAGATGTTCTATCGGATTCAGGTCTGGAGATCGAGCTGGCCATTCCATTCGTTCCAAACCGTGATCCTCCAGATACTCCTCAACAATCCGAGCTCGGTGAGGTCGTGCATTATCATCCATCAGAATGAAGTCGTTACCAATAGCAGCAGCATATGGGCGGATATATGGATCAAGGATCTCATCCCGATATCTAAGACCAGTTACGGTTCCTCCATGGAACACATGCAGGTCAGTGTGGCCACCGAGTGAGATCCCTGCCCAAACCAGGATTCCACCACCTCTATAACTGTGTCTTTCAACAGTGTTGGATTGATGGTATCTAGTGCGCTGTTCCCTCCAGATCAGTAGACGCCCTGAATCACTCTCCATTGTAAATCTGGACTCGTCTGTGAACAGCACAGAAGCCCATTGTTGCTGCGTCCAAAAAACATGTTCTCTTGCCCAGCATAAGCGGTTCCTTCGCTGTCGTCCGTTGAGGGGAACGCACACAACTGGTCTTCTTGCATACAGACCTGCATTGTGAAGACGATTTCGCACCGTAGTAGCGGAGATTCTTCTTCCTGATGCTTTAAAGTGGTCTGCAACGAGCTGCGGCGCAGTAGTGGTTCTTCTCCTTCGTGCCGAAAGATCTAGAAAACGGTCTTCTGCAGGTGTTGTAGCTAGTGGTCGGCCTGGAACAGGTCTTCTGGACACAGAATCTTCGGATTGGTATTGATCCCAAAGTCGCTGAACAACACTACGAGACACATTGAGACGTCTAGCAGCATCAGCCTGCGACAATTCCATTTCCATCCATCCAACTGCCCGTCACCTTAACGAATTGGGTAAACAACGTCTCTGAGACATTTTCTAAACTCTATTGACTATTGCCACCGAAACTGCCAACAACTGTTGAAAATCAACACAACTTATACACAAAAGTATGAAAGCTTGATATTTGCATATTTTTCTCTCACTCATAAATATACGTTCTTTTCTATAAAATAAAAGTGGTAGCAATCGTTTTTGCATTAATGTTTTTAAAGTTCGTTATTATCATTCATGTAAACTATGCATTTTATTGTTACTGCCATTTTTTTATGGTGAGCTTCGAAAAACATGTTGTACCTTAACTTTTTGAGGCCAGTGTATTTTAAGCAGATGTGTAATTTTCGGGATTCTCATGGTATCCATATAATTCGAGACCTTAATAACTATTTAGAACAAAAAAAGAATATTAAATTAGATGCAAGTGGAAATTACACTACAGAATATTGTACATTATTGATTTTGCATAAATCCTCTGACAAATTTAATTTTTCAGGTATATTTCAAAAATATCAATCCTTTTTTCCTATTAAAAATATTATTATTAAAAAGGCTTTCAAATACAACAAGAAACTTGGTAGATTTATATTTAATTATAATAAAGTCTCGAAGCTCCTAAGTACAGAATCATGTAAATGCAATTTATATCGGGACTATATTGATGATTATCATCAGCACGTTGTCACGGGAGACCTTGGCATCGTGAAAGATGATTTGTTGAGAAATTTTATGAAAAACGGTACCGGTTTTAGACTGATGATCACAAAAAATAAATCTAACGTTATGAAACAAATCATAAAGGATTTAGATAAATTCTACCTTAAAATTGCAATTAAATATGGAATGCCGATTGAAAATTTCAATCAATTTGGATCTTATGCAGCAACAGAAATTCAGGAATTTGATTTCAGTGTTGAAAATTAAATTATGTATATATATATATATATATATATATATATATATATATATATATATATATATAAAAAGATCTTAAATCATCAATAGAAAATATCCGAAATGACATCGTGATTACATATATTGGTAAGGTCCCTGCTATAATCCTATATATCCTATGCCATAATCTGTAAATATTTTTTACAGTAAAATAATAAGTAATCACATTTTGAATAATAATTCATTTCAAAAATCAATTCACAGTAATAGAGAAGATAATAATCGTCTTTTAGCTTTAAACAAAAGACTGAATATTCATCTAAATAATATTAAATATCCAAGCATTTTTTTAACACCAAAATTTCATAAAAGCCCTATAAAATTCCGTAGTATCACTAATGGATACAATACATATATCACAAAGTCTGGGAAGATCTTACAATCTCTTCTTCAAAATTTAATTGATAACTTACAAAACACGGCAATAATTAAAAATAGTTTTGAAATTACTAAAGTTACTAAGGATATGTTAATTTTTTCCATGCATGGCTTTGATTTCGAGGGGACCTTTTTAATTCTATAGATATTAACGATATGATTAGGGTTCTACAATTAATTTATGATAAATATGAATTACCTACTTCAATGAAAAAAGAAAATTTGATATTCTTGTTAACCTCGTATTAAAAGAAAATTTCATTGCATTTGATCCGAATCTTTATAAACAGATCAAAGGATTACCTCAGGGTGGTCCAGCTAGTAATTGTTTAGCGAACCTATATTTACATTATTTTGAAATTGATCATGTTGTAAATGGTTCTTAATTGATTTGTCGTTATATAGATGATCTAATAATTTTTAGTAAAAATAGTGAATAAAACCAAATATTACATTCTACCCTGACTATCTCAACCTCCTTAAAACTAACTTTAACTCTAATATGGTAGAATTCTTAGATTTAGACTTGTATGTTATTAACAATAATGTAGTCAGTAACATTTTTGACAAAAGAGATTCTTTTAAATTCCATATAATTAAAATTCCTGTATGGAATGGTAACTTGCATTTATCAATTTACAGAAATATCATTTTGAATTTTTTATTTAGAAATGATAACTTAACTACCCACAAAATAGATAAATTCAATAATATAAAAAAAAATTCCAATGTTAATTAAATCACGAATACTCTTTTAATTTCTTAAGAACTTATATTCATCACAAATACATTAACCGTCTTACTAATTCTAATTCCAAATCCAAAAGTCAAGATTTCAAAGTCAGCATGTTAGTGGTCTTGCTGTGAAGATTATATCATAACACTCATATCACAGTTTACATCTTTTCCACACACATCCTGAACATCTTACACATTTTTGACAACCAACCAAATTTACATTTTTGTCAATCAACCAATTCAAAGCCTGCCATATTTGATTGTTATCTCTTTTGGTATCTGTCTTTGCTGGCTGGTTTAATAGTTAGTTTAAAACTTAGTTCAAAAGATGCGTTTTTGTATATTCGAATGTTTTAACTTGGTGAATAATAAATTTTCCTTAATTTCAAGACGCTTGATTCTCTTGGAAAAGCTCTGTGAGTAAAAAAATTTTGTTAATGTCTTTTTTGAAAATACTTTTCTTACGAAATTGTTTCAGTATTTTTCTGTTTTTCTACTTTTATTAAGTAACTGTTTTGGGATTTTTATGCATTAAGAGTTTGGGAGAGTTTGTTGCAGAGTAATAGTCAGTGGTTTTATCATGCTCTCTGTGAGTTTTTACATGCTTTGAATTGTTGTTTATTTTATTTGGTTTTTCCTACCGAGTTGCAAAGAGGGAAGGTTGGAACCTTAAAAATAGTTTAACCCCACTTATTCGGTCCTATGTCCGAAATTGCTTTCTGACTCGCTAGGTTCTTTTTTGTAATTCCTTTTTTTTTTGTATTTTTTTTTATATAAATTCGATCTTCATGTTTAGCTTTTATATTTTTATTACGTTATTTCTTGTTATGTTCCTTATCTATTATTTCTTGTTTTTGATATATTATACAAATATATTATATATATATATATATATATATATATATATATATATGTATATATACATAAATATATATATATATATATATACACTGGTGTGCAAAAATTAAGGACGAGACGGTTTTTTCAATATAATTTTGTACAAAAGCTTTCCAAATCAACACATTTGATACCGTAAGATCCCCAATACGTAAGGACATGTGTAATGTAAGCAACACTTACTAAAAGAGAAATCAGAGGGATAAAAAGAAGCTTGATTGAAAAAGTAGCATGGAGCGCAATGCGACTGAAGGCCGAAACATCCCTGTGATGGGTGTCCAGCAAGAAACATCCGGTCTTTAGTAGGGGATATGATCTCCCCTGACTACTAGGCAGGTTTCACAGCGTCTGCCCATGCTGAGAATGAGGGTGCCAATGAGTTGTTGAGGCATTGCTGCCCATTCGTCCTGTAGCGCCAATCGAAGCTCCCGAATCGTTACTGGTGGTAAGGTACGAGCTGCCAAGCATCTGCCTAGAAAATGCCATACATGATCGATGGGATTAAGATCCGGAGATCGTGCCGGCCAATCCATACGTTCAATATCCTCACTCTCTAAGAGCTGTTCGGCAGCTACTGTGCGATGACATGGTGCATTGTCGTCCATGAAAAGGAACTGCAGAACCATAGCGCCTCTAAAAAGACGCACATATGGAAGAAGAATCTCGTTACAATAACGGGTCTTGTTGACTGAACCTGCGTCGAAGATGTGAACGTCTGTACGACTACCAAGCATGATGCCTCCCCAAACGAGAACACCGTGACCTCCATACCTGTCCCTTTCAATGATGTTCGAGAGATGATTGCAGCTTCCCCGCTCTCTCCAGATGAGTATGCGATGAGAATCGCTACTCAAACTGAATCTGCTCTCATCTGTAAAGAGTACTCGTCCCCATTCATTGTCTCTCCAATTCCGGTGTTCCCGGCACCACAGAGAATGCCTTCTGCGATGGGCAGGCGTTAAACGTACACACCGTACAGGGCGTCGTGCAAACAGACCACCACCGTGCAGTCTTCTGGCCACGGTAAAACGCGATATCGGTCGTCCAGTCGTCTGTGTCGTGTGTCTAGCGATTTTTCCCGCTGTCTGCCGCCTGTTTCTTCTGGCCTGTAAGACAATGTACCGGTCATCTGCGGGTGTAATTCCTCGTGGACGACCACTACTGAACCCCCGGATAGCTGTTCCTGTAGTTTGAAATTGTTTCCAAAGTTGTGAAACGATGCTGTGAGCAATTCCGAACTCTGCAGCCACATTTGTCACACTGCGGCCTTCCTCCAACTTCCCAATGATTCGACCTCGGGTAAAAGCATCCAGATGTCGTCTAACAGATTGATTATTCGCCATTTCTCGCTGAGGCAACAACTCGGTGTGATTTTAACTGCTATACGGCGTGCAATCTCTTTGCCAGAAATACTGATCTTACACCGACAACATGCTTTATACTACTCAGACACTTCCCCATTACGTCTACCTGCATATCTGCGCATGTGCTACCGTACATCACCTTACTTAATCTCCTGATTGGTCTTTCTGTCCGCTCTGCCTCTTCGTTCAGCTGATATGCTAATTTTTCGACTTCGTCTTTAATTTTTACACACCAGTGTATATATATATATGAAAGAAATATGTATTATATATGAAATACAAAAAATAATACATAATGAACATAAAAAGAAATAGCGTAATAAAAATATAAAAGCTGAATATGAAGAACAAAATTATAGAGAAATAAAAAAAGAAACTATAAAAAAGAAGAACCTAGCTAGTCAGAAAGCAATTTCGGACTTAGGACCGAATAAGTGGGGTTAAACTAGTTTGAAGACGCCAACCTTCCCCCTTTGCAACTGGGCAGCAAAAATCAAATAAAATAAAATAAACAAAAATTCAGAGTATGGAAAACTCAGAGAGTATGATAAAACCACTCACTACTATTATGTAACAAACTCTCCCAAACTCTTAATGCAGAAAAATCGCAAAATAATTACGTAAGAAAAGTAGAAAAATCTTAAAACAATTACATAAGAAAAGTATCTTTCAAAAAATAAGTTAAAAAAATTTCTTTACTCACAGAGCTTTTACGAAGAGAATCAAGCGTTTTGACATCAATGAAAATCAATTATTCACCAAGTTAAAAAATTCGAATATACATAAACACATCTTTTGAGCTAACTTTTAAACCAGCCAGCAAAGACAGATATAAAAAAAGACGACAATCAAATATGGTAGAATTTTATATATATATATATATATATATATATATATATATATATATATATATATATAAAGAGTGTTTTTTTCCAGGTATAGAAGTTTAAGTTGGCATTACTTTCCAAGATGGCGACCGATTTAACAGCTGTCAAGTGATTTATTCTCAGTTTGGTTTGGCAATTCATCATGAATAGACTCACGCCTGAACAACGCTTTTAGATTCGTCGAATGGGCCCAAAACGAGATTGCCGTTGTTCCCGATTTTCATAAGCGAATTTTGTTTAGCGATGAAGCGCACTTCAGGTTGAATGGCTACGTCAACAAACAAAACTGCCGCATTTGGAGTGAAGCTAATCCACAAGTGTATGTCGAAACACTGTTACATCCATGACTGTTTGGTGCGCTTTATGGGATGGTGGAATCATTGGTCAGTACTTCTTCAAAAACGATGAAGGCCACAAAGTTACAGTCAATGGTGATCGGTATAGAGCCATGATTACTAACTTTTTCATTCCTGAATTGAACAATCATGATGTCCAGGAGCTGAGGTTCCAACAAGACGGCGCAACATGTCACACAGCTCGTGCCACAATCGATTTATTGAAAGACACGTTTGGTGACCGCCTAATTTCACGTTTCGGACCTGTGAATTGGCCTCCAAAATCTTGTGATTTAACACAGCCAGACTATTTTCTGTGGGGCTATGTAAAGTGAATGGTCTATGCAAATAAGCCACAAACGCTTGACCATTTGGAAGACAAAATTCGCCGTGTTATTGCCGATATACGGCCACAAATGTTGGAAAAAGTCATCGAAAATTGGACGTCCAGATTGGACTACATCCGAGCTAGCCGTGGTAGTCATATGCTAGAAATCATATTTAAAATGTAATGCCACAAGATTATCTTTCGAATAAAAAAAATCCATGTCAATCGAATAATACATCGTTGTTTTATTGCAATTTAAAGTTCTATACCTCTAAAAACACACCCTTTATATATATATAAATTTTATATATTGCCACACGCATAATTTGCTACAAGTCCCGATAGCCGAGTTGCCAGAGCGTTGGACTGAACTGTCTCGGGTTCGGATCCCGGCCCCGGCAGATTTATCCAAAGACTGGAATTTTGTTTCCGTTTTTAATGTATTGTTTCTCTAGGTTCTAGATGAATCCAGATCATTCTTTAGAGTGCATACTGGTTATTTCTCGAATATTCCGAAGTGTATAAAAGCAGAGTTCATCGCCAGTTGGGGATGTTCTCAGTCCAGTGTTGTATCGAGCTCCAAGCGTTAGAATAAATCTAATTGTTTGTTTAATTGAACTGTGTACTTCTTTCGAACTCCGTGACAAGTTTGGTGGAGGCGCGGGGTACAATTACGTCAAACGTGGATAATAGTGACAACCTTCGCAGGAGCCTCCGGTTAAGAGGATTATCCCCCGAATTCGGACTGTTAAAAGAAAATAGTAGGAAGAGGACAAAAATGCCGACCGAGCAAGAAGCCAAGCCCGCTGTAGTAACACCTTCGTTACAGCAATGGAGGAGCCCATCGACCTTCCGAGGAGCGCCTGGGGAAGACCCTCTCAAATGGCTTAAAGAGTACGATCGAGTAGCCAACTTTAACAAGTGGGATGACATGATGTGCCTTGCTAACGTTTATTTCTTTCTTGACGGAACTGCGAGACAGTGGTATGTCAACAACGAAGACGCCTTAGATTCCTGGGAAGCGTTTAAAAATGGACTAAGTGGACTTTTCGGTGACCGTCAAAAATATACCAGAAGGGCAGAAGAACAACTAAAATGCCGAGCCCAGCGTTCAGGCGAGAGTACACAGTCCTACATACAAAGTGTATTAGGACTTTGCCAAGAGGTAAATCCTCTGATGAAAGAAGACGAAAAAGTGTCACACCTAATGAAAGGTGTTGCTGAGGATATTTATCAGGCCCTGTTGACGAGAGAAATCAACGACACAGCAAGTTTTATCAAATGGTGCAACTATATCGAAGATATGAAGCAGAAGAGAGTTGGTCGACCGAGATTTGAAAGGCTTCCAAACGTCGTACCGGTTGCATCCCTGACGGATGAGACTGATTTGGTCTCTCTTATTCGCACAATCGTACGAGAAGAAGTCCATCGACTAGTTAACCAGACGCAAGAATCTTTGGACTCCGATCCCCAATCCTTAGAAGAGATCGTTCAAGACGAAGTTGAAAGGGTTTTGGCCCCAGTGTCAACAAAACCTACAGAAACTAGACCACGACCAACATACGCCGCTGTAACCAGGAAATACAGAGCTCCTGTTCAGAAATTCCCACCTGAACCAAGAAAAACAGATGTGTGGAGAACGGCTGACAACAGACCTGTTTGTTTCCACTGCGGACGTCCTGGACATGTAATGCGCTACTGCCGAGAGAGAAAGGCTGTCTTTGACAACTCTCGAAACCGCCGACGGAACTTCGATGACGTTGGCACTGAAGAAGAAATACGCCGACCAAACTCTTCTCGCCGTTTTACGCCAAGTCCCACGAGAGGCCGATCCCCAATACGTCGTTACAGATCCCCGTCGCCATATCGCCGATCCAGTCAGTCGCCAGGCCGTAGGAGCGAGGAAAACTAAAAGAGCGACCTTCCAAGGAGGTGAGGCCGCGTGTACTGGAAATCCTCCGTCGACCGCCAAGAAGACTGGTAACCAACTACACGTAATAATAGATAAGAAGCCGATACGTGCTCTAGTAGATTCTGGGGCATCGTTTTCTGTCATATCCGATAAGTATCGCCGATTTTTAAAGAAAGTTCTGTTTGCTGATGCCAAGAGCGTTATGCTGAAAGTTGCGGATGGAAATTTTGTTCGGCCGATAGGGAAATGTGTTTTACGTGTCCGTATAAACAATCGAGAAATGCCTTTTGAATTTTTGTTTTATCACATTGTAGCCATGACGTCATCCTAGGATGGGACTTTTTAGAGGCGTCTCAAGCCGTTATAGACTGTGGACAAAATGAACTTGTTCTAGAAGACATCTGTCGAGACTCCACAGCGCCTGACGCCTGGAATTTGTATGCCACCAGGGACTATACACTTAAGCCGCATTCTTTAACTAGAATAACAGTATCAGGATATCAAACCCGAGGAGACATAAATGTAGTTCTAGACGGCAGCAAACATTTGCTCTTCGAGAAAAATATTGCTACACCGTCCATGGTATCCACATATCGTAACGGAAAAAGTGATGTCTGGGTTACCAACCTGCAGTTCCGAAACCAAATCATCCCTAGAGGAATGTGCATAGGCCAAGCTGAACCACTAAATGAAGGGCATCTATGTGTTATTTCCGACACATCGGGTTGCTTGGATGACCAGCAAGAAACTTCGGAGTCACAGATGAATTGTTCGTTAATGATGTCACCCGAGTTAAGTGACGAACAGAGAAACAAGCTATCCGAACTACTTCGGAAATTTTCTGGGCTTTTCACGAAGACCGACAAGTCGACAGCCGCGAAGACGAATGTGAAACACAGGATTTTTACTGGTGATCATGCTCCAATCAACCAACGAGCCTACAGAGTCTCGCCGACTGAAAGACGCATCATTCATGAAGAGGTTCAGAAAATGCTTGATGAAGGTATCATCCAACCCTCTAAAAGTCCTTGGTCATCACCCATTGTGCTCGTAAGAAAAAAGACGGTAGTTGGCGTTTTTGCGTCGATTATCGCAAGCTGAATAGCGTCACGAAAAAAGACGTTTATCCTCTGCCTCGTATTGACGATACGCTCGACTGTCTGAAAGGTGCCATGTTCTTTTTTTCCATGGATCTCCGATCTGGTTATTGGCAAATAGAAATAGACGAAGCGGATCGTGAAATACGGCATTTAGTACCCTCGAAGGCTTATACGAGTTTAAAGTCATGCCGTTTGGTCTCTGTAATGCACCTGCGACCTTCGAGAGAATGATGGACAATTTGCTACGCCATTTTAAATGGACTATGTGTCTTTGTTACCTAGATGACATAATAGTGTTCTCAGAAACTTTTGAAGACCATCTTATACGATTAAGACTTGTTCTAAAATGTCTTCAGGAAGCTGGTCTTAAATTAAATTCAAAGAAGTGTCTTTTTGCTGCCCAAGAAGTAAAGATTCTAGGCCATCTTGTATCTAGTAATGGCGTTCGTCCCGATCCCGACAAAATAAAAGCTGTAAGAAATTTTCCCACTCCAAAGAATATACATGACATACGAAGTTTTCTTGGCCTTTGTTCATACTTTAGAAGATTTATTAAAGGTTTCTGTTATCTCGCCGAACCTTTGCAGTCGTTGCTGAAAAGTGGCGTGGAGTTTCATTGGGGTCCTGAAGAGGTGGAAGCATTTAACAGTCTTAAGAAAGCACTTACTTCGGATCCAGTATTGGGGATGTACGACGAAAGAGCTTCTACAGAAATCCATACTGATGCAAGCGGGTACGGTATCGGAGCTGTCCTAGTACAAATTCAGAATAATGTCGAGAAAGTTATAGCATACGCTTCTAGAACTCTGACAAAAGCCGAAAAGAATTATTCCACCACAGAAAGGGAATGTCTTGCCATCGTATGGGCTACCAACAAATTTCGGCCGTACATATTCGGGAAACACTTTACTGTTGTAACTGACCATCATTCCTTGTGCTGGCTCATGAATTTAAAGGATCCTTCAGGAAGGCTTGCCAGATGGGCCCTCTGACTTCAAGAGCATGATTTTGACGTAAAATATAAAACCGGTAAGAAGCATAGTGACGCCGACGCTCTTTCGAGAAATACAGTGGAAGAGGAAACGGAAACATCAGACAAATTTTTAGCAGTCACGACGAGTATGAACCTTGCGATGGAACAGAAAAAGGATCAAGACCTTGCGAAATTAAAACTTTTGAGCAACTCATCCAAAAACGAAGAATTCAGATTTATCGACGGTATCCTTTGCAGGAAGAATTTTGATCCAGATGGAAAG
The DNA here is from genome assembly GCA_019973935.1 of Trichonephila clavipes. Lineage (NCBI taxonomy): Eukaryota > Metazoa > Arthropoda > Arachnida > Araneae > Nephilidae > Trichonephila > Trichonephila clavipes. Next base: position 318,064 of record BMAU01018046.1, on the reverse strand, counting down.
TTGTGGTTGCCAGTCATTCCTAAACATCTACGAGCAGACATACTAAGGCACTTTCATGACGCCCCCACCGCAGGACACCTTGGTTTCGCGAAAACTTATGACAGGATACGCAAGAGATTTTACTGGCCGGGAATGTACCGAAATGTCGTTCGGTATGTCATGCATTGTCGGGAGTGCCAAAGGAGAAAGTCCGTTCCTCAACGACCACCTGGACGTTTAGTTCCCATCCCTCCAGCTATAGCTCCTTTCCATCGCATTGGAATTGATCTCCTTGGGAGATTTCCAAAGTCTGCTCATGGAAACAAATGGATAATAGTCTGCATGGATTACTCAACACGATATGCAATAACAAAAGCCTTGCCGACAGCCGAAGTCAACGAAATAGCGAAGTTCTTACTTGAAGAAATTGTCCTCAGGCATGGAGCTCCTCGAGTAATTATCACAGATCGTGGAGCCGTCTTTCGATCCAGACTTGTTTCCTCTCTCGTCGACTTGTGTAACATTGATCATCGTTTCACAACGGCGTATCATCCCCAAACAAATGGACTGACGGAGCGCTTCAATAAGACCTTGGCCGACATGTTGTCAATGTATGTGGATGTAGAGCAGAAAAATTGGGATGAAATTCTACCATTTGTAACCTTCGCTTATAATACCGCTAAACAAGAGACCACAGGTTTTACGCCGTTCTATTTACTTCATGGTCGTGAAGCGGAAACGACACTAGATACAATGCTACCATTCTGTCCTAACGATTTTGATGACAATAACATCACCAAGATAGCAGCCAGAGCCGAAGAATCACGACAGCTAGCCCGAGTGCACACTCTGAGAGCTCAAGACAAAGATCGTCGACGTTACGATTCCAAACACCAAATGGTATCCTACGCTCCCGGAGATCTCGTATGGGTTTATACTCCAGTGAGAAAAGTCGGTCTCTCCGAAAAACTCTTAAGAAGGTATTTCGGACCGTATCAGGTGCTACGCCGTTTATCAGCCGTGACTTACGAAGTACAAGATTTTGATCCTGCTTCACGAAAAAGAAAACTAAGAGAAGTTGTCCATGTACTGCGTATGAAACCGTACCATGATCCCGCCGAGCAAATCGAAACCGAGGATATTCCTCTCAAAGAATCATACAAAGGACCCATCACTCGTTCCAGAATAAAGACCCTTGAACAAAATGACAGCGGGGCGCTGTCTTCTTTTCGAGGGGAGCAATGCCACACGCATAATTTGCTACAAGTCCCGATAGCCGAGTTGGCAGAGCGTTGGACTGAACTTCCTCAGGTCTCGGGTTCGGATCCCGTCCCCGGCAGATTTATCCAAAGACTGGAATTTTGTTTCCGTTTTTAATGTATTGTTTCTCTAGGTTCTAGATGAATCCAGATCATTCTTTAGAGTGCATACTGGTTATTTCTCGAATATTCCGAAGTGTATAAAAGCAGAGTTCATCGCCAGTTGGGGATGATTCTCAGTCCAGTGTTGTATCGAGCTCCAAGCGTTAGAATAAATCTAATTGTTTGTTTAATTGAACTGTGTACTTCTTTCGAACTCCGTGACAATATATATATAAATATCAAAATGCTTTGGCGAATGTTTCATTTTTCAAGTTTAATTGTTTAATTTTAACTTTTTAATTTTTAGTTTTTAAATTTTTGAGAATTGTTTATTTTCCAATTAACTTATTAAGTTGCAATAGGGGGAAGGTTGGTGCCATCAAACTAGTTTAACACCACTTATCGGTCCTAAGTCCGAGGTTGCACTTGGATATTTTATAAATTTTTATAATTTTTTAATTTTGTTTGAAAACGATGGAATTTTATCTTCTATATTTGCCATTGATATTTTGAAATAGGATTTAGTATTATAAGATTCGTATATTTCAATATTTTAATTGATTACTGTGATTAATTGTTGATGATTGATTTTATATATTTAAATATATATATATATATATATATATATATATATATATATATGAAATATGTATTATATATCAAAAACAAGAAATAATAGATAAAGAACATAACAAGAAATAGTGTAATAAAAATATAAAAGCTGAACATGAAGAACAAAATTATAGAGAAATAAAAAAAAAAGAAAAACTACAAAAAAAGAAGAACCTAGCGAGTCAGAAAGCAATTTCGGACTTAGGACCGAAAATATATATATACCGGATATATATATATATATATATATATATATATATATATATATATATATATCCCCTTTTCCATACATAAATCTATATTTTTAAAAAAAATATGTACAACTTAGACTAAAGAAAACTAGGTTCACTATATTCAGGTATCCAGTACAGAAGTATAAAAATTTCAATAGTTTTTTTAAAACTTGTGTATCTAAAGGCAAAGAATTATGCTTTCGAGAAAAAGTGAAAAAACCAAAAATTACAATGTTTTCACTTATACTATAGACTAATATTTCTGTGCCTAATTTTATGTACATCATAATGGTAATTTAAACATGTTCTAGAATTTTAAATGTAATTTTAAAGTATTCTTTTTCCTTTGTTATAGCTGAAGATGAACATAATTTTATCAAACATATTTTCTCTCTCATTCAGGTATCATTTTTTATAAAAAATATTTCCTGAATATGCGAAATATTGTACATACATATATAAAACAATAAACAAAATATACTCAAATAGTTTTTTTGATAAAACTATTGTATAATTTCTCTGAAACAAATGTAAAACTTTGAAGTTTTCAAAATCTCGAATTTTTTCCTTTATTCTCATATAAAACTTGTTTTTCAAAACGAAATTACGCATTAAAAAGAGAAAAATGTTATTGTTCCTCTCTAGTAAAAATATTAATGCTTTACATAATTAAACACAAGAGTAACTATCTTTTAAAATGTGTCAAAGGAAGCGTGTTCATTTGTTTACATTTTTATCTCCATTACTTTTTCATATTTTAAGATTATTTTATAAACGATCATATATATTTTTAATAAATTTCTTTGCATATCTCCTCATGCTCCACAATGCCTAACATGATGCTTACAGACGTAATCGGTAACATCATTATAAAATTTAAAAGAAAATTAAAAATACATTTAAGAGACAAATATAAAATAAAAGTAAGGGAGGAGGAAATACACAAATATAAAGAAATACCTATAAATTTGAAAAATCTACACAAAAAACACATTTTCTTAAGACATTAGTGCGAACAAATAAGTGTAAACACTTTTAGATTTAGAAAAATATGCACTATTTTTAATACTATAATTGAAAAATCGAATCGAATTTTTTTTAAATATGTATGACGTCCTGGTTCTTTTCCACTATAAAATTATTATGCCTGGTGCAAATACGTACACATCTCGAACCTTCTTAAGCAAAATAAAATATGTGCACCTTTTCCAATGATATCTAATAGCACGATGTAACTTTTACACCAGTATGTGATTCATGAATTTCAAGTAATGAACATATCATTAATTATGCGAAAGAAAAAATAATAGAAATGAGCCTATCATTAATTATAAGTAAGTGCGTCATTAATTTTATCTTAACCAGTGCCTTACAAAAACTATGCGCATTCATGTATTCTTAAGTTTTTCCCTCGACTCAAAATACGTGCACTCATTTGCAGAAATGTCTTAAAAATTCTAATAACTGAAATCCCCTTTTCTGTATAGCTTAAAAAAGTTATAATGTGAATTTATAAATTAATATTAGAATACCTTAATTTGGTTTTAGACTTGTGTGAGACAAAAATATTTTATTATTTTCTAAGTTTGTTTGGAGAAAACTCTATTATTGTTTCGTCTCAAAATAAAAATTCAAATAAAATCCCGTGAGTGTGAAATGATAACTTTCAAATTAGAGTAATACCTAGAAGGGTAGTTGCCACCGTATCAACCGCATCAATGATACGGGGCCCCCAAGCTACAGTGTAGGGAGGGCGATACACAAACTCAAAGTGACTCAATGACACAAAAATCAAAGTGAATTAATTACACAAATTCAAAGTGAATTAATTACACAAACTTAAAAAAAGTGACTTAATTACTGAGATTCAAAATTAATTCCTTACTCAAAACTCATAGGAACAAGTTTGCTCTCACCTCATTGCCAGGACTTCTTTCATCAGAGACCATGACCATTTATCGAATTCTCCTAACACTTAATACAATTCTCAATAATAGTAATCATCACCACATACTAATATGTTTTTTGCCAATTTCTCCAGCTCGAGCTAGGACCATGTTTTGGCCCGTCATAGCTCTATTTAAAATAAATTGAATCATACTCAATAAATAACGCAGTGGACTGTAATTTTTAACTGCCTTTAATTAAACGGCTGGAAGCCATGTTGTTTACACTCACTCAATCTTAGCGTGGGCACACCCTGTGCTCACTTTGTTTCACTTCGCGGCATGTGCGAAACGATGTAAATACAAACAAGTGGCAAGGCGCTCAACAATTTGCATTGGTAAAATGCTGTATAGGGCTGGGGGTAGACACCTGGGGGGGTTGAGTCTTTGTACTTCCTAACCATACACGTAGAACAATCGATCCCCTAAATATCAACCCATATCTTTAATAAAAGGGCACCATAGGGATAGATATTTTAGTGAACAGGCAACCGAGAGGAAACACGTCATACGTCAAAAAATACCAGTCTAATTTTCTAATTATTTATTAATTAGTTTTGAATAAATAATTTCTATTTCATTGACTATTGTTCCATTACTTAATTCTACGTTTAAAAATGCACCATATTTGTTAAATAAACACTTTTTAAACTCTTGACAATAGTATTTCATCATTTTACTGAAACAAATCAGGGACTTGTTCAAATCTCTTACTTTTATCAGAGAAATGACCTTGAAGAGACGTTATTTCAACATCTCCCGTCATTTGATCATTTCCTTTAGGGATTTGATGAAATTCCTAAGATCATTTTCCTGCGACATAAAGAAATGTTGCCGATTACTCCTCATTCTGAGCTGAATACTAGCGCGTGCAGCAGTCCCTTTACAATTTTTAACTTTGTCTTGTATAAATATATATAATATATATGAAAACCCATAAAAATATAATGAAAGTTAACTTATTCATAAAAAATGCTATAAATTAATTCTCAAACATCTCTAGTGTCAAGAACTTTATAATGATAAAAAACTAATTTTAAGAAAAGTTAAATAAATAAATATATTACTATTATTCAGCACAATAAAATAAACAACACCGGAAAGTATTTCTTTTCAGTCTTTCACAAATTTTTACATTTAAAGGGGGAAATAAGCAATTAACGTCAGTTTCCTACTGATTGTTAAGGAATTTGAAACAAAAGTTTAATTTGTGGCTAAGAACTTTTTTTAAGTTTTGACAGCAAACGGAAAAAAAGGAAAGGAAAAGAAAAGAAAACATTTTCATATCTCTCCATCTAAAAAGGAAATTAGCTAAATGAAAGTTTCAGAACCTAAAAGTATGTCGAAAACTCTAATTTGTGTTTGAGTTAATAATTGCTGTCAGCAAAAACAAATTAACATGAAGAAAAAAAACCAAAATTATAGTGTGTTTTTTTTTTTTTTTTAAATTTATTTTTAAAGTAAGTTCGTTTAGATGTTAAAAATTCTCTATAATCAAATAAATTTTTAATGATTCTTTGTTTGGAAAATGAGAGAGAAACAATTGAAATCTTTTTTTGTGCTTAAAAAAACGAAAGAAACAAAAATTGATTCTATAATTAAATACCAAGTTAAACTCATATTTCCTCGCTTTATATTTGGTGTGATAGAACTAAAATCATTTAAATATCTGAAGTTTCGGAAATCTGTTTGGTTATTTTCTTCACTACTTTCTATTTTATCTTTTTTATATATGTTTATAAAAAGACCAAAGCTAAAAATATTTTTTAAGTTTCTAGCGCTTTAAAAAAAATTACTTATTTTTAATGATATATGTTTAATTGTACATGGAATAATCTAAAACCCTTTTAATAAAATGGTGGATTAAACATTATGTTACCATATTTTGCTATATTACCATGTTGTTTTTTCTAAACCCTTTCTGGGTGAGCTCGGTTTTACCTGAAGAAAAAGAGGAAATTTACTTGCAAAATTGCATGTATTTTTTCCTTTAAATGGAGCTGCATTTTGGCACACAAGCCAAAACAGACATGGTAAGTCGCCCAGGAGGGAGAGCTATTTCAGGGGAGGCTCTCGCTACCAAATCCCGATGCTTGAATTAATTTTAATTGAAGTTCTTGTCGAATGCTAAATAATGCCGTGATTTAATTTTTCTCAGAGACCAGAGCCAAATGATACTTGTGGTAAATTTTACATGCTACATATATAATCATGTATGACCTGCTTGCTTGCTTACGATTTTTGAATCCAGAAAGTTTATCCGGGATCGAACCCACGACCTTGGATTTCGAGGAGAGTACGCTACCTCTAAGCCGCCAAACCGACCGCTAGCATGCAAATTGATTGGCCGAGATGTAGCTTTTATCGTTATGCTTTGCTTTATGTTATGAAACCTTGCAAATGCAGTAAATAAATAAATTATTGAATGTGTGCACTGAATATAATTTGTTTTCACCAACTGTTCTTGCTGGTCACAAATGAATATATTGCAAAGTCACTCACTATCATAATATTTAGAAATCAAGCACTCTAAAAATTTAACTATAAATATCTATATTTAAAATAGATTATTTTCTGAAAATATCATGCCCATCGATGGCTCAAAATAACATATTTTTCGATTCCAAGTTTTTGAAAAATATCATTTTTTAAAAGCTTTAATCGTAAAAGACTTAAAACCCATTGTTTCTTTAAATTATTTCTGTGAATACTTTTTTTTATTTAGATAACAGAAAATTATTTCAAATAATTTATCTGAGACGAAGGCTTAGAATAAAAGGAAACTTTTCCGAAAGAAGATTAGGAAAGGTTTTTGTTTTTCTAGAGAAAAAACTCATATACCTTTTTTAATCTTTCCTATAACATCTCTCTCTCTCTCCTACGGTTTTACTCTTGAAGGAACTGGAATTTCAATTAAGACATTTTATTTCAGGCAATATCGGTAGACGTTTGTTATTTTTAATGAAAAAAAAACAAATAATATATGGTCATGTATTTTTCCTTCCACAAAGCATTTTATTTTCTTTGTAAAAAAACTGTTTGGATTAAATTTGCATTGTATTTTTTATTTCTTTTAAATTGCGATTTTTTTGTATGTATGTGCGTTTTTAAAGCTTTTATCCATAATTTCTTTAAGTAACAGAAGGGTTTTATGCAATTAAATAAATTATAAATGAGAAAAAAAATATTAATACAACTTTCGTAGATTTAACTACTTTAAGGCTACACAGTACACTAAAAATCTCATTTTTACCAAAAAAAAATTTTTTTTGCATGTTTTGGTGGCCTTAATCGTGGCATGCATCATTAAGATGCATGCCACGAAATTTCAGATCTGTTAGCAAATTTGTTTTTAAGATATTTGAAGTTTTATGAGCTATGGTTTTGATTTCGGTTTCCTTTTAAAGCATTTTTGCACACTTATGTTAAATTAATTAAAAATATTTTTGAGCTTTTAGTTTGAAACGGTTATTTATTCCAATTTTCATTACTAAAATCCTTTCTGCTTGATTATGTTTTGAGTTTTTTGAGTTCTCATAATTAATTAATAAAGATTAATTTCATGGGTAATTTTTGCTTTAAAAATAGTTTATATAACTTAAAAGCTTTATCATTAGTTTTTCCTGTAGAGAAAATGCCATGGCAAATGCGTTCTGGGTTTCTGTGAGAAGCAATATTTCGAAGAGATGGAATACTACTGAAAATGAAGTATCTAAAAATCAGTCCTCAGCTCATTCTGCACTTAGACTTTAGAATACAGGTATTCTGAATTCAAATGCTGCAGATATAACTGAATATTTCCTTGATGTATACCAAACTACATTATACTAAACATATTGTTGTACTATATTTTAGTATTTTAAAATCGTGCGACAAGAGCTAAAACTTCCTAAACTGTCCCAATTTAAAACTGAAAAAAATTAAATTTTATGAGCAAACCTGACTACTTTTAGCTTACGTTAGTATCATTATTATTTTCTACATAAATACTTCGTGTTTCCAAACTTTTGTGAAATATTAGGTTAAAATAAAGCTGAATAAACTGGCATCTTAACAAATGCTATCAATATTATGCAAAAATATTTTATTGAATTAAAAATATAATTTTCAGTCATATATAATAATAATAGTGTTTTAATGTAGAACATACATTGCAAAATAACATATTAAAAAATTAAGAGTTTTACGGGGATTATAAGTTTTTGATTTACGACTTTACAAACTTAAAATGCGTTTTTCTCAGACTTTAAATTTTGAAGGTATAAGTGTTTTCTAATCCCTAAGGCTTTTTTCCTGTTCAGGATAGAGCCTTGAATTTTTTTGTATATACTCCCAAATGTATGTTCTATAAAAGGTAGTATGGATTTAGGGCTGAGAACTCTAGTTATTTTTTCTAAAAATGCTAAAGTTAATATTTTAAAAATTTTCGTGTTTTTTCCAGGTTTTTCTAGAAAAATAATTATTAAAAATCAACAAGGGAATAGATTTTCAAATCCATACTAAATATTGTTTGTAATAATCTAAGAATCATAAATAACTTAAAATTACTAAAAAAATTTAAAAATTGAGTATTTTATAAAAGTTTGAAAAAACTTCAAAAATTTCTAATTTTTTTTAAAATTGTAAAATAATGGCTGGTCAAACTGACTTTTTGCTTACAGAATCAGCTTAATAATATAATCTAAAAATAAAACATCAATTATTTTTACTGTAACTGTCTCCAAAAAAAATTTTTGAAAAAGGGTACCGTGTAGTCTTAAAAAGAGTAAGGTTGTAGATAAACTGTAGATAGACTAATTGAATATTCTTAGTTCAACATTACAGTAATTATTTTCAATTAGATGTTAAAGTTTTCTATAAAATATAAAAAAAAATATAAACATTGTATTATTTTACTCATGGAACATCTTATTTTAGGAACGACATTCAAACACATTAAAAAAACACACAGAATGAATCTTGCCAATGAAAATGAATATGTAGTAAGATGTTATAGAAAATGCTTGTAATAACAAAAAATATTCATTACTGAAAGTGTTGAAAAATGTTCAATGAAATTGCTTATCCAATAAAATGTGGCTCCCCTTTCTGAAAGCGAGCAACTATGTGTGGCACGGAAATCGAGCGATGACGAGTTTTCGTCATTCACAGAGTAATGTCGCTGTTTAAAAATTGGATAAAAAAGATGGGTTTATTTTATAAAATTGCAAATTTTATTACTAATACTTATGGCATTGGGGATGGTGTATGGATGGGATTAAAATAATTGAGCTTAGTCTCGGATTCATGAGGCCGACGACCACTTCCGACTGTAAGTTTTTATGGATATTTTTGAATTTGAGTAACCATCGAAGTTCCCGGATTGAGGACCTACACACACACTGATTTACTTCCTTCTTCACTGGCAACATATTTTCTATTTGTCTTCATCCGAAGCAAGTTCTGGAGTAGGTGCTGTAGCGAAGTTCACAGCCCTCTTACCAAAAATCATCCTTACTTTTCCCACCCCAATAAAATAACTTTTATTTAAAAACACGATATTTGGCCATTACTCTAACTTCAGTGCATGGTTATCACATCAAGCAATTGACGTTAACATAACTTGAAAGCTAGGCCACTTAAGCCCGTTCAGGACCATGATTACATATATGTGATCACGCGTTTCTCCCTCCACTGCCCACGGTAACATATATGTGATTGAGCTTTCCCTTCTCATAGGCCTATGATCACACCGGTGTAATCAGAGTTAGGAACGTTTTTATATTAATTTTTCCAAGGACTAGATGATGGTTAAGGACGTTTTTTTCCGAATAATGTTTCATAAAACTTTGAACTTCAATATGTGCTTTCGGCTTCATTTTTTTTAATTAGGTCTGAGATATTTATGAATATAAACAACTGTGCATGTTTATTTTTTGAGAGAATCGGACATTTGAGGTCCATGATCTATTGCTCTATGGATTTTTGATTTTAGTTTTCTGATACTTTTTTTATATTCGTATTTAAATGTATGGGATTTTTGTCAATTTTTTTTTATTAAAATTAAAACATTTTCTTTAAAGTTCGCAATTTTTTTTAAATATAGCGAAAAATTTTGTACTACATGTTCAGATATTATCAATGATAGTAAATTGTAAGTTTTAGCGTATTTTTGATTGCATTTAAAACTTCATATGCATTTTTAAAGGAAATTAGGGGCTTAGCAGGGAAATTCGACCGGTCCCAAGCATGCATATTCTCTACGAACGTGCGGGCCTGAGAAAGAGCTGCTTTCTCCTTCCGCTGGTCCTGAAGGGGTTAGGTCAGTAGTTCTCAAAGTTGCAATACTCGCGACCCCATATTCAATCATTATTTCCATCGCATTCCCCTCCCCAAAAAATAACTATATACTGAATTCAATAATACTATACTTTAACGCTAAAACTACGATATGACTTTAACCTCTTAATATAACGTCCCCGTGTGTATAAACGTCTCGCTAAGCCAAAGCCTTTATTTCTCCAGACGTATATATACGTCTTTCCGAAGTACGATTTTTTCTGTGCACTGCTATCCATAAAATTATTCCAAGACTTTGGAATGCATTAAAAGGACCTTGTTTGCGAAGGATTTACTTATTTCAGATTGTTTGCTCCTTTATTCCTCCCCCAGTGCATCACATATGTGTGCCTACGTGGAAAACGGTTGGCATTGGGATGCGCATCGTGAAATTTATGATCGGCAGTCAAGATTTAATTATAAACCGTACAAAAATTATCAAGATAAGTGTTAATTTTTGTTATAAATTATATATATGACAAACCCATGGGGGTCACTGGTAATTAATAAACTTGTTCTTGGCTTAGAATTGTTAAATTAATTATGAAATACATTGAGTAGCACTGATATATTTATAAGTGTAATATATTGGTGTAAATGTGTATATTTTATTTTTTATTACCTCATAATGTGTTTTGTTTGTTTACCTTCAGTAAATTAATAAATTTTTTTTATATAATCTTTCGATCTCGTATTTTCAATAGGCTCGCGACCCCCTTGTAGAGTTGTTACGCCCCCAGAGGGGGTGCACCCCACAGTTTGAGAAACACTGAGTTAGGCCAAGAGCTATCATTTGAGCTCAGCATCTGGTCACCGTCCCGCATTGGTCCCAAGGCTGACCATACCGGAAGAAACCCTATGTTAAATCAACTTTTTGACTCTTACCTTCGCCCTTTTTAGGCTAACATCTAAAAGTCATTATCATCGCACACAAATAAATTCGTTATGAGAAGTTATTGCTGTTTCAGTCTGTGCATACGAGGACTACGTAGTAACTATGATCTTCAAGTACGAGGGAAAGTCAAAAAGTAAAGGGACTTTCACAATTTCTCTTTCAAAGTTTTGACAGCAGAGCTATTATTCGGCTCTAAATGAGGGGTAGTCGGCAGCATTTCTATACAACGTGTTAAGAACAGTTGGCTCCTTTCACCGTCCAGAGACGGCGCCTCGAATGGAACTTTTCTTCATTCTAGAAGTTTTTGTGATTGGCGGGAAAATGAGTTTCTATTCTTATTCGTGTGTGATGGAAGCATCGTTTTTTTGTGATTGTGTTGTGCAATGTTTGTTTTCCTACATGTAACGGTGAGCATGTGTATTTGCAAAATATATAGTTTGAAAAGTAATGCGTGTTTCTAAATGACTCATCTTAATGCATATATTTTCCTCAAGCGTCTATAGGAAATGTTTAAGGTGTCCAGCATGGAAGGAAAATCGCGGTAAGTCGAAATACATTCGCTATCCAATTCAGATGATTGATTCTAATTCTATTCCTAGATTCTAATTATAAATCGATTCTTATTCTTATTCATAATACAACGTGTCACTCGTCTTCCCTCGTAGTCGATGGGGTTTAGGAGACTGTTGAACATGGCAGTTCCATGGTCTATTTGCACCAAGGAGGAAAGAAGGGCAGTGATTCGTTTTTTGTTTGCGGAAGTTATAATACCTGTGCGCTGAATACTAGCCATCCGTTCCATCACTATATCTTCAATGATGACGATCCCCAATGATTGACTGCCCGATTTTTCATCTGCACATAAATAAGTTTTTCCTTATTCGGAGAACTCTGTCTATTCATAGATCTGGCTCCATGATAAAAAGCTCTCCCCATACTGCGATTGCATGCAACGAATAACCTCCGCAGTTATTACACCCTCCGCAAACAAAAAACGAATTCACTGTTCTCCATTCCTTCTTTTTGCAGATTGATTTATGGAACAGTCAAGTTGAACGGTCTGCTACATCCCAAGGGCAACGGATTAAGATAAGAGACTCATTGTGTAGAAGTATTGCTGACTACTAGCGCTGGTGCCAAACCTTGGAAAGTGAAATTGCAAAATTCCCTTTACTTTTTGACTAACCCTTGTATTTGTGAGTGAGTGTGAGTATCAACGTCACACAACAAAGCGACATAAGGGCTATAAACGATGAACCTCATAATTTTGTATCATGGTCAAGTGACGAGAACGATTCCTGAGTTGGCATCTATCTCTCCGAGCTCCCTCGCCATACCAACGGGAGGACATTTGAGCCAGAGAACAGATTTAACATACATCATTTCCCCTACACGGCAAGTCTTCAGAGGTACTAAAGCTCGTCCTCATTACACATCGGCCACTAGTCAAGAGACCATGACCATTAAGCTACTGCGGCTACCAATTGGCTAATAAATTAGAAATAGGCAATTATAGCAGAAATGTCCTATTAGTTTTTTTTAAACTGTTTTAATGGTTTAATGTTTTATCTAGTTTTATGCAATTTTCCACGTACGTAATGAGCTCCATTCTAGATAGGAACTTTTTGATCGATAATATGTTACAAAAATATGTTCTATAAAGGGATGATATTTTCAAATTTTTTTCTAAACGAGTACGTTTTACATATTCTCCATTCCGAAATGGATTATTGAAAGTGTAAATTGAAAATTCTATCAAACCTACACTTCCGTGTAACAAAAAATTAATTCACAAAACATTTTTTTTTCAATCTTATACAACTTTCAAAAACATCAGATGGAATTCCAAAATTGAACTCCATTTTCATGCTTAAGAAATACTCTTTCATGTCAAAATAGCACCATCTTCAGTTGAGATATGTTCATAAAAAAGAATAAGCTTCCTTTCAAGTGTAAAATTACTTAATTGTTTTGATGATGAAGTATTTAAATTTATAAAGGTGAATAATTTACCAAACACTATTAAAAATAAATGAATTATATATTAAACACTACGAGATGCTAATTAATATATTGAATACTAATTAAAAATCAGGTATTTAAATTTACTAAAATCCCTTATTATTATTAGCAAATATAGTGGTTTTTTTAAAGAAAAAAAATGAAATTTTAGATTAAAACTATTATGAATAACATTTCAATCAAATTTTCATCTAAATATTTTTTCTAAGATTGTGTCCGTTTTATGATATAACCTGGTATTTTAAATACTGACATTTATTGAAGTAATTTTAAATTATAATTGGTAAATAATAAAAATATACAGTAACACTATGAAACATTTCCGAGTAGGAAATAAACTGTGTCTAATTCTTTTCATCTCAATGTTACACCATGGCACGTGAAAATTATTAAAACCCTGTAGGGCTTAACCCCATGTTGCACTCTCAATTTATATATACATGCAATAATATAAAAAGATAAACTTTAAGTTATTTAAAATACACATAAAAAAGTATTTTTTATTTTAACTTGTGATAGGAAACATGAAACTTTTGACAGAAAAACAAGCAATAAAAAAAGGAAAATAAAGCCTTTTTTATTTACATTAATAATTAGAGTAAATGCTCAAATATGCTCATCCACATCAATTCAGACCTGAGTGCTAGTAAGTGATTCTAATATATATATAAGCAAGTACTAGTCTGTAAGTAATGCTAGTAAGTGATTAATATATATTTTCGAAGATGTTAAAGTCTTCACAATAAGTTGTAACATTAAATGAATATCTTACGATAATGTCTACATCAAGGTAAACTGTAATCTTAGTGCAGATAAGTTCCTGAAGAAAGATTATATCTTTTTAAGAAAGATTAGATAAAGATTAGATCTCTTTAAGAAAGATTAGATAAAGATTAGATCTCTTTAAGAAAGATTAGATAAAGATTAGATCTCTTTAAGAAAGATTAGATAAAGATTAGATCTCTTTAAGAAAGATTAGATAAAGATTATATCTCTTTAAGGGGTCACAGGGGTGTTAAAAATGTTTCGAGAGCACAAAATACAAACAATTTTCGACTAGAAATAATTCTTTGAGATTAAAATGAAATAATTTGATTCTTTTACACGTTTCTTATAAAGGAATAAAGTTTCAAAAAAGTATAAAATATCTAAAATATAATCATAATTTTAAAAATAATAAGCACATAAAAATAAGAAAAAATTTTGTAAGAAACAAATAGTAAGTTTTACGACGCGCATGATATTTTCTGCAATAATAATTCTAATTACTAGCAATAAATTGATTTACAAAGTCAAATATATCCTTATTACATGCTAGCCTATCTTATATAAATAAAATAAAAAAATAATATTTTTAAAAATAAAAAATACATTTTTTTAAATTTTTTTTAAAAAATTCAATTTTTGTTGAAATATTTCAAAAAATTAAAATCTTATAATACTATAAATAGCTAGGATTTGAAGATTATGATAGAATTTATAATTCTGTGTAAAGTTTTATACATCAAAGTATGATAGTTTTTGAAACGCAATGCGCGTAATTGAAAAAAAACACAAACTGAGAAAAAGGGCTTTAAAGTTTTAAAATTGAATTTGAGAAAATAAATCTTAAGACTTAAACGCTAAAATGCTCCAGGATCATAAGATATACCTTCCTGTTCTTGAAACAGCTCAATTTCTTTACTCTTTTTAATTTTATTGGCTCTGCGAGCTTCAAAAGATGATTCTAAGCGCCTCTGTCTTGACATAAAGATTCGACGATTGTCACGTTCAGCCAGGGACACACAAACATTTCTGTTAATTTTCAAGCCAAATTTCTCTAAAATAGTAATAAGTATTTGATTTCCATCATTAAAAACACTGGTTGGTAGATTTGCAGCAATCTCTGCAATCTGAAGACTAGAACCAATCGTCTTAGGACAAAACTTCCAAATTAATTAATTTAAACTTTCATTAGGATTCTGTGTCTTACCTCCTAAAATTTCTTCAGGAGTGCCAGATGAGATAAGTCTGCAAATACAGGCTTAATTACATCTCGAACAGCTTTAGCAACTGAGGGTTTTGTGTTTATAATTTTGTAAATTATTATTAATTGCGGCATTATACTTACACCATGTATTTGGATTTGTAGGACAAAACCAGTGCATCGGTTCATCATCAGTGCTGCAAGAATGACCCCAAACAGCCCAAATGGCTTTCCGCATTTCCTTTTACACTAGTAGAATTGCATCGAATAGCATTACCATAGTAATGCGCAAGTTTATCAATTAAACTATCAGTTAACCTACCTTTACCGCCAATAGTTTTACCATCAGATAATTTTTTTACTATATACTAATTTAAGCTTCCTAAGTCTTGTACCCATTCTCTTTTTGCACATGGCCTACACATTCTATTTTCTGAATAAGATGGTCATCGCCGTATGGCTTGTTTTCAGAAAGGGCATTGAATGTTTTTGTGTCGCCATCTCCTATGTAGTTCGAATATTTCAGGTTGTGAAGCTTTTCTGATCGATTAAAAATCCTCAACATCCCGTCAACCTCCATCTTACCAACAGAGCCAGAATAATTTTTTCTACATGAAATCTTATGCGCTCTTTGCCATTTATTGTACTTGATACCAAACTTTACCCCTTTATAACTGTCGCATCCTTTGCAAAATGAGGACAACACTTCCCTATCCAAAACCTTACCTGTTTCGGCTCCTATTACAGTACATACTCCAATCAACGATGAATGCCCTCTCGTCTTCCAGGTACCATCACCACTTACCGTTAAAAAGTTATCAGGTGACGAAGAATTTTCTTCGACAGCTGCCCTTTTCATGCTTTCTTCAGCGACTTCCTTCATAACACGTGAAAGTTTATTATTAATAACATCATATGATTTTTGTTCAACAGGATTAGGAAGACTCATTACAGCACAAAAAGTTTTTAATGACTATAAACCTTGGCCTATGCATCTCATTGCTAAAATAAATCTTCTGTTAATTTCTGGAGCATTATTTTTATTCCCAGTGTTTTCACAGCTTGAAAAAGTACAAACACTCCCACAGTTTTTACAACGTATTTCAAAATTCGAACATAAACCACGAGTGGACTTTTCATTAATTGTTAATGGTTTATGACATTTTAAACAACATGATACTGATAAAATAGAGCTAAAAGTTGAAATAAAATCAAAAATACGATATCCTTTGAAGTTTTTTTTTTCACTTACCTTAACAAGATTTGACTTTAATGAAGTCTGAATTCCTGAGGTTTTATTATTGGAAGCACACTTACTTGTATCTCTCCTTTCTGCAACATATGTATGAGAACATACCTTCATGAATTGGTTCCCTCTAAATCTCTTCTTTTCTTAGGACGTTTACCTGAAGGTCTATGATGAGTATTTTCCATTTCAATCGAGAGAATTTTGTTTTCAATTTTGATAAACGGTTTTAAACAACGCTGTTTTGAATTTCGATAAGTTATTTCAAACAACGTGTGCTAGCATTACCAAAACAGAATCAAAACACATTAAAAAAATGTGTGTTGAGTTGCAAGCTTCCTTCTCAATTAAGCAAGTGTTTAAAATATTTCATGAGGCTTTTTAAAAACAGAAAAATAAAACGTATGCGGAAATCAAGAATAAGTGGGTGTGGCATGTAACCATTTAAACATTGTTATTACTAAATTGCTGTTTTGAATTTTTCGAATAACTTTCGAAGTTTTTGTAGTACTATCACGTGGTTGGTATCAAAATGTTCAAAAGAAAATGAGGAACAACATATATTTTTTTCGAAAATTCGAAAAAATCCAAGATCAACATCCCTGTGACCTCTTAAGAAAGATTAGATAAAGATTATATCTCTTTAAGAAAGATTAGATAAATATTAGATCTCTTTAAGAAAGATTAGATAAAGATTAGATCTCTTTAAGAAATATTATAGATAAAGATTAAATCTCTTTAAGAAAGATTAGATCTCTTTAAGATAGATTAGATACTTGATCAAGCAGGTAAAGCTACTAACCAAGAAAGTAGCTCACCTCGTCCATTCAGACAAGGGACAAGCGTGATGAGGTAATTGCTAACCTTAACCTTTTCAGAACCAGGTGATTTTTCCTGTAACCCTAACTCCGCTTAAAAATTCTTATAAAACAATTACTGTAATAAAATACATCGAAAAAAAATTTATAGTTTATAATCATTCCAAATTCAATACGTTTAAATTTCAGACCATATCAATGTGATCACATGCCTCAAAAAGAAAAAAAAAACGCTATCTCACATATGATGCAGTGGCCCCTGAAATGATCACATATATGTAATCATGGTCCAGAACTAGTTAAGAGGATCCGACACGTCCATAGGAGCCCATGTTAAGTTGCGTAAGTTTAAGTATCTTTTTCTCAGAAACTACTTACTTCTTACGGATAAAATTTTACTGTAGGTTATGTGTACTATCAATAACACTTTAACAAAGGGTTTTGTCTTTTTGTTAAAAGTTAAATTAATTATGAATTTTTTAAAATTTGTCCAATTCTTTTTCCTAAAATTTAGTTTAAAAAAGTCATACCTAAAAAGGTTTGCGTGATATATCTAATCCCCTCTTTTAAAATGTGTAAGCATATTAAAAGTCTTCTCACTGAAAATTTGAGGATTGTATAAGTAGTTTTTTGAGAAAAAGGTACATAAAGGGAAAAATATTACATTTTGAGAAAACAGGCTTTAAAGTAAAAATTTGTAATTTTTTGAGCATTTACTTTTTTTAAAACTTTTCAAAAGTACATGAAGATTTTTTTTACTCTCTGCTCATACAAAAGATTCTTCTAATTTTCTTTTTATTTTTCATTATTTTTTAACAATTTTCCCTTTTTTTTGGGGGGAGGATATCAAAAGGATTTGGTTAGGCTACAAGAATCCTACGTACACCTAGTTTTTTTAAGCATGTTACACAGTTATAACTTGGTTCAATATCACAATGTCTTAAGATCATTAATTTTGTTACGTGACTCATGTTGAACTGTGCAATCGCCATGTTTGCCCCTAATTTTACACATTTCAATACGACAAAGGTAGATTTTGGAATCACTGAACATATGGTATCAATATTTGACTCATGTGGGTCCTGACTCTTTCCATGTAAACATTTTCTTAATAGTATGAGATCCCCTAGATCTCTAAAAATTGATTTCGTTTAATTCATTATAGTATATAGCACGTGTGTATGTGTTTATCATCATAGTGTCTTTCGTTTCCTTTAGCTTCTGTCTTTTGAAACTTGCATCAGGTATTTATATCCGCAGTACACAGTCCATGTTGAGGGCTCTCGTTTGAAGATAGATCAAAATAAACAACTCGAAAGCAGAGTGGATCATTGATATTATTTCTAATAGCCTTACTATAATATCTTTGAATATTTCATATTAAAATGTCGGTTAATTGATTACGACCACTTTGGCTTTTTCCATCCCTTAACTTTTCTTTCTTCTCTTTTTCGCCTTTAAGATCCAAAAGACATGTACCCATACACTTTTGGACAATCCCAATACAATCTAGTTTTTTCCACTTGAACGTCATTTGGATTCGCGCTCATCAGAAACTTATGCAAGGAGAAACGTAGATGATCCTAGCACAGCTCATTTGATGCTCGCCAAGGAGCAGCTTCAGTTAAAAAAGAAAAATACAGTAGAACCTGTTTTTGTGCGGTCTTTTTTAAGCGATTTGTTTTGTGCAATTTTTTTATGTGCGATTATTTATACCATGTATGATTTTCAATGGCTTTGGTGCCACTGTAATGTTTTACATCTATTAACTAGTGGAATAACGGAGAATTTTCGAACCCCCCTCTCATCCCTGAAAGTCAGGTTTCACCTTTAATATTTTATAAATTGGATAAATACGTATTTAGAGTTATTCAAGCTTTGAACCCCTAGAGTCCTGCCCCCCCTCCCGTGACAGGACTCAATGGCTTTGGCTCCACTGTAATGTTTTCTATTTATTTACCAGTCGTGTGAGGAGAATGTTAGGACCCCCACTGAAAGTCAGGTTTGCCTTTAGTATTTTATAAATTGGGTAAATACGTATTTAGCGTAAGTAAGGCCTTGGGACTTTAGAGTCCTTTCCCCCTCCCGTGATGCGGGGGTATAGGTAACGCCACTGAAATGTAGCCACTTCAAGACGCTCTGTTCATTTGTTATAAACAGTCTCCCAACAATAAGCATTCAGTTGTTTTCTCTCAACGCTCCAGCAGCTCGCGCTTGATTGAAGACGAAATTTTCAATGACAGTGACATTATGAATAATTTGTCTCTAGAAGGTGTGAGGTGGGGTTTTTCGCTGATGATATCGTCCTCTGGAACTCTAACTCTGACGTCGTCCATATAGAAACCGCGATCAATACTACTCTTTCTGACATACAGATTTTTGCTGAGCAACATAAACTGATCTTTAATGTATCAAAGTCAACCTCTAGCTTCTTCACGACTAATCGACGTTTATACAATTATCAACCCAAAATTTTTATGGAAAGCAAATCCCTTCCCTATGAAAAACACCCTAAATATTTGGGCTACATTTTGGATTCTGAGATACTTAGCAACAAGCATATAGACTATGTGATAAACAAAGGCAGGAAGAGACTTGACTTACTGAAATACATCGCTGGAAGGGACTGTGGTGCTGATTCTGGTACTCTCAGACTGACATACACCTCTTTGACCAGACCTGTCTTAGAGTATGGCTCTCAAATTTATTTTAGTGCATCACCTACTAATTTGGCGAAACTGGACCGAGTACAGTCAAGCGCTGCTAGAATTATCACTGGCATGCGACACAGCTGTCCCACAGATCTAGTTCTTTTCGAAGCTGATATCATGCCCTTGGGTCTGAGAAGAAAATTACTGCTTTCAAAGTACTTTTGTAAACTTTACAGTTACCGAGATTATAACCGCACATCTGCATATCCCATAACCTGGACAAATAAACACAGACTAAAAAGGGACAGCCCTTTCTCTCGAATGCAAGCGATGGACCTATTAGATCAGGACGTTGAAGAACATTTTTTGAAGAATGTATTTAACGCTCAGGAGGGATTGCCTAGAGTCCATTTTAAACCAGAAATGGGGACTCATACTTCCAAAAATCAAGATCCGCCTGAATATTTACGTCAATTAGCATTGGAGATTATTAATAAAATTCCAGCTAATGCAATGCAAATTTATACCGACGGTAGCAAAGACGATCGAAACTCATGTGGCAGTGGCATCTTTATAAAGGCTCCTAATTGTTCTCATAATATCAAAATTAGGAATCCGGACTTTTGTTCTGTTTTTAGGGTGTTCTGTTTTTAGCCATTGATGAAGCTCTCCGAATCATTAAGACAGTGACATCTTCTGATGAAATATGGATATTATGTGACAGCCGAAGTGCTATCCAACACCTTAGCGACTGGAAAAATGTTGGAGACAAAACATCTCGGTCTCAATTCTTAAAAATCTTAAAGAACTTTCCCAGCAACATGAGATATACTTCCAATGGATTCCATCCCACATTGGTCTCTTTGGCAATGACACAGCTGACCTTTTAGCCAAGGAAGGTGTCACTGAAGATTTAATGTCGAGAAGAACTTTGACCTTCTCGGAAATTTTTTCTAAAACGAAATCTTTGATTCAAGAGCTATGGAAGACTCCTCCGACTCACCCCTGGTATAATAGGCAGGCCCCAGGTAGTGCTCTTTCCATCAAGCCGGATAGAATCGTCCAAACAACTATTAGTAGGCTTGCGAGGGAACACACTAGAGGCCTTTCCTTTCACTTAGGCCAGAAAATTTACGAGAATTGTACTAAATGCAATTTGGTACTGGCAACTCCAGGTCATCTTTTGCTTTGTGCAGGACTTGATAGAGAGGACATCTATTCCGTCCTCTTTTGGTGTACGATTTCCTGAGGACTCTTGGGCTCATGGACCTGGTCTAGCCTGCGGCTAGACAGGAGGAATTAGTCAACAACAACAACAACATAATTTGATAGATTATGAAAACGGACAAGAAGAACCGGATTCTTTGAAAGTGGATAAAAATATGCTGAGATGCAGCTTTCCAACAAATTGGAAAAGCATTTTCTTCAAATAGATACCAATTAAGAAAGGAGTATAACATTTCAAAAAGGGCTTCAAACATGTATATCTGGTAATCGTGACATTTACCAGCAAGTGACCATCCAACCTTCGTCACAAAAACTTATCTATTACATTATGTGTTGCCAAAAATAAATCAATTGAAATTGTACATTCAAGTGACGAAAGCGATTTTGAACGTATTCATTACAAGTCTTTAGATTACGATGAGTAGCAATGAATTATGTATGTGCATTTTGAAAACTTATCCGTGTTTACAATGAGAAACTATATGTTTTAAAAATGTTTCCATGTGTAATATTTAATTATTTATTTGGTTAGGGAAGTACTCTTACATAAATTTCGTAAATAATTGACATATCTTATAAATGCGACTTTTTTATGCGATCCCTATCCACCGCATAAAAAGATTTCTGTAGTATTTCCACGAAGTAGTTTGTTTTGTGTAAGAACTTATGAAAACTTTGAATATTTTTTATGCGTTTATTTTTATGTAGTCCCTATCTACAACACAAAAACAAATTCAACTGTACTTCTAATTATCGTATATCCTCATATCATATATCATTTTAAACATAAATATTTAAACTTCTAGAAAGTATAAAAAAATGAAAATCGATAGTTGCTCAAAAATTTATGTGTTGCACCTTCTTAATGTTAACTCTTTCGTTAGCAATGGCTAATAGGTCTAGCAACATATTAAAAAAATTTTCTCCAAGTAGGTGTTGGATATTTAGTCTGTCCACATACGTTAATTGAAGCTAAAATGCATAAAAATCAGTACAGATGGCAGCATACCTTTTTTTGCATTTCACGTCCTCTGATGTGTAGTTAAAACAGTTTTTCTTTGTGTAAATCTACAAATTGTATTTTGATCACTATAAATAAAATTTCTAATCTTTGAAAAAAATTTCGACATATCTTCAGTATACTTAAAGCTCACCTGAATGAATTAAGAAAATGTGCAGTGGATAGAGGCTCTACCTACTGCCCATACAGAACAGAAAAATGACCGAAAAAGTTTTCACTCTTCCTCTACTCGAGAAAGAGCTCTTAGAATTACGTGAGAATGTTGGGGATGGGAAATAGAAACAAACTATGTTTACAATATGTGGTACGAGATTCATGGTCTCAAAAATCTTTCATTATAGCTTTTCTGCTTGGAGAAAACGTTTACATATTATTGAGGCGCATAAAATACTTTGAGTACTTTTTACTTATAGGTGTGCATGCATTTTTAATTAGCATTTCCGTTTTATAAGATTATTGTTGATTGATTTTTATTATTATTACCAACGTAAAGTAGGTATATTTGTGTAACAATGTCTAGAAAAAATTTATCTGTTCAATAGGCCCTTACTACATTTGAAGAACTCCTATCAGATCTTACCAGCGGCCTCTAATAATAGTGATACCGATGATGAAGATTATGGGAATCAAACGCTTTCTTAGCTATAGGGACTACTGGTCAAATTCTCCTGATTTGCCTAATGAGTATATATCTCAACAAATGTCAGTGAAACGTTTCGCATGCATTCTTTCACATTTGCACATTAATGATAATTTCTTACAGCCGAAGCAGGGCAGCGATAATTTCGACAAACTATATAAAATACCAAAATTAAATAAAATATAAAATGTGAATATATACCAATTTCAATGTACACTGGTGTGCAAAAATAAAGGACGAGACGGTTTTTTCAATATAACTTTGTACAAAAGCTTTCCAAGTCAACACATTTAAAACCGTAAGATCCCCAATACGTAAGGACATGTGTAATGTAAGCAACACTTACTAAAAGAGAAATCAAAGGGATAAAAAGAAGCTTGATTGAAAAAGTAGCATGGAGCGCAATGCGACTGAAGGCCGAAACATCCCTGTGATGGGTGTCCAGCAAGAAACATCCGGTCTTTAGTAGGGGATATGATCTCCCCTGACTGCTAGGCAAGTTTCACAGCGTCTGCCCATGCTGAGAATGAAAGTGTCAATGAGTTATTGAGGCATTGCTGCCCATTCGTCTTGCAGCGCCAATCGAAGCTCCCGAATCGTTACTGGTGGTAAGGTACGAGCTTCCAAGCGCCTGCCTAGAAAATCCCATACATGCTCGATGGGATTGAGATCCGGAGATCGTGCCGGCCAATCCATACGTTCAATATCCTCACTCTCTAAGAGCTGTTCGGCAGCTACTGTGCGATGACATGGTGCATTGTCGTCCATGAAAAGGAACTGCAGACCCATAGTGCCTCTAAAAAGACGCACATATGGAAGAACAATCTCGTTACAATAACGGGTCCCGTTGACTGAACCTGCGTCGAAGATGTGAAGGTCTTTACGACTACCAAGCATGATGCCTCCCCAAACCAGAACACCGCGACCTCCATACGTGTCCCTTTCAATGATGTTCGAGGGATGATTGCGGCTTCCCCGCTCTCTCCAGATGAGTATGCGATGAGAATCGCTACTCAAACTGAATCTGCTCTCATCTGTAAAAAGTACTCGTCCCCATTCATTGTCTCTCCAATTCCGGTGTTCCCGGCACCACAGAGAACGCCTTCTCCGATGGGCAGGCGTTAAAGGTACACACCGTACAGGGCGTCGTGCAAACTGACCACCACCGTGCAGTCTTCTGGCCACGGTAAAACGCGATATCGATCGTCCAGTCGCCTGTGTCGTGTGTCTAGCGATTTCTCCCGCTGTCTGCCGCCTGTTTCTCCTGGCCTGTAAGACAATGTACCGGTCATCTGCGGGTGTGGTTTCTCGTGGACGACCACTACTGAAACCCCGGATAGCTGTTCCTGTAGTTTGAAATTGTCTCCAAAGTCGTGAAACGATGCTGTGAGCAATTCCGAACTCTGCAGCAACACTTGTCACACTGCGGCCTTCCTCCAACTTCCCAATGATTCGACCTCGGTAAAAGCATCCAGATGTCATCTAACAGATTGATTATTCGCCATTTCTCGCTGAGGAAGCAACTCGGTGTGATTTTAACTGCTATACGGCGTGCAATCTCTTTGCCAGAAATACTGATCTTACACCGATAACATGCTTTATACTACTCAGACATTTCCCCATTACGTCTACCTGCATAGCTTCGCATGTGCTACCGTATATCACCTTACTTAATCTCCTGATTGGTCTTTCTGTCCGCTCTGCCTCTTCGTTCAGCTGATATGCTAATTTTTCGACTTCGCCCTTAATTTTTGCACACCAGTGTATGTTTTAGTAAATATTCTATATTTTACAATTATACAATTATTATTTTCTTATACTTGTACTTTGTATTTAGTTGCCATTGAAATAGTTACTAGCATAAATGTTAATTTTTCATAAAAAGTTTATTGTAATATTATTCATTATTTCTGTCCTGAAAAGTAAGTTAAAATCTTAAGTGCGTAGTGACTATAACGTCTCGCCACCACCCAGAAATAAACTACTGATCAGATATTTTTTGAAACTAAATGCTTATAGAGGATGAGAATATTACATTTATCAAGTACTGTATCATCGAAAAGTGTATTTTAGCTTTGAGCTAAAT
This sequence comes from Trichonephila clavipes, assembly GCA_019973935.1. Taxonomy (NCBI): domain Eukaryota; kingdom Metazoa; phylum Arthropoda; class Arachnida; order Araneae; family Nephilidae; genus Trichonephila; species Trichonephila clavipes. The sequence continues at coordinate 293,043 of BMAU01018046.1, read as the reverse complement.
GAGCCAGGGCTGCTTGTTGAAATGAGCCAGAGCACCTTAGTGTTGAAATCACGTGGCATTTTGAAAAGATTGGATTATAAAGAATTCAGGTAATATCTCTTCCAGAAAACATGCAACTTATCGTGCTATAGAATTAGTGTGGTAGCACGTATAGGGACAATAAGAAATTCTTTCACTATACATGCCCACACATGAAAACACAGTAGCACTCTTAGAAAGCATATAGACGTGCAACACATAGTTTAAATTTGTCCGAACATGGGAACCATACAAATTAAAAAATCCTTAATGTCCAAAGGTATCCTCATTTTGCAGCATAGTGCATTGACTCCAGAGAAACTTGGAGTAAATGTACGATGCTAAAAAAGTCAAAGAGATACATCTATGTTCGAGGATAATCAACCGCATTCTGCGCTTCCATTCTATATAAATTGTATAGACAGTTTTTCAAGTGCAAAATTATCCATTCCGTGTGTTTTTACTCAGCAGTATAGTTAACACAATTATTATGATGCTAATGCACGGATAATCTTCAACTTCCTGTTGAATGCTTCTTTTCCATTCATTCAGAATTCTTCTTTCTGTTCTTCTTACTGGTTTTCTATTTCGTATAAGATATGTTCAACTTAAACATGCTTTGAGAAAAACATTTTCTGTTTCCTAACATAAAATCCAGTGCTTTCACAGAGTTAGCGATGTAAATTTGAAACATATTTTATGGTCAATCATTTTTGAAATAATGTAAGCTGCTTCTAGTAGACTGCGTTGTGCTGGCTACATATTTGATAATATCATTATATCAAAACTTCTAGTGTTTTACTACAGTTAATGGTTGAACGTTTCAGAATATAATGGTTTGAATTCATGTGACGATATAGTCACATGATAACGATAATCACATATTTCCAGCCAATCATCTTAAAACTTAATGTGGTGTAAGAGTACCACGATAAATATAATCACGTGTTTTTCAGTTTATCAGTTCATGCGCTTCGCTGTTGCCAATGTTTTTTTGCGGAAACTTTCGTTTAAATGTTACATATCTGTCCACAATAATAATGTATATAGGTAAACAAAATGCACCCAATTTAAAAATATACGTATAGTATGAGAAGATATTTTTAAAAATTTTGAAAACCTTACGAAGAATTTTAACATTTGAACGTCTTTACCTAATTTACTAATTTGAAATGTTATCTAAATTTTGTAAGTATTGGGTTGTTAGGAAAGTAATTTCGTTTTTTCCCAACAGAGGATTTTTTTTTGCACCCAGCTTCACATTTAAGCTGTATAATTTTTATATGCTTTGAGAGCTCATATAGTAAGGCTTGTGTGTGAAAAATTAAAATTACTTCTACTCAGTAGTTTTGGGTTGGTGCCCTTTTAAATATGGAGAGTGATAAGCAGCATTTTCGAAATATCTTACTGTTTTACAACAGAAAGGGTAAAAATGTTGTTCAAGCCAGAAAGAAATTGACCGATGTGTATGGAGAAGGTTTGTTGATAGTACACCAGTACCAGAACTGGTTTGCTAAATTTCGATCCGGCGATTTTGATGTCGAAGATGCACCACGTTCGGGAAGGCCGGTTGAAGCTGATAAAGACGCGATAAAGGCATTAGTTGATGCGAACCGGCGAATAACAACACGTGAGATCGGATGGAGGTTAAATTTATCAAATTCAACAGTTTATGACCACTTGAAAGGCCTGGGATTATCCTCGAAGCTCGATGTATGGGTTCCCCATGTTCTCACAGAGAGAAATCTGTGTCGCCGCATTGACGTCTGCGATTCGCTTCTCAAACGTCACGAAAATGATCCGTTTTTGAAGTGCATCATCACTGGGGACAAAAAATGTCATGGAGCGAAAAAGATGAACCGGCTCAAACCATTTCCAAAGCCGATATTCACCAAAAAAGGTGATGCTGTCTGTTTGATGGGATTTTAAAGGAATCATTTTTTAGCTTTTACCGGATAACACAACGATTAATTCGGCAGTCTACTGTCATCAGCTGGACAAACTGAATGATGCACTTCAACAGAAAAGGTCAGAACTAATCAACAGGAAAAGTGTAGTGTTTCACCAAGACAACGCGAGACCTCACACAAGTTTGGTCACTAGCCAAAAGCTTTTACAGCTTGAATGGGATACAATGCCACACCCACCATATTCCCCAGACCTGTCACCATCAGATTATTATTTGTTCCGGTCACTCCAAAATTTTTTTGACGGTAAAACCTTCACCTAAAATGAGGAGGTCAAAAACCATCTCGATCAGTTTTTTTGCCAGCAAAGACCAAAAATTTTATGAGCGTGGAATTATGCTACTACCAGAAAGATGGCAAAAGGTGTTGGACCAGAACGGCGAATATATATAATTTAATAAAGAAATTGTTTATTATACGAAAACTGTCTTTCATTTCCACACACAAAAAAAAGGAAATTAATTTCCGAACAACCAAATAGAACAACAAATCTAATGTCAGTTTCTTTTGAATTCAATGTAGAACCCTTGATTGTATACATCATGTTACCGCCATGAATTTAGTCTATTGTACCCCCAAACTATTCATAGCAATAGTTTGCATTCATATAAATACAAAACTTTTCGTTTTTTCACCACTTCTTATTTTTACACCAACACTGTTCATTTCCAATCCCACATTGATAAACAAAATGCTTCTTTAAGTTTATGTACCTTTCTTTTAGAACCTGAACGATGAATGTTTTTAACTAAATTAAACTAACTTTACACATTTTTATTATATTAAGTCTACACGGTACCCTTTTTCAAAAAAAATTTTTGGAGAGAGTTACAGTAAAAATAATTGATGTTTTATATTTAGATTATATTATTAAGCAGATTCTGTAAGCAAAGAGTCAGTTTGACCAGCTATTATTATACAATTTTAAAAAATTAGGAATTTTTGAAGTTTTTTTAAACTTTTGTAAAATACTCAATTTTTAAAATTTTTTAGTAATTTTAAGTTATTTATGATTCTTAGATTATTACAAACAATATTTAGTATGGATTTGAAAATCAATTCCCTTGTTGACTTTTAATAATTATTTTTCTAGAAAAACCTGGAAAAAACACGAAAATTTTTAAAATATCAATTTTAGCATTTTTTAGAAAAATAACTAGACTTTTCATCCCTAAATCCATACTAACTTTTATGGAACATACATTTGGGAGTATATACAAAAAAAGTCAAGGCTCTGTCTTGAACAGGAAAAAAGCCTTAGGAATTAGAAAACACTTATACCTTCAAAATTAAAAGTCTGGGAAAAATGCATTTAAAGTTTGTAAAGTCATAAAACAAAAACTTATATTGCCTGTGAAACTCTAATTTTTTAATATGTTATTTTCCACCAATGTATGTTCTATATTAAAACACTATTTTTATTAAATATGACTGAAAATTATATTTTTAATTCAATAAAATATTTTTGCATAATATTGATAGCATTTGTTAAGACGTCAGTTTATTCAGCTTTATCTTAACCTAATATTTCACAAAAGTTTTGAAACACGAAGCATTTATCTACAAAATAATAATGATACTAACTTAAGCTAAAAATAGTCAGGTTTGCTCATAAAGTTTAATTTTTTTCAGTTTTAAATTGGGACAGTTTAGGAAGTTTTAGCTCTTGTCGTACGACTTAAAAATACAAAAATATAGTACTACAATATGTTTAGTATAATGCAGTTTGGTATACATCAAGGAAATATTCAGTTATATCTGCAGCATTTGAATTTAAAATACTTGTATTCGGAAGTCTAATTGCAGAATCAGCTGAGGACTGATTTTTAGATACATCATTTTCAGTAGTATTCCATTTCTTCGAAATATTGTTTCTCACAGAAACCCAGAACCCATTTGCCATGACATTTTCTCTTTAGGAAAAATTAATGATAAAGCTTTTAAGTTATATAAACTATTTTTAAAGCAAAAATTGGCCATGAAATGAATCTTTATTAATTAATTATTAGAACTCAAAAAAACTCAAATCATAATCAAACAGAAATGATTTTAGTAATGAAAATTGGAATTAATAAGCATTTCAAACGAAAAGCTCAAAAATATTTTTAATTAATTCAACTTAAGTGTGAAAAAATGATTTAAAAGGAAACCGAAACCAAAACCATAGCTCATAAAACTTCAAATATCTTAAACACTAATTTGCTATCAGATCTGAAATTTCGTGGCAAGCATCTCAATGATATGAGCCACCAAAACACGCAAAAAAAAATTCGGTAAAAATAAAATTTTTAGAGTACTGTGTAGTCTTAAGAAACAGGAAGCAAATTTTAATGTATGCTTCCCAAAATATCATGAAAAAAAGCTGTAATTTTAACCAATTTAAAATTCATGTAGTATTTTATTTAAGTTTGGATTACATAAATTAATACATTTTTTAAGATGAAAAAGAAATCGCTTCAAATTAAATTCCAAATTATTGCCAATTGTTGGATTATCTTGCAATTGAAAACTACTAGCGGAAACGATTGAAATAAAAGGTAGTTTACAAATGATTAAAAGCATAAAATTATGAAGAAAAAAAGCATCTCAAAGATGAATATTTCAACCTCAATACACACACGTACATTGATTACCATTCGCTTCAAAGAAATTTGATCATGAAATACTGATTAGCGGCAGTAAGTTTTCCCTTCCACTAACCACACGAGAAGACTTGTAACGTTCGACGAATATTCAGAGCAGGGGCAAGCAACCTACGGCACGCGTGCCACATGTGGCACGAGGTAGAAATCTCAGTGGCATTCTGCACTACTCTAGAAATGTGTCAATCTTTGAGAGGATGGAAGTTGATAAATTTGAAATGAACCTTATTTGACAAACATCTTCAGAATTATGAACATTTGCGGAAGTACGAAAATATCTGATGATAACTCTAAAGATAAATTTACAGCTATTTTGTAAATTATTGAATGTCATTGCAGGAGAGATTTAATTGTTTAGAGAAAATTGAATGTACTCGGCTTCCCGCTTTTGATTCCATAGATCTAAGTAAAAAAACATTCCTCAAAAATGTAAAATATTAAGAATCCGCAAAGAAATTGTTTAACAACTGAATGCTCAAAATCGTGTCAAATTGAAAACCACAAATTATATTCCTGATTTTGCTTTTTGAAAGTAAAGCGGTATTAGTTCTAGGTTCGAATTAAAATTTTTGTTTCTTATTATTTAACTATATCGAAGGAAAATACTTATATTTTATGTTTTTTTATTTCTTATTTTTATGAATATGTTTAAAAATACATAATATCTATATATGTAAGATTTTAATTTTACCTTATTTTTTGTGGAATAATTAAGAATTAGTTAAATTTTTTGTGCTGTTTATTTTTATGTTAAGAAATATCTCTAACCGATGCAAAATTAATGCATAATAAAACTGTAAATCTATATTAACGACCTTTATTCTCTTACTCTGCAAACATCATCGTGGGAATTGAATGGTTTAAAAAATGTCCTTCTGTTTGGCACGATTAATCATATTGGTAAATTAGTTTGGCACGCGCCACAGCTAAAAGGTTGTCGACTCCTGATTTAGAGTTACACCATGCCGCACAAGCACTATACATTTACAAACACTCATGCCTTCTTTTGGATTTTTGGACCCTAACACACAGCAGTCAGCGTCACTAATCGCTGTAATAGATAGGCTACTGACCACTCGTAAAATTAATATGTCTTCATTTAGGTATACAAAATATTTTAATTCCTTTTAATTTTCTCTAATCATGAGGGGGGAGGTCATGGTAGCCTGGTGTGGTGGTGGTTAAGATCATAGACTCGTGGCAGACGTGTCACGAGTTCAAACCTAGTACTGCTGAAGACTCGCCGTGCAGAAGTGGCCGGTACACATTAAATCTTGCGAGGCTGAAACGTCTTGTCGGCGGTGTGTTGTGGAATATAGGAGAGAAGGTACCAGCTCAGGTGTAGTCCACATCACTTGACCCTGATTCAAAACTACGAGGTATGTCGCCCAAAGCCTTAGTATAGCTTAATAGTACGATATAAATATTCACTGATCGCTTTTGTTTAACTTTATTTTCTAGGATCCTTTGAATTTTACTTAAAATATGCAATACTATTTCATTCACTAATTTTTTTCCCTAGTTTCTTCTTTTTTAAGTTAAAGAATTTCTACATCATCATTTGATCATCTGTCATTTGGAAAAAAAGGAGAATTTGGGGACAAAATAATCGATGAAAGCTGTAAAGAAAAATGCGTCCTATCACCAAAATGACAGTGTTCCGAACTTTTTAACACTTCCATTCACTCTTCCTCCATTTTAACGAGAACTGTTGATCCAGGAACGAGATTTATTTACGGTCCTCAGGTTCCAGTCCAATTTTGTTCTTGGACTCATCTATCAATGGCGAGTCTCAAATCACGACAGGCAGAAGAGGTTAACTCAACTCACTTAGATGAATTAACTTCCAAAACTTTCGATGGATTCAGAGGTGTTAGAATGAAGAAATTTATCATCTCCAGCAGAGAAAAATTTGCTTTGATTAAGCCTTCTTCTATTTGAGAGCTATATTTTTTTCTGTCGTCTTCTTAGAGAAACTGTTTGAGAGGTCGAATTAAATAACATATTAAATAAATCAAGTATTCCTTAAAGTTCAACAACGTTTTCTTTAAAGTTTGAGCAAACGAAGAAAGAAACTTGAAAATCTAATTTAAAAATTACTCAGATATAACATTTCTTTTTTAAAAAAGTCTGTTATATTTACTAATTAAGCTTTCTGTTATTTTTTTCTTATAAGATTATTTCTGAGGATCTAACACACACTTCAGATTCTTCAAATGTAATTTTAATGTATTTCTTGATTTAATTTGCATTTTTTGTTGTTTGTTCTTAGAAGTAATTAATGAATCGGCATTCAAGTAACAATCCTGATAGATCAGCAAATATTAACAGGAATTCTATTCCATAATTAGGGAATAAATTAATAGGTTTCCTTTTTCGTTTATTTTCAAAAGCGTTTCAAAGATGTTCCATATCATGCTTGTATGTATTGCAGCATAGTTATAATTTAAAGAAATTTTTTTCACCATGAAAAAACACATGTTTCAATCATAAATGTTTTAATCCAAAACACAAATGGTTTATGAATGCTTCTGTTATCTTTCATTTTATATGAACCATTCGCAGTTTGAAACAGGTAAGAGTCCAGAAAATGCATAAAGATTATCTTTGTGATTGGTTTTCTTTTTGCTACTTTTTGTATTGTGCCTCTCATATTTCCTAAATAAACAAATTTCCTTTACGTTATTATTCCGACTTTTTCTGACTCGATAATAAATTCCAAGTAAATTCTAAAAACTTATTTAATGATAGTGATTGAATGTCGGTAAAATGATCCCAACAACAAATAACTCATAAATACTAAAACTCTCACACGCTCATATTTTCTCAATAAATATTCAATAAAAAACTTCATTTATTTTTAATTAAATTTGATGTCATCGTCATTATGAAATGCATAATTATGTATTTGTATACTACATATATATGTGGAAAATAAAAAAGACAAAGAAAACATTTTAATATGCCCAGAACATTTCACTTTTAATCCCGACACATTGGAATCAAGTTTAGTTGGTAAAAAAGGAGAATATCTCAGTTTTACTCTCAATTCTGTGACGTCAGAGGTTCAGTGCTAAGTGTACATATCCATCAGGGGGGGGGGATTTTTTATTTTAGTACAGACAATTTTTGATGATACAACATCACCAAAATTATTTTTTAGTGGTCAATTGGTCAAAAAAATCTCTAGATTTGAGCAATTTATGTACCTAGTACCACAAATCACTTTACTACAATTCGGCGCATTGATATTATGTTTGTATATTTGATTGTTACTTCTGTAAATAAAAGGAATCTTGGTAAACACATTCCATAAAATTGGTAAAGATTTTCGAAAATTGTTTAATTGGTAACATAATCGTCCTTCCTAAGTTTCATTTTTCTAGATAAACATATCAATAGTTACTATACTTCAAAAAGACAAAAACAAATGTGTATCAAGAGCGGCTTATAAAGATGCAAAGAATTCCATTTTAGCAGGAAATTTTATGTTATTGAATGTATAATTTTCAAGTATTAAAATTTTAACATGAAGACAAAATCATCAGGTCAGTCAGTAAAAAATAAATATACTTTTTTATTATACATTGTAACAAATTTGCATGAAAATAAATGAATAATAATTTCAAGGAATAAGTTTGGATTTAGGTAATCACTTGGCGCGTGACCAGCGTAAAGTAGATATCTGAAATGAAAATGTCGTGTATTTGAAATTTAGTTCAGTCTCTTATAGAGCCTACTTCAGATTCTTGAACAGAATAATAGAGATATAGTGTATTAAATTCATTTTATCATGAAATTCCAATTTTGGACATTCTAAAGAGAAAAAGTAAAAGATGTACAATTTTGAGTATTGAACACATCAATTGACTATGGTGAAAAATCCCCTGGTTAATTGCTAACTCTTCAACTTTATGTGAAGGAGGATCTTAATTGAAAAGAAAATAAGGTGTGATGCAATATAAAATATTGCTTTGCATGATGTGTGTTCTATAGATCAGTGTTTCTCAAACTGTGGGGTGCGACCCCCTTGGGGAGCGTGATACCTCTACAAGGGGGTGCGACCATATTAAAAAGTGGAAACAGAAGATTATTTTTTTTAAAAAATTACTAGTTTACTGAAAGTAAACAAAAAAATACATTATAAAAAATAGAATACACATCTACACTGATATGATACACTTATAAAAGTATCAGTACTGCATAATGTATTTTGTAATTAATTTAACAATACTAAGTTAAGAATAAGTATAATAATGACCCCCATGGTTGTGTCACTATAAAAAAATTTTAATACTTATCTTGATAATTTGTGCGGTTTATAATGAAGCCCTTAACTGCAGATTAAAAGTTATGCGATTCACTCCCCAATGCCACCGTTTTACGCGCATGCGTGCTTATATGATGTATTGGGGAGGACAAGGAATAAAAATAAGCAAATCATCTGAAATATAAGTACATCCTTCGCAAACACTGTCTTTTATTGTATTCCAAAGCCTGCGGAATATTAAAAGTGCACCAAAAATGTCGTACTTTTGACAGACATATATATACGTCCGGGGAAAAGAACGTTTAGCTTAACGAGACGTTTATATGCGCGGGTAGAACTTAAAAGATTTAAATCCTATTGTAGATTTAGCATCAAAGTATCGTATTATTGAATTCAATAAATTGTTATTGTACGGAGGTAGGCGCGATGAAAATTATGTTTGAATATTGGGTCGCAAGTATTGAAAGTTTGAGAAGCAACTATAGATACAAAATACCTTTAGAACTGGAATGCCGAATTTTTCACTACATCATAATAATGAATGAATCAACCTCAGAAAAAAACAATTTTATAAATATGAGAAAAAGGCATTCAATTATCTTAATTTCAGAAGAATCTTGTTAATACTTGTAATTACATTGGAACTTAAAAATATGAAAGTGTTATAGCCCTAAAAGTTATAAATCTTTACCTCGTTTAGAAGAAAATTAAAAATCTTAGTTATATTAATTGTCAGTAGCTAATTTTAAATAAGTTATATATATATATATATAAAAGAAATATGTATTATTTATCAAAAACAAGAAATAATAGATAAATAACATAACAAGAAATAGCGTAATAAAAATATAAAAGCTGAACATGAAGAACAAAATTATAGAGAAATAAAAGAACTACAAAAAAGAAGAACCTAGCGAGTCAGAAAGCAATTTCGGACTTAGGACCGAATAAGTGGGGTTAAACTAGTTTAAAGGCGCCAACCTTCCCCCTTTGCAACTCGGTAGGAAAACCAAATAAAATAAAATAAACAAAACTTCAGAGAAAGTATAACTCAGAGAGCATGATAAAACCAATCACTACTATTATGTAACAAACTCTCCCAAACTCTTAATGCAGAAAAATAACAAAATCACAAAATAATTATGTAAGAAAAGTAGAAAAATACTAGAACAATTACATAAGAAAAGTATCATTCTAAAAGTAATTTAACAAAATTTCTTTACTCACAAAGCTTTTACGAAGAGAAACAAGCATCTTGCCATTAATGAAAGTCAATTATTCACCAAGTTAAAAAATTCGAAAAAACATAAACACATCTTTTGAGCTGACTTTTAAACCAGCCAGCAAAGACAAGTATAAAATGACAACAATCAAATATGGTAAAATTTGAATTGGTTGATTGTTAAAAATGTAAATTTGCTAGGCTCTAATTTGGTTGGTTGTCAACAATGTGTAAGATGTTTAAGATGTGTGTGGAAAAAATGTAAACTGTGATATGAGTGTTATGATATAATCTTCACAGCAAGACCACTAACATGCTGACTTTGAAAACCTATTGTTGTGTGATGGATTTGGAATTCGAAGTAGCAAGACGGTTAATGTATTTGTGATGATTATAAGTTCTTAAGAAATTAAAAGGGTATTCATGATCTAAACAACATTGAAAAAATTGTTTTATATTATTGTATTTATCTATTTTGTGGGTAGTTAAGTTATCATTTCTAAATAAAAAATTCAAAATTATATTTCTGTAAATTGATATATGAAAATTACTGTTCCATACGGGAATTTTAATTATATGGAACTTAAACGAATCTCTTTTGTCAAAAATGTTACTGACTACATTATTGTTAATAAGATGCAAGTCTAAATCCAAGAATTCCACCCTATTAGAGTTGAAGTTAGTTTTAAGGAGCTTGAGATAATCAGGGTAGAACGTAATATTTGGTTTGTATTCACTATTTTTACCAAAAATTATTATATCATCTATATAACGATAAATTAAGTAAGAATCATTAATAACATGATCTATTTCAAAAAAATGTAAATATAGGTTCGCTAAACAATTACTAGCTGGACCACCCTGAGGTAATCCTTTGATCTGTTTATAAAGATTATGATCAAATGTAATGAAATTTTCTTTTAAAACGAGGTTAACAAGAATATCAAATTTTTCTTTTTTCATTGAAGTATATAATTCATATTTATCATAAATTAACTGAAGAACCTTAATCATATCGTCAATATCTATAGAATTAAAAAGGTCCTCGAAATCAAAACCATGCATAGAAAAAATCAACATATCCTTAGTAACTCTAGCAATCTCTAAGCTATTTTTAATAATTGCCGTGTTTTGTAAATTATCAATTAGATTTTGAAGAAGAGATTGCAAGATCTTCCCAGACTTCGTGATATATGTATTGTATCCATTAGTGATACTACGGAATTTTATAGGGCTTTTATGAAATTTTGGTGTTAAAAAAATACTTGGATATTTAATATTATTTAGATGAATATTCAGTCTTTTGTACAAAGCTAAAAGACGATTATCATCTTCTCTATTATTGTGAATTGATTTTTGAAATGAATTATTATTTAAAATGTGGTTACTTAATATTTTACTGTAAAAATATTTACAAATTATGGCATAATTAGCAGATACCTTATCAACATATGTAATAACGAAGTCTCATTTTGGATATTTACTATTGATGATTTAAGATCTTTATATATAATTTCATTTTCAACAGTAAAATCTAATTCCCGAATTTCTGTTGCTACATAAGATCTAAATTGATTGAATGCTTCAATCGGCATTCCGTATTTAATTGCCATTTTAAGGTAGAATTTATCTAAATCTTTTATGATTTGTTTCATAACGTTAGATTTATTTTTTGTGATCATCAGACTAAAACCGGTACCTTTTTCCATAAAATTTCTTAACAAATCATCTTTCACGATGCTAAGGTCTCCTGTGACAACGTGCTAATGATAATCATCAATATAGTCCCGATATAGATTGCATCTACATGATTCAGAACTTAGGAGCTCCGAGATTTGATTATAATTAAATATAAATCTACCAAATTTCTTATTGTATTTGAAAGCCTTTTTAATAATAATATTTTTAATTGGAAAAAAGGATTGATATTTTTGAAATATACTTGAAAAATTAATTTTATTAAAGGATTTATTCATAAATAATAATGTACAATATTCTGTAGAGTAATTTTCACTTGCATCTAATTTAATATTCATTTTTTGTACTAAATAGTTATTAAGGTCTCGAATCATATGCATACCAAGAGAATCTCGAAATTTATATCTGCTTAAAATATCTGTCATAGTTTTAATTTCAGTTTTATTCAAGCCAAACATAAACGATTTAATTAAGCCTGTGTTGTAGTTATCATCAAATTTAGCAGCTAATTCTAACATAGAATTCTTGAGGGTTGACATGTCTCTAGTAACTCTTTTTCTGCGTTTAGCTTTTGAAATTCTCGCTAAACGAATATTATTACTATTATCAATAAATTTATTAAAATTCGGAAGATATAATGAATTCTCGGATTTTTGTTTAAAAGTTAATAAGACACTTTCAGCTTTCCATATAACATTCAAACCATAAAGATAATATGATCTAAATGAATCTATAAAAAAGTTTTCGAACCATAATCTTTGTTTAATATTTGGCACTATTCTAAGTATATGTACAGTTATGTTATTGAATCCATGTTTATGAAAGTGTCCTATCTCAATCTTAGCCTGGCTTTTGTTGCAATCAAATTTCCTTGTATCAGACCTATGCTGATTCAATCTAATATTGATAGTATTAGAGGTCTGACCTATGTAAGCAAATTTACATATGTTGCATGTCATTTTGTAAACACAGTTAAAAGTCTTACAAAATATATAACCTGCATCCATATCCAACTGTTCCCCACTCATCATGCCACACGCCTTGCATCTTTTATCAGTGCAAGATCTAAATTTTAATTTTAAAGCATGAATATCTCTGAAAAACCTAGTTTCTAATATGTTACCAAAATCCTTATCTCTTTGATTTCCATCTATACTATCGGAAAAATGAATATTTCGTTTTGTTGTACGAGATAAATTCTTATATTTAGAGTTCCAAAAAATTCGAGTTTTAAAAATTCTAACACGACAATGTTTAGATACAGAAGGGAAAGCAAAAAAATTCTGATTATCAAAACAATTCACCCATTTTTTTGTATCTTTTAAAAAATTTATAGTTTTTTTATATGCCAACTCAGAACCTTTGTGCCCATCACCACAACTAACTAAAGCCATACCCAAATATATACAAAATTTCTATATAAGGTCTCATAAAATGGTAAATGGATGACGATGGTACAGATACCATTATACTGTACCACCGAGCAATGTCATATCTTGGTATAACAAATTGCCAGTCGCATAAAACTTGTTATTTTTCAAATTCATAGTTATTTTAAAAGTTAAAGGTACATTGAAAGGACCCAAATAAAATATCATTATTAGCAATATATATATATATATATATATATATGTCGATATATATCATTAGCAATATATATATATATATATATATATATATATATATATATATTTCCAGGTCCGAATCAATCAAGCTCCGGACAAGAAGTAAGATTTTTTAAAGTTTATTTGCGTAAATTTAAATTTACAATAAGATCAAACTTGTATTAATAAGTTGTCTTGAGATACAGGAGAAGTGAGAAAATAGTCAGGGGTCCCCAAACGTTGTGCGAGTTTAAAAAATCAATTCTGAGAAAAATGCCTTTCTGTCACACTTACTTTTTTATACTATACCCATAATAATTAAATACCTCCTCTTTTTAGTCCCTTTATATATTTTTACACTGTATTTTTGGTCAATAAGTTTGCATCCTGTGCCCTGTATTTTTACGCTCCCACTTTTCAAATTTAAAGACCCGAAGTTGTTTTGGTATATTGTTTAGTATTTATAGAACATTACAATTTCTCCTTATCTACGATAGGTGCAAAAATTCTTGAATTGACAAAAACAAATTTTGCTGTTTTTCATTACTCAAAGATTCTGCACGATAAGTAACAAACATTGTTCCTAAGCATATTTCATGTTAAAATGAAACAATTTGCTCTGAAAATTTAAAATTGTCCAATGTCATTTAAAATGAAACGAGATTAATCATATTAAACCACTTTAGTTTCATACTTAAACTCTAAAACAGTGTTTCAAAGTATCATAAAATAAACGTACTTACTAAAACCACCCTCATATCGTTTTCCAGTTCTACGTTCGGAACCGTGATTTTCCAAAAGCGTATAAATGGATAATATTTATGATATTTAGTGTCACTTAGATTAGAAATTGTATATAAAATGGATTTAAGAATAGTATTGTAAAAAAATTATTTAAGTACAATATATATATTTTGACAAAAAATGAACAATAAACTCCTTTCTGAAAAATGCTTTTTGTTTTGAAAATATACACCTTTTCTGGAAAAAGCTTTTATTATAATAATATTTTGCCTGTATATAGCTCAGACCTCTGTACAGAGGCTCAAATAGAATTTTTGAAATATATAATTTAGAAGTGGGTTTATCCATGTTTTACTACAACACAGGGGAGAAATTTTGTGAAAAAAACGCCGATAATTATTTCAATGGGTTTTAACTCTGAAAACAATGTGAATTCTTCAAAACTCATAGTTGAGCCTCTGTACAGAGATCTGAGCTATATACAAGCAAATTATTATTTGAATAGAAGCATTTTTCACACAAAAAGAGAACATTTTAAAAAAAGGTTATTCTAAGTTAATTTTTTACCGAAATATTGTATTTAAATAAAGAATTTTGACAAAATGTCCTTAAAACAATTTTATACATGTATTCTAATCTAAGTGACACTAAATATCATGAAAATTATCCATTTATGCGGGTTTTTTAAATCACGGTTGCAGTCGGATACCTTAAAGTTGAAATATAATACCATTAGTGACTAACTCTGTTTTATAAAGAGTGTTTTTTTCCAGGTATAGAAGTATAAGTTGGCATTACTTTCCAAGATGGCGACCGATTTAACAGCTGTCAAGTGATTTATTCTCAGTTTGGTTTGGCAATTCATCAAAACGAGCATCAAGCAAGGCGTAGATTCGTCGAATGGGCCCAAAACGAGATTGCCGTTGTTCCCGATTTTCATAAGCGAATTTTGTTTAGCGAAGAAGCGCACTTCTGGTTGAATGGCTACGTCAACAAACAAAACTGCCGCATTTGGAGTGAAGCTAATCCACAAGTGTATGTCGAAACACCGTTACATCCAGAAAAACTGACTGTTTGGTGCGCTTTATGGGCTGGTGGAATCATTGGTCCGTACTTCTTCAAAAATGATGAAGGCCACAACGTTACAGTCAATGGTGATCGGTATAGAGCCATGATTACTAACTTTTTCATTCCTGAATTGAACAATCATGATGTCCATGATGTGGTTCCAACAAGACGGCGCAACATGTCACACAGCTCGTGCCACAATCGATTTATTGAAAGACTCGTTTGATGACCGCCTAATTTCACGTTTTGGATCTGTGAATTGGCCTCCAAGATCTTGTGATTTAACACAGCCAGACTATTTTCTGTGAGGCTATGTAAAGTCAATGGTCTATGCGGATAAGCCACAAACGCTTGATCATTTGGAAGACAACATTCGCCGTGTTATTGCCGATATACGGCCACAAATGTTGGAAAAAGTCATCGAAAATTGGACGTCCAGATTGGACTACATCCGAGCCAGCCGTTGCAGTCCTATGCCAGAAATCATATTTAAAATGTGATGCCACAAGATTATCTTTCGAATAAAAAAAAATTCATGTCAATCGAATAATACATCGTTGTTTTATTGCAATTTAAAGTTCTATACCTCTAAAAAAAATCCTTTACTTATTCTAAGTCTAGTGACTAAATCTGTTTTATACTAAGACAGTGTTTTTCAAACTGCGGGGTACCCCTCCCTACGGGTGTGTGATATTCCATCTAGGGGACACGAGCACATTGAAAAGTCGAAAATAAAATATTTAAAACAAGTATTAATTTACTGAAATGAAAAGTAGAACAAAATATATTTCGACGCAAAAATTAAACAAACATTTATACTGATGTAATACACTTATAAATGTATCCATTCTGTTCATTATTTTTGATAGATAATTTGTCAATACTAAATTATAAACAAGTTTAATAATTACTAGTGACATCCATGGGCTTGTCATATTCAAAATTTAGTACTTATCTTCATAATTTGTATGGTTTATACTTAAAGCTTTACGTCAAAGTACATTTTTATTGTATTTATTACATTGTTATTGTATGAGTGGGCGCAAATATTAACATTTGAGCTACTCTGTGCTAAGGACGAGATTTTTATGATCTAAAACAGTGATTCTCAAACTGTGGGTAACCCTGCGAGGGGGGGGGGGCGAGCATATTAAAAATAAAAGCTTTAAAAAATAATTTTTTAGGAATAAAGTAAAACAAAATGCTTTCTGACATAATAAAAATACACATTTACACTGGTATAATGTATTTTTTATCATCTGGTGATCATTAAAGGTAAAAGATTCCACTTCAAACGCTCATTAGCTATCTTTGATCCTATAACCAAATAAAAAAAGACATTTTGTTATCTTTAATATAATCTCACGATGAGAGATTTTTTTTATAACGTTTCTTTTAACCCCTAAAATACTACTTTTAATTATCATATATTTGACCATGGAACTTACTAGTATGTTTCACTCCGTCTCCTTTTCTTTTAGAAAAGTTGTAAATATTATTTTTCTGTTGCTTTTTTCCCATGTGAATGAGTTTTAGGATTCATGGATAAGCGTATTGAGCAGTCTGAAGAATTATTTGGCCAAGATGTATTTTTATGAGTATTCTGAATTATATAATGCATAATGAAAAACGTTTTACGCAGTTATTTTTTAGAACATGCTACACTTTCCCCCATGAACAATTTTGTGGTTTTTATTGCTGTGTTTGGTTTTTATTGTTGTTTTTTACGACTTATTATGGTTTATAAATATAAATGAGCAGAATATAAAATAAATGAGCATCTGTGATCTCTCTATTGAGGGAAGTTGAAACTAATCAAGCAATTGAAATACGTGCTGAAATAATGCATATTAATCAAGATAGCGAAAGTAAACATGAAAAAAGTGATAGACATGAAACGTTTGAGTTGAATTGAAATTCTCAAATGCTGCCTAAAGAACTCTATGAAGAAAACTATGAAGCCATAAATGTAGCACTTTGCCTTGTCAAAAAGACACAACGAAGAAAAACTTCAAAATGCTATTTGTAGATCATCAAATCACAGTATCATAGCAAAAGTACAATAAAGTGAACAAAATATGACAGTTTTGCTAGAAAATAACGTTCCTGTATTGTTGGCAAAAAGTGTCTGTGATTTATGTCTTTTATTAAGGACACGCACATTTGGAACATTTTCTTTAGTTTCAATGGATTTTTTCTCAAATTATCAAAGAAAAATCGAAAAGTCCTTGAAAGTAGGTAAGTATATTTTCTCTTAATTAAATCATTCTCTGGAATTGGGATTTTTATCGTGTATAGTAAAACTAATTATAAAATAAATTATAGTTTTAATAAAAAACACGTTCTTATAGTGAATCGAACTAAAAAGTAAATATATATATATATGTTACTTAAAAGTAACATATACAAAATTTAATACTTATCTTGTTAATTTGTACGGTTTATAATTATGATTGTATTGTAGCTTTAGTGCCAAAAAAGTGCATTATTACATTCAATACATTATTATTTTTAGGAAGGGGGTGCGATAAAAATTATGATTGAAAATTGGGTCGCCAGTAGTAAAAGTTTGAGAACCACTGATCTAAAATAAATACATATAATCACATAAAATCGATAAATAAAAATATCTACAGCATTTTAGGAGATAGGTATAAAAATTAAATAGCGAATTTTCCCAGTACGCAAAAATTATCCGTATACAAAATGCAATAGCAATATAGTTTCAACACAAAATGTTTCTACACTTGGTAACTTAAAAATTTTATAATACATTAAGGAGAAATATAATTAAATTTCCCTCGACTGATTTTTATTCATAATTTCAATTAAGTCATCTTAAAACACACATATACACACAAGGAAAAAGAATAGAATAAATTTTCCTTTAAATTATTTATTTCCACATTAGCAATTCAAGTAAATTCCCTACATACAGATTGTTTTAAAGGAATATACACATAAAAAGATTTAATAACTATCTACAAATTTTATTTAGACCATAAAAAATTCATTGCATAATACAATAGTCTAAAATTATGAATAACAAAACAAAAAAGTTTTAAAATTCTCAAACAAATTTAGTATAGCCTTGTTTCACCCATACCACTTGAAATAGAAATTCATTCGCTACAAATAATCCTAAAAGATACCTTCTTTATCAAAAATAGAAGAATATTTGCTATTTACTTGCAGAATATTCCAAAAGATTGCTTTATTTATTTCCTTTTTCTATTGAAGTCTATCCAAAGAACTTAGATAAAATCATTTGCCATTTTTATCTTTACTTTCAAAAACAAAAGCAAGCAAAAATTATGCAAAAAGAATTTTAATTAAGTATTACTTTCAATCGAGCTTTCAAGTAGAGAAAAGCAAATAGAAAAAAAAATTATACATTCTCCCGTTGGCATTTCGAAGTTTATATTCAGCATGCAATGAAAATCGTAGAAAAAAAGTTATTTTGATAGATAAACATTCAAAACTTCCACTAAGGACAGTTCCCAAAAGCAGTTTCTAAGAAATTCAATTTCAGAAATCGAAAAGTTTGTTTGCGGTGTTCATTTTAACAGATTAAAACTATTTCAAAAAGAATCAAAACATCAAGAGTTTTTGCATTTCAACATTTCATGGAGAGCGAAATTCACTTCCTCGAGGTTATTTTCTTTTGCTTTTAGCTCTTTTGAGCCGTTTGTAGATGTTAATCAATGAATCTGTAAAGAAAAATGGTTTTGTTGAAGGGATCTCTCTCTAAAAGGACAAAACGCTCGTAGACAAGTGGTATTTGGTGAGATACTAATTAGCAAGATTTTGTCTCAAATTAAGACAGTGTTTCTCAACACAGGGCTTCAAAATTTTGCGGTACATAAACAATAAAATAAATTTAAAACAACTTTACTTATCTATAATACACTACTTAAAATAATTTATGATAATGATTTTTACTATTACCCCCTTCCCAAATAATATGTACCACAAAGACAGCAAAATGCTTATTTAACAATTAATTAAAAATTGATTATAAAAATAAAGTTAATGTGAGAAATTTGAACTTGATGGTTTTTGATAATTTCGTTTATATTTCGCAGTAAAAATGATAATGCCATTCTCATTTCATCATCTACATTTAAAAGTTTCGATCTTTCTCATTTTTATATTTGTAATGCTTAAAATCCAAAATCACACAAATAAGATGTAGAAAATTGTAACAATGTTTTTACAGTTTCTTTGGCTATTATGGATAATCGGCTCTAATTTTAATCTGAAATGAATAAATTGAGTTTTCAGAATGTTTTGAAATTAAATCTCGATTATATAACAGAGCGAAATCAGTTCTTCGTTCAAAAATTAGTTCCTATACAGATGTATCTGTTATCACAAATGGATTACAAACCCAATCAACTTTTTTATGTCTAAATTTGGGAAGTAAAAAATAACTCTATTCTCTATAATGTTGCCAAATGGTCAATAATAATTTTATGAAAAGTTTATTTCTATAAATTGGCCGAATGATTCGGTTCCAGATTTTTTTTCCCTCGGATTATACATAAAAATTTTTTTAAAAAAATTGGTGGCCCACTTGAAGAATTTTTTAAGAATTTGGTGTCACACAAGTGCCACGACACAGTAGCATTAACAATTTTTTTCATCCAATAATGCTCCAATTCCTTTTTAAATTAAAATACTGTAATCATATTTTTAATAGTTGTTGGCATTTTTCACAGGTCATAATAAAAAATTTATAAAATAACGTTATATCTTTCCTCTATATCTTGTTTGATTATAAAGAATGTTAATGAATATTTATCGAATGTTTCACATTCCTTTAACAAAATATAACAATAAATATTAACAACGAAGCAAATTACAATTAAAGTATTATAAAATTACTAGCATGTTGCTGTTGTTTTTTCTCAATCCCGAGATCAGGAGAAGTAGATCAGGTCCATGAGTATTCACCCTGAAGAAGTCTAAGACCAATAGGGGATCTGTAACC
The DNA here is from genome assembly GCA_019973935.1 of Trichonephila clavipes. Classification (NCBI taxonomy): domain Eukaryota; kingdom Metazoa; phylum Arthropoda; class Arachnida; order Araneae; family Nephilidae; genus Trichonephila; species Trichonephila clavipes. Next base: position 272,817 of record BMAU01018046.1, on the reverse strand, counting down.
AAGTCCTGCCTGGTAAGCCCCAAACAAGATAAAATATAGCCAGGGGAGGCTTGAGCAGAAGAACACTTAGTGCAAATTTCGAAATGTTTAATGCCATCGACAAAAATCAATGACATCAGATGACCACTAAGGAATCGAGTAAGCGCAGTTGATCTCATCTACTGCTACCCCGAACCAAATAATCACCAGAGCATTTGCTCTGAAACCTTGGGTGCACCGGTGGGGTCATCCAAATGTCCTTATTCTTTGCTTTATACTTCGAAAATAGTTTCCAATAAGGGTGTGAGGTGTGGCAGGCGTTGTAGTTTCGCCAGCACCAGCCCTGGCAAAGCTGTCCGCAATTTCGTTCCCAGCAATGTTGACATGAGAAAATTAACTTAGAATATCCTTTTTTCAAAATGTTCTCCTTTTGTAAAAAATGCTTCATAATAATAATATTTTGCCTGTATATAGCTCAAACCTCTCTACAGAGACTCAACTATGATTTTTGAAAAATTCACATTATTTTCCGAGTTACAACTCATTGAAATAATTATCGGCGTTTTTTTCTTAAATTTTTTTCCTCTACTGTCGTAAAACATGGATAAAACCACTTCTAAGTTACATATTTAAAAACTTCTAGTTGAGCCTCTGTAGAGAGATTGACAGGCAAAATATTATTATAATAGAAGCATTTTTCACAAAAGGAGAATATTTTGAAAATGAGTCTTTCTATGTTCATTTTTGTCAAAATATTGTACTTAAATAATTTTTATTGTAACATTATTCTTAAAACAATTTTGTATACATTTTCTAATCTAAGTGACACTAAATAGCATAATTATTATCCATTTATACGCTTTTGCAAAATCACGGTTCCGAACGTAGTCGGATACCGTAACATTTGAAAAAATACAATCTGGTAGCATATTATTACCCAAATTTTTTAAAAAATAAAATGTCTACCATTAATTTGAAATAACTGCTAGTAGCATCGATATTTATTTTGTATTTTTTAGAATGAAAAATATAAGATTGCTATCATTTTCATTGAAGTTATTTGCTTCACATTAACCCGAAAGTGGTCGCGAGAGGCTCACAAAATCGTTAATTCGGAGAAAACATTGTTTGTTTGTTGCTAATGATCTTCTCAGTATCATCTTTCTTGACAGTCTGCATGGGATCAAACGTGTATTTGCCGCATATCTACTTCTTTTTTGAGGCTGGCAAACGTTGCTTTTACAATCTTGAGGTATTTGGGTCGATTAAGTTCCGCACGTGACCACTTTTGTTCCAAAATATTTTCTATGAACAAGCTATATTTTTCCCCTGTGTACGACATTTGTTTGATTGCTGTTTTGTATGACTTATTATAGTTTATAAATGTGTAAATGAGCAGAACATAAAAATGAAATGGGCATCTGTGATCTCTATTGAAGGAAGTTAAAACTGATCAAGCAAGGGAAGAACCTGCTAAAATAATGCATATTAATCATGATAGCGAAAGCAAATTTTACACGAAACGTTTGAGTTGAAAGGAAAGTTTTCAAATGCTACCTAAAAATTCCATCAAAGACGATATAAAGCCATAAGATACTTCATCCTTTTAAAATACACAAGCAAGAAATAGTTCAACATGCTATTTGTCGATCATCAAAGAATAATAAAACTATGATAACTTAAGAAACATTTGACAGTTTTGCCTACAAATATTATTCCTGTAATGTTAATGAAAAGTGCCTGTGATTAGTGTCCTTTATTTAAGTCACACACATTTGGAAGTTCTTGGTTCAATTCGATTGATATTTTTTTCTCAAATTATCAAAGAGAAATTGAAAAGTCTTTAAAAGTAGGGGTAAGTATACTTTCTCTTAGTTAAATTATTTACTGGAAGTACGATTTTTACCATATTCAATAAAAATAATTATAAAAAAAAGAATTTAAGCCATTGGATAATAGATTTGTTTGCACTAAACATTTCCCCTGCATACAATATAAGCTTTTACTAATTTAAAATCCCATTACTGTTTTTCAGACATTTTCACTGCATGTTTCACATTTTACATGTTTCTATATATTTGGTTTATGTTTACAAGAATTCATTAGACTCCACTTAAACTTCAAAATTGCCAAATGCAATTTGACAGCAATGAAAAACATTTTATATATAATGCATACTTTTAATTCTATCTACTTATACTTTAATTCTAAGTCAGGGGTGAATATACTTTTTCCTGGTATGGGCTACATCTAATATTTTTAAGAGGTTGCGGTCCCCCCAGAAGCTTAGATGTGGCTATTCTGTATTAAAACTGTGTGTTTTCTTTTCTTAACACCTATTTTCGATATTGTACCCCTCTTTTAAAATAAGACGGATTACTATTTTTGCTACAAAAATACAAAATTGTCAAGTTGAATACTTGAATAATTATGAGAGTGACTGTTAGTAACTAGAGATTAGACGTATTCAATGCAGTGAGCGTGGAACATATGTGAAGCGATAAATCTGAAACCGACGAAAATTTGTTTGCTGCCAAGTCCTGCACCATCGAGGGACATGACATCAATACGAAAACGCGTGGAAACGCGGGCATGGTATGATGTATCAATAGTCACTCCCGTACAAACGCGAGAAGAGCTAGCTTATCATCGAAATTTATCCTTCCCTTGGTATCCGACTAGGTTGAAAAAGTGTTTTTTGACAAAAAAGTCGAATTTTTTTTATGATTGTGAAATTAAGCCCCAGCCTTTAAGATTCCAAAACAGTCTTTATTTTAATTTTACGTAAATTAGAACTCTAACTATAGCAATTTAAATAAGTCATAGTAGTTGAAAACGAAACCGGAAGTAATGCAATCTGGACCGGAAGTGAGTGACATATGCAGTGTTTAATTATTATTTCCCTAAAATGAAGTTTCAAAAACCAAATTCTAATTATCTGCTAACTAAGCCACAGTTTGCTAATAATTATTTCAAATAATTTTGTTCCAAACGATTAGCAACGGCATTTTAAGACTATCGCTATTCCGTGTTTGTTTACATTCGACGTTAGATTTACCACGCCTATTTTAATTCTTTTTTTTCTCTATTTTGCTTTATTTTTAGAATTTAAATTATTTTATTTTAATCTTTAATTTATTTTACCTGAAATCATGGGTAAATGTCGTTCATATCGTCCCCGTTCATATCGTCATGAAAACCAAAATACAAGCACTAAAACTGCTTCATCTAATGAAGAAATTATGACCGCCAGTTCACTGAAGCTGCAGCAATGTAATGAGGTAAATAATGATGTAAGTAACATTTCAGAACATTTAACTGAAAACAGATTGATTGATCTGGAAATTTTAATTGGTATTTTTTCCTTATTGTGTTGCCCAACAAAAACGTGTACAGCAGGAAGCCTTTATCTTGTAGAAGATTCAAGGTTTGGATTATCTTCAAGCTTTTCTTTGCACTGCAAAAATTGCAGTTTCATATCGGCATTTTGTACTTCTAAAAAGTTAGACAAAACGAATGAACTCAATACTCGTTTTGTTTATGGATTAAGATTGATTGGTAGGGGTGTTTCAGCAGGAAGAAAACTTTGTGCTGTTTTGAATCTACCTCCCTTTCTCTCAAAGCTTGCATTCCGCCAACAAGAAAAAAAACTCCTCAGTGCTGCTGTTTCCATTGGAGAAAAAATAATGAATGACGCAGCAAAAGGTATTAGGCAATTAAAAAAATCTATACATGGTACTGTAAATTGTGGTGTTTCGATGGATGGTACCTGGCAGCGTCGTGGTTTTTCTTCGCTAAATGGTTGTGTTAGTGCAATATCTGTTGATACTGGGAAAATTATTGACTTGAAAGATTATCTCAGTTTTTTAGAAAATGTAATTCAAAGACGGAACAACAAAATGTGAAATTGCAGTGTAATCATCATAAAGGATCTTCATCCAGCATGGAAACGGTTGGGGCTTATCGTATTTTTGAGAGGTCGGAAGATCATAGAATGTTACGATACACTGACTATTATGGGGATGGGGATTCCAAAGCTTTTGATGCCGTGAAGGACATTTACGGTAAAGACTCTCTTACGAAGCTAGAATTTATAGGGCATATTCAAAAAAGAGTTGGAACAAGGCTTCGAAAATTGAAAAGCAGAAATAAAGGACTCGGGGGAAAGGTAAATTAACTGATGGTTTAATTAATAAGTTACAAAATTACTATGGGATTGCTATTCGAAGCAATATTGGGAATTTGGACAAAATGCAGTCTGCTGTTATTGCTGCCTTCTTTCATTGCTACTCATCAAAACATCAGCCAAAACATGGACAGTGCCCTGTCGGAGATGAAAGTTGGTGTAAATTTCAACGGGCTAAAGCTTCAAATATTGTGTACCAGGATAAATCTTTGGGCCTGCCACAAAATATTGTTCACACGATAAAGCCTGTTTATATGGATTTGTGTGACAGAAATCTTTTTAAAAAATGTTTACACGGAAAAACTCAAAATCCGAACGAAAGTTTTAATGCAATTTTGTGGCAGATATTACCGAAAGAAGTTTTCGTTGAGCATCAAACATTGCGTTTAGGAGCATATATTGCTGTTGTGCAGTTTAATAATGGCTTTCAGGGATTAATATCCATATTAAATGAAATGGGTATTGTTTCGGGGTATTATACTATACGGGGACAAAAAATCTTCGATAATGAGCGCATTGCAGACTCAAAACGTCACTCACTGCCAACAGCAAAAACCTGCAGAAGAAAACTTAGGGCCATTCGAAGAAAAAAAATATAAAAATTGAGGAAGAAGAAGGAATTACCTATAAAACTGAAGAATTTTAAGTTGTTTTGTTTAATATTTACTTTATGTAACTTATAAGTATATTTTTAAATGTGTTTTTGAAAAATAAAATTTTCACGATAATTTTTGCATGAAAACTGGGATATCTCAAGAACAATTATATAAAATTCAATGAAATTTGCAACACTTATGTGTTATAAGCCCTTGAGAGTGTAGCAAACCGCAGTTTTTTAAGATACTTACACTTAATAACATTTTATAGTCCTTTTTAGCAAAGAAAAATAAAGAGTAATTTTGACGAAAAATCATTAACGTGAAGTTCGAATGCTTATTAAATATTTATTTTTGAAAATATTTTTTAACCTGCGGTTTGTGACACTTCAGGTGGATAAATAAATATATCAATGCAATTAAAATTACATTATGTCCAATATATTTTTTTACGCTGTTTTTCCTGAAATTGAAATTTTTTTAAAAATTTTACTAAAATAATTTTTTTTCAGAAACAGAGGTGATGCATGGTATTTATTTCATAATTATAACTCTTTAAGCCTATTTATGTTCTTTAAAATAATAAAATTCTTCTGATGATCAATTTTAGAAAAATTGGTCTTCGAACCTAGTCGGGTGCCTTAAGTCGGCGTGGGTGAAAAAATTCATTTATACGGCTGGCATCACAGCGGTTGCTTTTTTTCCCTACGGCCTTTGTGAACGTGTTAAACGTCATTGGATCCTTTCAATGAAGTTACATGTGTCGTCTACACATTCATAAAATCATTTGTTTAAATAAACACAGGCGCATCAATTTTAAAAAGCCGATTCCCATTCTGTTTGTTGTTGTTGCTGTTGTTTCTGATCTCCATGTCTAGCCAAGCTAGATCAAGTCCATGAGCCTATTCACTCTCAAAAAGTCCAATACTATTAGAAAATCTTCATATAGATCTTGTTTTGAAAGCCCCTGACAGTCAAGTATGTGTTCTGAAGATGCCTGGCAGGCAGAACACCTTACACAAGATGGAAAAACTTTGTTACCATCCCTAAAAGTCAAAATTTGGAGGTGGCCACTCCAAAAATGAGTCAGAAAAGTTTGTTTCTTCCTGTTGCATTGAAGGAAAAGAGAACCGCCAGATCGTTTAGCCTCGTACCAGTGATGAGCAGGAGGAACAGTTGTAGAGAGCGAAGAAGTCATAAATGGAGAAAAAAGTACAGTTTCTGTGATCAACAAAGACCGGAGCACCAAGGGGTAGTAGGCTGACTCTCAGCTCCTTCACCTGCAGTTTTTAGCTGGGCATAGTGGAATGGCCTTCACGCCAAGGGTGACCCTACCAGGAGAAAAAATGTCCCGACATACTTCGCCCATTCTGCACAGGAACACCCCCTCGCCACGTTGAGGCAAGCTCAGGACTTGAGGGAGATTCTCCATTCTAATTGGCGTTGGTATTCCATAAATGTGTTTCTTTTAGTATGTGGTCCTTAGGTCTTAATAAAGTGGGACACCGCAACATGTTTTGGTGGCTCATCAGTCGATTGCGATCTACTTAATTCTTATACTTGTTTTAAATCAACAGCCTTGTAACAAACAACAAATTTTTAATTTATATATATACATATATATATAATAAAAACATCCTATTTATTATAAGTTATGCATTATAGTCCAAAAAATATATTAGTTATATTTATTAACATATATAATTCAAGTTAAAATCTTCAAACGCATATATCAGTATTGCTTATCTAATAATAGTAGGAATGTAGGACAGCAGAGCCCCGGAAACTCGAACTAATGTGGACCGAAGGACGGCCGAGTTTCAGAAAATGCGGGGTTATCGAGTATGGGATTAAAAAAGAAAAAGTACGACTGTTTTCTCAAAAATTATTGTCCTGCACTTGTATGTATTGTTTGCATGTGAAAATTATGATTGAATATTGGGTCGTGAATATTGAAACTTTGAGAAGCACTGTATTAGAGTATGCACGGTTTTTTTTCCAATTATTTCGGTGCAACGTGCATTTAGAAATCGCTACGGAAAAGAAGCACCATTCAGCAAGAGCATTCTGGGCGATGGTTTCATCAATTTAAGATAACAGGTTGGTTGTGTAAAAAGAAAAGCAGCGGCTAAACAAGTATCTCCGAAGCAGCAATGGAGAGGATGAGGAAGAGTTTAGTTTAAAGTCCTCAGAAGACTGTATTGTCACTTGTAAACTTGGAATGCCCCGGAAAACAGTATGGAAAATTCTACGAAAAAAATGAAATTTCAAACCGTATTATTTTCAAGTTCACAACAAATAAGAGAAGACGACAAGTAATTATTTGTGCAGCATTATGAACCATTGATAGAGTGATGTACAAAAGGCAGGGAAGAAATGTATTACAGATTGGACGTATGCTCTGCAACAAGAGGGTAACATATCAAACATCTGAAACAGAAAAAAAATTGAAACATTTCTCTTTACATTAATAGATCACTTATTGTAATATGTGCAGGGACGTCTTTAGACTTCTTGGGGCTTTTAGTCCCCTCTAAAAAGTAGGCCCTTGCCTTGTAGACAAATGTAGGTCCCACTTATGGCATTAGAAGTAAACAGCACATATATTACGTTGTTAAATACTCGTACAAGCAATAACCTGAAACAAGTAAATGTGCATGATTTACCATCACACATACTAACTCGACGAACTGCCTACTTTTGACTGAATGAGTAATGATGGTTTATGGTGGTAGGCCTGTGCATGGACGATGGTCATCATATATAGCCAGTTGACATATCGTTCAAAATTCCCCAGTTTTTCGGAGAATACAACCGGAAATAACATGTGACCTTTGAAAATATTCGAATTATGATCTTCTCAAGGCTTAGTTGAAATTGAGATGAGGTCCCTATTGAGGCCGAGGCCCTAAGCCTGGTCCCAGTTGGCCTATTCCTTTAGATGTCCTTGAATATGTGTAGTAGTTACGATAATAAGATTTTTTCAAATTCGGATTCATCATTTGTACTCACTCTGTATTTAGTAATATAATTGTCATCTTCCTTAGTTATTAAAAATTTTCCAACTCATTGCAGTGAATAGAATAAATTGTGTGTAGGAAGTTACTTTTATGATAAATGTATTGTTGTTACACCGAAAACACTCTACAGAACCTTAAAGTCTCAATTTTTTGGAGTTGAATCAAAAGAAAACTCAAAAAAAGTTAAATCGTTTCTCAAAGCATTTTGATGTTATATAGATTTCAAATTAAATCGATCGTACATTTTACAACTCAAACGATAAATCGATAGCAAAGTGCAGCAATGAAAAAAAGACAAGAAAAATCATCTAATTTTCCGATACTTTTGTGTGCCAGCATGGAAGAGGTTTCAGCACTCCAAGATAACATTTTTCCTCTTTAACAGGATCAAAGAAAGTATTATCTTCTATCCATACAATACCTCTGATTGAGAGGAATCCTCTAAAATTTCTGGATAACATTTCTTTTCTTTTATTATCTATTTCTTTACAATCGATTGGGCAAGAAACCATTGTATTGATTCCTTTGGAACCAATCCCTTCATTTTTAGTTTATTTTTACCTGTATCTAATCTTTCAAGTAGAAAAATATTTTCGTTTTCTCTTATTTTGGTGGAAATAGTCGACAATTTTTAAAGAACTCTCAAATTCTTATTATTTGCATATCTTTATACAAAGGCCTCATTCCACTAAGAATAATTTGATTTCGTATTTGATAAATGTCTTTAAAAAAAAGTAGCATTGAACTTGTTACCTTATAAGTAGAAGTGAAAGTTTATTTGGTGTTTATAAATTGAAATAAATGTTTTTATTTATTTTATAGGAAGTAAGTTCAAAAAGGATTATTTAATGTAATATTAAAATTGCATTCACGCAATCGTAGTACATGTATTTTTCTGGTTTTAATATTTGGGGGTGCAGAGAGATACACCACTTTACTTCGCAAATAGTACATTAATAAACATTGAAAATTCATTACTTACGTACTATACCGTCGACCACACACACACAATTTTGACAAGCCAAAAGACGCCGCCAAATGCCGTGATAGTGGAAACCGTTCCAGTGCACTTTCAAATACAGTAAAAATAAGAATGACAACATTAGTGACATTTTTTGTAATGGGTGATGCCTTTTCCCTTTTTTCCTAAGTTGGTCGACGGTATAATACATAAATACTGAAAATTTTTGCTTTATGTTATTACCTGAATTACTTTCTTGTGCTACTTAAGTAAAGAAGCGATTATGCTATTTCTTTCACGTCTTGCTAATATTTTTTGTTTGTAATATCTAGCTTATGCTAATAAATAGTTTCTTTATACTTATTTAATTAATGGCTAATCTTCTTGATTAATGAGATTATGTTTTTCCTTCGTAGTAATCCTCTTTATAATTATATCTGTACAATGTCTAATTGATGTAATTAACCAAATGATGTTATTCCAAAAAGATCGAAATCAATGAGAAATAACGGAAACAAATATTTAACTGTAATAAGTTTTAGTTAATAATACAAAAAGGATGCAATAAATTTGTAAGCAAAAGGATTGCCGATCTTATTTTATCACTGTATTGTTTATAAAGAAAACGCGTTTACCGAAATAAATGTGTTCATTTTACCTTAAAATTTAAATGAGGTTACGAATATCTATATTACTATTATTTACATAATAAAATAGATTAATTTATTCACTTACTGGTTACAATGTCGCTTTTAAAAACTATATTACATCTGGTTTTTTTAATAATAAATGTAACAAGTGGGCTAGAACGCTAACAACCATCATCGCTGGGCTACCTCAGTTTACGCTAGATCAAAAAGCAGTGTCCTAAAAATAATCGCAGTACCTAAATTTCTCTTGCTTTGCTCTTAATAGTACTTGTTAAAAATGCGTTCAAGTTCTGATCAAAAAGTATCCGACCTTGAATTTTTTCTCGCCAAGTAGAGATTGTAAAGCGGCACAACTGTGCACCATGAGAGGCGGCATCTTATGGTATCCGACTACGTTCGGAACCGAGATTTTAAAAAAAGCGCAGAAATGGATAATTTTCATGATATTTAGTGTCACTTAGATTAGAATACATGTATAAAGTTGTTTTAAGGACATTTTGACAAAAAAAAGTACTTAAATACAATATTTCGGCAAAAAATTAACTTGGAATAACCTTTTTCAAAATGTTCTACTTTTGTGAAAAATGCTTCTATTAAAATAATATTTTGCTTGTATATAGCTCAGACCTCTGTACAGAGGCTCAACTAAACATTTTGAAGTATTCGCATTATTTTCAGAGTAACCCCCAATTGAAATAATTATTGGCGTTTTTTTCTTAAAATTGCTCCCCTCTGTTATCGTAAAATAGGAATAAACCCACTTCTAAATTAAATATTTAAAAAATTCTAGTTGGGCCTCTATACAGAGGTCTGAGCTATATACAGGCAGAATATTATTATAATAGAAGCATTTTTTGCAAAAGGAGATATTTTGAAAATGCGTCATTCTATGTTCATTTTTTGCCAAAAAATTGTACTTAAATAATTTTTTGTTGTAATACTATTCTTAAAACAATTTTATATACATTTTCTAATCTAAGTGATACTAAATATCATAAATATTATCCATTTATATGCTTTTGCAAATTCACGGTTTCGAACGTAGTCGGATTCCTTAATGCACATACTTCTATTTCTTTCTTTCATCCCAGTATACCAGTCATTTCCTGTATGAATTCAAATTAAGAGCAGTTACATATGTTGTCCAAAGATAACTAAACGACTTGAGCAGGAGAAAAATTTTTTTTTCAAAAGCTTGATCATTTTCTTAGTGAAACGATTTGTAAGATTCAGCAAGTGTTAAGTGACGGTGCTATTTGTGAACTACACAAAAAAAGTAGGAGTTTAACCGAATCAAAAATGCCCAGACATCGGTAGAGAAGGACCAGCACTCTGAAAGACCGCAAACCGCTCGAAATGCACTTGTTGTTGAAAAGGTGGAAAATTTGATGAGAGATCGTCGTTTAACCGTACGAAACACTGCTGAACAAGTCGAGATCAGTACAGATTCTCCATATGCAATTTTGTGTGATCATCAGAGCGGCTGCGAAATTTGTTCCCAACCATCTGTTGGAGGAACAGAAAGAACAACAGAAGCATTTGCATAGGACCTACTGGATGCTATCAATTCTGAACCTAGCTCCTTGCGACTTCTGACAGTTCCTGAAAATGAAAACAACATTGAAAGGATCAATCAGGATAATCAGATAATCAGGATAATCAGATAATCAGGATAATCAGATAATCAGGATAATCAGATAATCAGGATAATCAGATATTCAGGATGATCAGATAATCAGGATAATCAGAATAATTAGGACTTTAAGGCTAATCAGATAAGGCAGAACGCGACGGCAGAATGCTACACCATTCAAAACGAAGTCTTCCACAAGTATTTTTCGGCAGAGAAAGGAATGCTGGGCTAAGTGTATGAAAGCGTAAGGAGACTAATTTGAATTTGATTAGGATCATATTCCAGTAAAATAACGAAGATATTTTTCTGGCGAAAGGTCGGAGCATTTTTTAGCAGAACTTGCATGTAAAATTTTTTACTTGTAGCTAGATTATTTAACAAAATAGTTATCCCCTTATTCAACATAAAACCACTCATGTTCACTAAGTGCCTTAGAACAAAAACTCTGACCGATCTAAAAAGATCTGTTTTCTTTGAGTGATTTTTCTTACCGGATTTCAATTCAAAAGGAAATTAACACCTTATTTCCATTTTAAAAAACTAATGGTGTAGATAATATACTTAAAAACAAAAAGAAGACATACAAGGTTGAAATAGCTGAGAAAAACATTGAGAAGGAGGACTCTCCATAGCAGAAAAATTTTAAAGGTAGAAGTTATTGCAGAATCATCATATCAAAAATTGAGAACATTTTTTTTCGAAAAAAATATAATATATAAAGTTAGAGATAACATCAAAGATATTTTTTTCAATACATGAATTTACCACAATTATGAAGTTTTTTGTGTTTAACTGTTGAAAATTCATGTAGTTTTTAACAGAATTGGAGAATACATCAACAATTTCCTGTATAAAAAACATATTAAAATAATTTTAAGTTATAATTCAGTGTTTCTCAAACTGTGGGGGGCGCCCCCTTTGGGGGTGCGATAAACCTACAAGGGGGGCGCGAGTATATCGAAAATAAAAGATTAAAAAAAAGTGTATTTACTGGAATGAAGTAAAACAAAATACTTTCTGACATAAAAAAATTCACATTTACACTGATATAATTTACATATATCATCTGCGATATTACGTCATCAAAAAATAAAAGCTTCTACTTCAAAACCTTATTAGCTATCTTTGATACTATAACCAAATAAAAAACATTTTATTTAATTTGCTGTAATCCCATGATAAGAGATTTTTTTATTACATTTTCTTTTCAAACCGAAAATGCTACTCTTTCAGAGAAAAAAAACAAAACCCAGACCCACAAAATCAAAAAATATTTTAAGAAGATAAAAAAATCATCATTGTTATTTATTATTGCTATCAGCTGTAGGCAGCAGAATATATTTGCTGCAGTTTCACCTTCGAACTTACTTGTACTGTAAGTTACGTCCCTGCTCTTATGTGTGTTTGTTTTTTTATTTAGGGAAGTTGTAAATAAACTATTTCTGCTGCGATTTTTCCTTGTAAAATATTTTCATTATTTTTGGAAAAGCACAGAGAGCACTTTGAAGAATTACTAGGCCAAGATTTATTTTTATGAGCATTCCCAAACATATAAAGCATAATGAAAAACGTGTTACATAATTTTTAGAACATCCATATAGTAATAAATACACTTTTAATGCGGAAGTGGTCACGCCGAGCACAGAGTGCACGAAATCGGTAATTCTGGCAAAACTGTTTCATTGTTACCAATGGCCCTGACACTATTCTCCTGTTTGACAGTCTTAACGTAAACTAAAATATATTTGTCACATATCTCCCTCTTTTTTGGGAGTGAAAAATGTTTTTTTTACAATTTTAAGGTACTTGTTTTGACTGAGTTCCCGGTGTAATCACTTTTTTTCCGAAATATTTTCTGTGTCCTTGAAAGTAGGGGTGAGTATATTTTCTCTTAATTAAATTATTTACTGGAATTACGATTTTTATTGTGTTCTATAAAAATAGTTATAAAAAAAGGATTGGGGTGATTCAATAACCCCGCAAGAACATTAGTATCGAGTGCGCGCCTGCTCCAGGGTTAAAACATGTTGAAGTCTTTTCGCTTTAAATATTAAAAATAATACAATTATTCTTCATCATAATTTTTTGTTTGTTCATTATTCAACATCAATTCTAAATGCTAATTCTGTGAGACTTAAAATTACAATTCGCTTAAAACTAATTATAATTTGAGCAATCATTTAGAAAAAAATAGTTTTACATTTTTGTAAACATTGTCGCGCACTTGGCTTTACTTTCCTTACAATTCAGCGATTATATCAATAATGTTTTATTTTCTTATAAATGAACTCGTGAAAAAAGCGGGTACTTCAGATGGTATACATTTAATGTATCAGTGCTGCACAGAGTATTTTATAACTAATTAATTAATACAAAATTAAGAACTAGTTTAATAAGTATTAGCGATTTCCATGGACTTCTCTTACAGAGCAAAGTTTTTCAAAGGAATGCTTATGATTAGAAATTGACCCTCTGAGTTCTTTTTCTATATTTAGCTGATATCTATATTTTGTCTTCTAAGCAACCACCGCATTTTACAATATGTTCCCATTTAAAAATTAGAGAAAGGAAAAATAACATAATAATTATCCTATTACTTATAATTTTTTTTTTGCTTAAAAGTAACATATACAAAATTTAATACTTAAGTCATGAATTTGTAATTTTTATAATAAAGATTGTTGTTTTAGCGTCAAAGTGCATTATAATTGCATTCAGTACATTATCAATGTATAAGGGGGGCGATAAAAATTTTAATTGAAAAGGGGGGCGTCAGTACTGAAAGCTTGAGTAGCACTGTTATAATTTATTATATGCTTTCATATCGTTATTGTTTTTATTATTTCACCAGCACAAAGAATTTGTCAAAATACCAATTGTGTTCAAATGAAATGGTTCAAAAGTGCGGTATGAAATTTTTAAAGTTTATATAGTCATATATGTGAAAAGAGCGTTCAAAAGAAGCATCTGTAACACTATGATACCTCTAGAATTGAAGTATATGATACAATTACTGAACCTAATCTGAAAATGACTCAAAGATCTATAAAATAAAACAGTAAACTCTTTTTCCAAACAATGAATCAAATAGATGAATTGCTTTATTAAATTGTCGAAGAAACAATCACATAAAAACAAATAAATGACCGCATGCACAGTAACTAATAAGAAACGTATATTAGGTACAGATTCCAAATTTCAGTATTAAAAGCAAGAGAAACTAGCATTAACACACATAAACTTAAAATATAAAGTTTATTTAACGAAATTCACTTTTATAATGCGAAACGGGGACACGTATACTATACTTTATTTCATTTACTTTTTACTTACAGTTGCCTATCAGGTATAGTGACGCCGACTGCTATGCCGTAGGGTCTAGGTTCAAATCTCGGAGAAGGCTTGGATGTTTATAAATGTATATTGCCCTCATGGCATGAGGGTACTCTAAATAGCCGTCGACATGTAAGTCCTTTCATGAGGTTGTAGGAAGGGGAAGAGAGGTAGGGGTCACTGACCTACCTCCATGGTGTTTTCCCTCAAAATTGAGGAGGATTCGAGCAAAATAGTTCTGTCACCTGCAGAGTGTTCAAACCTAAGTCTAACAGCAGGCGTAAAAATGTAGCCTTTCACCACGGGGAGTTTCATGGTCCTTGTTTTAATGTTACTGCTGATCAGGAGGCATAAGTAGCAACAACACATAAGGAATAAGATTTAATAGTTCTTTCAAAATACTTAAATAACTTAAATAATACTATACGTAATGAAAAAGCATATGTGTGTTTGGCTTCTTATATAATTTTACTAAAATAGTATCACAATAAAATTTTTCCTAATAGTCACATATTAAAATTCCAAACCTTTTTTATAATAAACATGAAGTTCTTGAAATTTCTATGCGTATTCCTTACGATTAATAGTTTTTTGCATCGAATAAAGTTTCAATGAACAGGTATTTTTCAAATAATAATATTAACTAAGTCAATGGCATTGTTTTGCTTTGTCTTATAGGGATTAAATGAAAGTGTCATGCACATAATTATGAAAAATACTTTAGTGACGAAAGAAAGAGATAATAAATATTTGTTATAGGTGTGTCGGTCTATTGAATCGACTATATAATGCTTGGAGTCCTTGGAGCAATCACTTTACGCAATTCATCTTGTATAACCTCAATCAAAAAATTAAATTTTATCGAGTATTGTTTGAAAAAAAGTTTACAGCGCTATTATGTAAGTTGAAAACACTGCTGCTTTAGTAAAAATATAAAACTTTAATTGTTTAATTAATTGTAATTAAGATTGGCACTTTTATGATCGGTAGCATACAATTCGATTCAAATAATTGAATCATTATTCCATCAAAGACGTTTTGTGAAAACTAATAAGAACTGTTGTAAGAGGGTAAGTCAAAATGTGTACAGGAATTTTAACTATTTCTAGCTTTAAGGTTTGGCAACTACGCTAGTATTTAGCACTGAATGAGAGGTACTTGGCAACACTTTTAAACAAAGTGTCACTGGTCTTCCCTCGTAGTCGCTGGCGTGTAGCGGATCGATCAACAGGGCAGCTCCATTTTCGATGTGCGACAAGGAGGAAAGGGAGACAGTGATTCAATTCTTGTTTGAAAAAAGTTTTAAAAACTTTCGGAAACTATTCGTCGCATGCAAGCGCAGTATGATGACAACTGTTTATCGCGAAGCAAGATCTACGAATGGATAGAGAACTGCAAACAGGGAAGAATTCAATGCAGTTCGTCGATGTCAACTAATGAGGGTCGTCCTAGTTGAGGATATAATGATGGAAGGAATGGCTAGTATTCAGCGCAAGGGTCCCATATCCCGCAAACAAAAGGCGAATCACTCCCCTTCTTTCATCCTTGGTGCAGATCGACAATTGAGTTGCCATGTTAGGCGATCTTCTACACCCAAACAACTACAAGAAAAGGCGAGTGACACGTTGTTTAGAAGTGTTACCGACTACCCTTCATTTAGAGCTGTATACTAGCGCTATTAAGAACCCTGAAAAGAGAAATTGCAAAAGTTCCTTCATTTTTGATTTACTCTTGTACTTTCTTACGTTTCCGGATGGGTTATCCATTGATTTTGCTTCTTTACTAACCGCATTTCGATCTTCACGATGTCTATTGGCAACAGTCCTTGTTATTTTCAATTACGGTAAGATCAAAAGGAGGATAATTGATTTAACATTCCACCCTCTTACACTATACATACATGATAATTTTGAACTAGAACAGATTTAACATGAGTCTACCATTTGTCTTAGCGGATCTTTAATGGCAAAAAGATTCGAACCACTAAATCTAAACACACACACAAGTTTGAAACCATAACCACCCGATTACCATGTCTATAAAAGTGCATGGAAATAAAGAAGTAAAATGTATATTCAAGGATTGTAGCTTCTCAATTAATTATAGGTTAAATTTGAAAGCTCTGTTGCTCTTATAGAATTTTATTAGGTTTCCAGCAGCTTTAATTTAAATCAACATTGAGCAACAATTTTCAGACTTTTGTAACATACCAATCCCAAATAATAAAGCAAATACAGTATCATCTTCAACACATAACAAACATCAGAAAAATTTATAAGAAAATCCATTTTTACTCCCACAGCTTTCATTATATTTTTTTTTCTTTCGATACTTTTAGTTTCATATAACCGAGAAGATGCCTATTTTTACGAATTTATCCCGCATCTCTCTTTTTGCTTGAAAAAGTTTCTTTAAAAGAGAACATAAAAGAATCTTAGTTCCAGCTCGAGAGGGGGAAATTCTATCAAAGTTCTACTGAATTCTTTGAATGATAGATAAACTCATCAACCTAACATCTTCAGAAGCAATCGAGATTAATCCATCTAAGTTGAGTTGAGTTTTGCAAATTTTCTTCTTTCCTTTCACATGATATTCCCGAAACGAAACTCGTCTTGTTAGACCATTCAAAAACATAAAATTGGTTTGGGAATCTGAGAACTATAAATAAATAACTTTGTAAGAACGGAAATGTTCGTTAAAAAAGTTTTAGTAAAAGGTAGATACAAATGTTAAAAATTTCGAAGCTGTCATTTTCAGTGATAGCACAAATTTTTCTTCGTCTCGTCGAAAGTTTTTAGTTTCCTTTCGTTCCTTTTTTATTCACTTTTTTATCCAATGACAATCGATTAGGCAACGATGTAGAAAGTTGTCAAAGAAATGGGATGTAAAAGGAAAATGTAGCTTATGCGTAAAGTGTATAAAAATTTTGTGAAAAGTAAAATTGAACCAAGTATTTTTAATAGCATAAAATGATTGAATCTGATAAAAAGGACAGATATCAAAACAATAAATAGCACTTTTTTAAAGAAATGTTACATCTTAATGAGCAAACCTGGGGAATTTTTAGACTTAACACCTTAACTCAGTGTTTCTCAAACTGTGGGGCGTGCCCCCCTTAGGGGGCATGGCAACTCTACAAGGGGGGCGTGAGCATATTGAAAAGTCAAAAACAAAAGATTATTTAAAAAAATTATTAATTTACTGAAGTAAAGAAAACAGACAAAATACATTTTGACATAATAAATAATAAAATGCACATTTACACTGATATATTATACTTATAAATGTATCTGTGCTACACAATGTATTTTATAATTAATTTAACAATCCTAATTTTTCAAAAAGTTTATTATTTACCAGTGACCTCATGGGCTTATCATTTATGTATTTTAAAACAAAAATTAACCCTTATCTTAATAATTTGTCCGGTTTATAATTTTCCCCATAACTTCCAATTAAAAGTTAAGCGATACGCTTCCTAATGCCACGTAGCCACGCGTATGTCATGTATTGGGGGGATAAAGAAATGAGCAAATAATCTGAAACAAGTAAATCCTTCGATAATTGTATATTAATTATTTTTCAACCACTTTGTATTTATATTCAATTTATATTTTGTTCATGATACTGTCTAATAAATAAAACATAAAAAATTTCATATAATTTTGTCCCTTTTTCCGTTTTCATTGCATTCCAAAGCCTTCGGAATAATTTTATGAATAGCACTGCACAAAAAAGATCGTACTTTGGAAAGACGTATAAATATGTCCGAGGAAATAAACTCTTTGGCTTCGCGAGGCGTTTATATACGCCGGGGGCATTTCGTTCCTTTTTAAGACAATCGATTAGTTAAAGTCGTTTAAAGGAAAAGATAGCTTATGCTTTTAAGGTCAAAGTATAGTATTATTGAATTAAATACATAGTTATTGTATGAAGGGGGCGCATTGAAAATTATGATTGAATATTGGGTCGCATATATTGCAACTTTGAGAAACTGGTCAATTTTACCTTAACTGGTCAATTTTTTTACCCCACATATTTTTTAAAAAGCATATTTTTTGTTTTATATACTTAATAGAATAAGAAAATGCAAAATTTTGGCTTCGCGAGATTTATAAACTTTTTTTTATTTTATTTTTTCATTGTTTTATATACTTAATAGAGAAAACTTTATAAATTTAAAATTTAAAAGTTTTTACACACCATTTTTTACTTTATAATTGTGAGGAACACAAAAACTCTTTAATGTTTGCTTTTTGTAAGTACTCTTTGCATGATATGAAACATTTTCCATACATCTTTAAAAAAATTTATGTTTATACTTTCATAAACGGATGAGGGCTTTGTGAGTGTGTGTGAAGAAGTTTGTTTGGGTTCCTTCTCCTTGGTTATTAAAACAAGTTAGCTGAGCTAGTTAGCGAGTATGTAATCTGTTGCAGATGGACGGTTTTTTAAACTAGAAATGCCATTACGCCGCAATCGCAGGCAATATGACCAACAGTCTTAAGTTCGAAAGAGGGAGGATTATAGGGAAGATGGAAGCCTGTTGGTCAACTCGGTGAATAGCTTGCCACTAAGTCGTTCCGATTGTACTGTGATGATGTATTGGGACCAGTAGGTAAGAGAGAGGTATTTGACACACTCAGAAAGCCCTCGACAAGTCAATAGCCGAGAAGATTATCACATTATAGCCACATTGTGTGTGTGTATGTTCCCCTAAATAATCCAAAAAATCAGCAGACTCATTGAATCTGTATCGAAATTCATTCTTTCACAAAAAAGTATTTTTGTTCTGTGTTTTATCCGTAATTTCAAAAATAGTCCGAGTGCAAAAGCATTGCATGCTGTAGAATACGATTTTAAGAATCTAAATTCTTCCCTTTATCAAAGAAAAATTCACGGCTTCACCACAAGGAAAATACTAGTTGAAAACTATTTCACTACCACAGTCAAAATGCATCACCTTTTCAAAACATTAGACTAAATAATATCACCATAAGGAATAAAAATACTCAACGAAACCAAAGAAAGAAAACATTAGGTTCAACCGGTTGCGGGAAACTTTAAGAAGTTCATACTATACACGGCCAAACCGATTAAGAGGTTAACAAAAATAATTAAATCGTATGATTTTCTATTTTTCAATATTTTAAAAAAATGTATAGGAAAATAAATTATACATGATATTTTAAATAACTTTTAATATTATAAAATACTTTATAAAGTGTTATGCATACTTAAATTTTAAGTCACATGTGTGTGGGTGAACCTACTAAAAAATCCATCCTCTCTAATGCTTTCTAAGAAAATTTTAAATTTGAGATATATATGTTCAATGCCACAACATACAAGCAAAATTTTTTAAAATTCACACCACATAACATATTATGAATATTAACAATTTTCGTATTTTTTGCGATATGTTACAGAATGTAATAAGCGTAACATCGAAGAATGAACATATACCATATTTACTTGAATCTAAGCCGAACCCCAATTCTTTAGAAGTTTTTGAGAAAAAAAATAATAATAATAAGTTGTAGATTTATCAATATCTGATACTTAAGAAATTTTTTAAAAAATCATTTGAGAAATAAGAAGCTAATAATTAAATTATTTTACCAGCATTAAAAACTTTCAAATAATACATGAATTTATAATTACTCTAACATTCAGTATCATCTTTCGAAAATGATTGGTCACTCTTGATGCGAGACCATTTAATTACAATTCTCAAAACCTAAATAAACCCAAGTTCAATTGGACTTTGTTTGCATCATGGCCAATGTTAAATCAACTAGATTAAACTACACAAAGATTAAACGATCTCTATAGGACGTTATAATTAAATTTATTATTGCACAGTTAAAATTTACATTTGCAAAAAAAAAACATTTAAGAATTTTAGCATGCTCTAAGAGAAGAGGAGGCTCACATTCGGCTGGGGTCTCCGCGGTTGGTTCTCGTTCTCACACTTAAGTAGTTAATTCAAAAATTTTAAGGAAAAATATATCTCTCGAAACTAGCTCGCGTCTCTTTAAATAGTGAACCGGATCACCTGCAAATCCTGTGGGCCGGACTCACTCCTGTCTCCCAAGCTGAGTCTCTGATTGAATATTTCCCAATCGCGCAGGGTTACACGTTATAAAATTAAGGGTCCAGCGACTGGGAGGGGTGCGACAGTCCCTTTTCGAAAGAATGTAACAACATCCTTTTAAGGGGTCAAATATATTAATTACCAAAATCGGGGGTCATCCAGTGACTTCGGAATAGGTGCCGACGTCACCGTTTTCCCACATGGTGTCGTCTTCGATGCCCTCCAATGTATTTGTAATGCAATATTTTTTAAAAGAATGTATTATATCAGAATGTATAATAATTATATTAAAGAGACTGTTGAACATTTATAATTGAAAATTGTATCATTTTGTTTGCCTATCAATGTTTGTTTGTTTCATCCGTGCCAAATTTTCAGTGACCGCTGTTTTTTCCATTTTATTCTGCATATAAATTGCTCCCTTTTTCATACTTTGTGGGAACCCTCCTGGGTTTCACCCTGGACACCAAGATTGAATTGAGGCAAAGAATTACCAGACGACATTTTTACAATAACAAATAATATTTATTCACTTGAATCAATTATCAACCTTCTAAATACAAAAATGAATCAATATGTCTACGTCAATGGGATTGAACTAACTATTAAATTAAATCACGAAATATGATACTAATCAACTATTAAACTCAATATCGAACGGGTTTACCGGAATAAGAGGACCGAGAGATATACGCAATTTGAATTACTAGCAATCATTAACTTTCCACTAACTCTACTATTTATTTACTCTTATTATCCGATAAATGAAGTTTAAAGATCACATGAATTTTTACTACTTCACTCCTTTTCAGTCGGCTCAACTTTCCGAATGTAGATCGCTGCCTGATAATCAACTAGAAACTAATCCCACCATCAACTTGAATCTTCTTAGCGCTCCATCTATGTATCTCTTGGCTCAATAGCCTTTTCCGCTAACCTACAACACTCTCCTTATATACTTTGATTCATTTGCATATCCCATTTTCTCCTTTTAGAGCTGGTTGGAAATATACGCGAATTTACAATCCCCAAAGACGCCCAAGAGTATTACTGATAAAGTGCCGCATAGATTCGTCACAACTTGTGGTCTCATATTTATGCACACAATTACCGATATCTCTGATGTATAGGTGATTAAAAGAAAGAGCGTATATATATACAAAATGATATACACAAAATTTCAAGCAGGCAATGAATTTTAGGATAGACTGAATACTGGAGATAAACTGAGGTATAAAATGAATGGATGCAAGTGGCCAGAATGGATGGTTCCATTTTTCCATTTGAAAGGGGTGAAAACTCAATTTCCCCCATCCAAAAAATGTTTTGCCTTCGATTCTAAGCCTCACACGATTTTCAGCAGCATTGACTTTGAAAGAATAGTGCAGCTTAGATTCGAGTAAATACGGTAAATATTTTGACCTTTTTCAAAATGAACATTTATGAAAAATTTTACAGCTTAAGAGTTTTATTAAATTACTGGGATTTTAAACAAGAATTAAAGGACATTTTTTTTTTCATAATTTTTAACAAATAACAATCAAGATTAATACATAAATAGTACGTCTATCTCCTCGAGGTTAATATTCTTATCTCAGTCGGCTCTATGGCTTTGAGGCAGGGTGTCCGTCTCGTAAGGCAGCGTTTCTCAAACTGTGGGGTGCGCCCCCCTAGAGGGGCGTGATAACCTTACACGAGAAGGGGGTGCCACGAGCATATAGAAAAGTCAAAAATCAAGTTTTTAAAAAGTTACAAATTTACTGACAGGAAGCTAAACAAAATATACATTCGGACATAATAAAAAAATACACACTTACACTAATGTAATATACTTATAAATGTATCAGTAATGAAGTAGTTATAAATGTATCAGTAATGAGGTAGTTATAAATGTATCAGAAATGAGAGAGGTAGTTATAAATGTATCAGCAATGAGGTAGTTAGATGTATCAGCAATGAAGTAGTTAGATGTATCAGCAATGAGGTAATAATAAATGTATCAGTAAAGAGGCAGTTATAAATGCATCAGTAATGAGGTAGCTATAAATGTATCAGTAATGAGAGAGAGGTAGCTATAAATGTATCAGTAATGAAGTAGTTATAAGTGTATCAGTAATGAGGTAGTTATAAATGTATCAGTAGTAATGATGTAGTTATAAGTGTATCAGTAATGAGGTAGTTATGAATATATCAGTAATGAGGTAGTTATAAATGTATCAGTAATGAGAGATTAATTATCAATATATTTGATAATTAATCTCACAATACTAAGTGAAGAAAAAGTTTAATAATTACTAGGGATTCACTAGGCTTGTCATAAACAAATTGCAATACTTACCTTGATAATTTGCACGATTTATGTGATTAAAATCGTATGATAGCTTTAACGTCAAAGTGCATTATTATTGCATTCAATACACTGTTATTGTGTGAAGGGGGGAGCGATGAAAATTAAGATTGCAAATTGGGTCGCAAACATTGAAAGTTTGAGAAGCACTGTCATAAGCCCATTGTTGAGAATTCGTTCCCGGGTTTAAGTCGATAGATTTTCTGAATGTGAAAATCATAGGCATGCATGTTATACGATTATGTTGCTAGAAAAAGATCCTTTGTGTATCAACTGGCCTCTGGAACTCTCGGGAAAAGCATCCAATGAGCACATGAATTTAATAAATTCAAGCTTAAAAATTTGGTTGTGGAGCCGCCACTATAGTTGGTGCCACCAATAAAACACCTCTCACACTTGGGGACTTGCCGTGTTTGTAAAGAGTGTACTGTCAAATATGCAGTCCATGAAAGGGGGAAACTATTTAATTTCAGAATAATCAACTAATTTAAGGGAACGTTTCAACCCAGTAAGAAGAATGACAAAATATGTCTGAAAATATTGAGAAAAAAATTTATTAGCATCTTAGTACTTCACACTTTTTTTCAGTTTGAAATATTTTCATTCGATCTTTTTTTTTATTTTTTTATTAATAATACATTCGATTCAGTTAGAACTTCTTAATCCGTAGTTCATGAAACCCTTTGGAGAGTTTATTAGATTAACTAAAACTTAGAAATTGAAGGAAAATTTTAGAAATGCTAATTTATTTCTGCAAAAACTATTTTTATATAAATGCATGCTATATTTTTGCTATTATAAGAAAGCTGAAAAAAACATTCTTAGTAAAAAAATAACAATGAAGATATGTGAAAGTAAGAATTCCATGTACTTTGTGCTTAGGGAAAAATAATTATTATTATTTATTTAGTTGTATGGACAAATTATTGCTAATTACACTGACTGGAAAAGAGAACCCCGACACCAAGAAAGACTTGTGTTACATAAACGAAATCTGATAGGCATGTTTATACATCTGAAAGACGACATCGATTCAAATTTTGCGCTTTAGTATGGCGCTAGTAGCACCACTCAGAATTTGCAAATCAGGATTGCTTTAAATGCTTGCTGTAAGTTCGTGAACGTTATTTGTCTCTGAAATTTGACCTATTGAGTTGATGTTAGCCAAGAATGCCTTTAAGAAGACGAAGAAGCCATTATCAACAGCTCACCGAGTATGCACGAGGTCGTGTAATAGGGCTACGAGAAGATGGATTTTCTTTCCACAATATTGCAGAAGACTTGGCAGGAATGTATCCACTGAGCCTGATTGTTCGGAGCGAAGATCTAGGGATGGTACCACCTCAAGAAGACCGGATTCTAAGAGGCCACGTGACATTAATGAGAATGCAGACTACCGTATTCGTTGTACGGCAGTGGTGCATCGTGCTGTGTGTGCGGCAGAAATTCGAGTGGCAGTTGGTGCAACAGTGACACAACTAACTGTAAGAAATTGGTTACTTCAAAGACAGCTCCAAGACAGGCACCCTGTAGCTTGCATTCCACTGACTCCAAGCCATTGCCGTTTGCGACGTCAGTGGTTTCACACCAGAGCTCATTGGAGGAGGGAGTGAAGATCTTTTGTGTTTGCTGATAAAAACAGGTTCTGCCTTGGTGCTATTCATGGTCATGTGTTGGTCAGAAGTAGGCCAGGGGAATGCCTGCAATCAAACTGTCTGCGGCCTTGACACACTGGATCTACATCTGCAGTCATGGTCTAGAGCAGTGATCCGCAACCCCCGGTCCACGGACCGGTACCGGTTCGTGAATCAAATGGTGCTGAGTCTCCTAAAGAACATTAAACAATTGCCATTTTATTTAAAGTGGTGCATTTCTCTCATATTTGCGCAACTTTCCACGGAAATCACTTTATATTCTACGATAAATCACTTTTATTTATTTTTGGTGTAACTATATTTTATTCTGAAGGCATATTTAAATGTAACTAAATTAAAATTGTTAAATCAAACCAGTCTAAAATATAAACAATCAACGTGTCCCCCCCTCAGCGGGCTGCGGAAACCACTAAAGACCGCCCAGTACCACTAAAGACCCGCCGTGTAGAAAAGCGATGCACGTTAAATATGTCAACAGCTTGAACGTCCCCCCTTTGGTGTGGCTTTTGTAGTTAGGACAGGGAGTGCCAGCTCAGGTGACGTCTTCGTCACTTGATAATGGGTCAAAATTCCGAGGTTCGTCGCCAAAAGCCCTCGTGTAGCTGAACAGTGCGATATTAATATTCACTCACTACATATTTATGTATTTTTTTTTATTTTACTGATGTAAACTATCCTAGGATATTATAGATGAAATATAATTTTAATTTTTTTTAAATACATGAAAAATATGAGAGAGAGAGAGAGAGAGAGAATCGAATTATATAATCAAATTGTAGAAGGCCCTAAAAAAGTTTTTAAAAATTCAAAAATCGAAGAAATAGATATAAATTATGCATTTGTAAACAATAAATTGTTATTAGTTCCAAAAGTGTTGCATAAGATTTTAGATAATCAGGGTTTTGTGATATCGTTAAATCGAAAAAAACCCGGTTTAAATAGGCTTGGAATAGTCCTAAAATTGTAAAACAACTACTTTAAAAAAATTATACGATTTGAAATGTTACTTAATGTTAATTTTCTTTTCTTTTTAAAACAGGTTCAAATTAATTCAGGTAATTAAAAAGTAACAAAGTGTGTGTAGTGGTGCTAATTTTTTCTCTACTTAAAGGTACATTTATATCTTATATAAAGTATCCGATTTTTTAAAAGTTTTATGCTTCTAATTTGAGTAAGTTTGAGAAATATCGTCACACAAAAGTACGTTTTTTTCCCCGCAGATGAGAGAGGGTTCGAACAAGAAACCGACATGATTTAATAATCACTACTTTTATTCAACTTTTAACACTAGGTGAATGCACTTTAGTATTTAAAGCCAAGGAGCAATAAGAATTATTAATCCTAAGAGTATTAAATACATAGAAGCATTTATCTTAATTATTATTGTCTTGTACGATCCTGCTTCTAATTTGCTTACTCATTTATCCGTAAAAAAGTACGTTTTCCATTGTCCGTATTCTAGATTTAATATTAGGATGTGAGTGACCACCGGTCGCTTACACTAGGCTTTCCGCTTACGAGCAACTCTTTACCTTTACCTCGCCTACTCAACGACTGGCACTTACTAAAAGTTTACGTTTACATAAAACCAAGTCCTCTATACGGAATGTTCTTTTCAACTATTATCTTAGTTAAAAGGAGTATTTTCCCCCCAAGGGGATTTGAAGAAGCCCGAACAGAGCCCGTCATACCTTAATCTTGCATTCCTAGCTTCCTAGCCTTTATTTCTTTTAAAAGAAGTAAATACCGTAAAAACCGGCGTATAACGCGCACTTTTAACTCCAAAAGTAAAATCAAAATTTACGGTTGTGCGTTATATGCCAGGTATAAATATGATAATTTTAAAAATAAAAAATTAGAGATCAGCATAAAGAAAATTATGCTTCTCTACATAGATCGAAATACTATTTATTTTACGAATATGACAGACTTAATGAACTTAAAGTGGTTTAACTCTAAAAGTATTCAATTTTTTCAAAACTGGGATAATGATTTCAAAATATGAGAGCACTACATACGTACATTTCAGATTTTTCTTAAAAAAAAGGGTGCGTGTTATGAGGGAAATATACCATAAAATCCGGCGTATAGTGAGTGATTGAATATTAACGTCGCACACGAGGGCTTTTGGCGATGGACCACGTAATTTTGAACCATGGTCAAATGACGTGGACGACACCTGAGGTGGCACCCCCTTCTCTTAACTACCACACCACACCAACGGGAGGACGTTTGAGCTCTCGACAGATTTAACGTGCATCGTTCCCCTACACGGCGGATGTTTAGTGGTACTGGGCTCGAACTCGTGACTAGGCCATCCATGATTCGATATATTGATCACTTGGTTACCGTGGACACAAATCCGGCGTATAACGCAACCTTTCAACACAAAAAATTAGATAAAAATTTACGAGTGCACGTTATACGCTGGGTATAAAAATGAGAGCTTTAAAAATTAAAAAAGAAATGAGCATAAAAAAATTAGGCTTCTATATATATATATATATATACTCCTTATCTAAAAGAAAGACATTTTTTATTAACTTAAAGGGCTGTCGTTCTAGAAATATACTATTTATTCTAAATATCCAAATAATATCTGGAATAAAGGACTTCAAAGTTAAGAGCACAGTGCATTCTTATAATTCAGGTTTCTTCGTAAAAAAAAGGGTGCCCGTTATACGACGAATACTCCTTAAAATAAAAAAAAATGCAGTTTGAAAGTCTAAGTGCGCGTTATATAAGCCGGATTTTAAGTTATATATAATCTGAAAAAACTGTCACAAATTGAAATATAGATGGAAAATATCAGACATACAAGCATGACATTTGGTACATTAACATTAAAACGTTACCAAAAAGTTTCAATCAAATGCTCTGTTATTACTTTTTTAAAGAAAATTGCTAGCAATAGTTTGCTATCTGCCTCAGTTCACTTTATATAAATATTCTTATTTAGTTAGGAGTACATTAACTGAAATAACCGTTTTATGCGCTTACTTTTGAAATTCACAGCTAAAATGTAAATTGCGAGTAAATTGCCTTATTTCTAATGCAACGAAACTGAATAATTCGGAACCTTATCCAAAATCACTATACGTAGCTGCTTTATATTAATATCTGATAGAATAGTCAGAACGTGTGTGTCTCGAAAACATGTTGAAAATGAATATTTGCTCGAATGTATATCTCTGCGAATTTAATTTGAGTTTTTGCTACATTTCTTTGAAATTATATAGCCCTGAGGCACACAAAATTTTGTAAGGATTCAAAAATTCAATTTCGTAGCTTTTTTTTAATTTTGACTGCTGATATTTATACAGTATGGAAATCCTGTTTTATTATTTAAAAGTGCTTCAAGAATATATCTAGTATAAAAATTACTAAATAAAATTTTGCTATATTTGACAAAAGTTAATTAAATAAATAGCAAATATTCCTTGTAAAAATAAATCGAATTATTATAAATAAAATAAAAAATAATTTTTTAGAGTAAATAAGTTATAATAAAATGTTTTTTTGCAAAAAAGTGTTCCATTCGATAGATATCACTGCTGTAGAAGTTAAAGAATAAAAAATAAAAAATAATAAAGTTTTCATTAACTATTATATTAATCAAACTAATTCAACTCACAAAATTCAACACCGAGCATTTTTATTTAAATACAAATTCTCATGCTGAAATCAACGAAATTTGAAATATTTAAGAAATTTAAGTTTGAACTCAAAATTATTAACAAAAATTTAAGTCTATCCTAAAAAGTCCGATTTAATAGAATTATACTATAGTACGATATTTCATTAAAGGGACAAATAGTATTAAAAATTTATTTAATAATGTCAATATTTTATAGCACACTCTTTGTATCTAATTACTGTTAAGGATGCTTTAAAACTGTTAGGCATGCTATAAATTTGGAAATTTATTTTTGAATGTAAATACCACATCAAATGTTAGAGCCAATAGTTTAGAAAATAAAGTGAAAATCATTTATAAAGTAATATAATTGCACTTATTTGAATATATATATATATATATATATATATATATATATATATATATATATATATATATATATATATATATATATAATTCAACTTATTGTGTAGTTAAAAAAATTTTATTAAAATATTTCTAGTGATGTAAAACTCTTATAACTTTTATATATAATAAAGTTTTGAATATAATAGTTGAACTCAATTTAAGTTCTGACTTAATAGTTCACTTACTAAAACGTAATGCAAATTTTTCCAAAGAATAGGGTATCATTGTAACACTAAGATGTTTCTATAAAAGTTATTTATCAAGCTGAATTTTAAAAAATACTTGTTATCACAAACAGCAAAATGTATTGACTTCACCAAAAAGTTAATATCCTTCAATTCAAAAATATTCCAATACATACAAACATTTAATAAACGCAAATGTAAAGTAGTAATTTAACTTTTTGTGTTAATCTTATCATTTTGTTGATCATAAAAAATGAATATTTATTAACAACTTTTTATATAAATCTTTTAAAAAATTATTAAAGAATCCTTTATTAACCCCCCCCCCCTTAAGCGGTTTGGCAGGTCAGCATACGGGCTACAAAAAGTCGGCTGCAACTGGTTTGATCGCATGCTGTACGCGCGAGCACTGATATTTTCTTTATTTCTCTGATTTTCTCATATTTTTAATTCTTATGGTGTTATTATTTAGTGCTAGTGTTTCAAAAAGTGTATGCAGTTTGACTATGGTACTGAAATGCTTTTCATCTTGCATTTTTTTTTGTGATGAAGTTGGGAATTTTTCTTTGATGAATGCAGGAGCTTAGAGCCGTGTTGCACGTTAAATCTGTCGAGAGCTGAAACATCCTTGCCGTTGGTGTTTTTTAGGAGAGGAGGGTGCCAGCTTGGTGTCGTCCACGTCATTTTTCAAAATTACGTGGTCCGTCGCCAAAAGCCCTCGTGTAGCTGAACAGTGCGACGTTAATATTCAATCAATCAATCAAGCAGGAGCTTAGATCCTTAAAATGTGTACCTTATTGTATGCAATGCTTTTAAATTCAGATCAGCGACTATTGAAATTGCGGGTAACAAACAACACAGAAACACTTTTTTTATGAAAGAAGAGAATCCAATCAGCCGGAATCGTGGTGGAAGTGAGTGTCCATTTTTTCAAGGAGGGTGTGTTCAGAATGCTATAACTCACGTTCTATTGGATATTTTTGGCTAAACATTTATATACATACTCTTAAGATACATATAAAAAAAGATAAAAAACGTAAAGTTCTATCATTTTACAGGTCGTCAAAAAGAAATTTCCTAAAAATGCTTAAAAAACAGGTCGTCACATGGGTGAACTCCCATAAGATATTTGAAAAATTCTTAATAGTTTACAGAATGCACTTACAAAAAGCAAATATGTGAGAGATTTGTGTCCCACAATTGTAAGATAAAATATTGGGTACATAAAAACTCTAAAATTAAAGTAAAATCCTTTCATTTTTTTTTATTCTATTAAGAACAGAGTTTAATTATACGTAATAAAAAAATTATCTTTGTTTTCACTTTTTTTTTTTTTTTTACAACTTAGGGGGAATGACCAGTTAAGGAAAGCAACATATAAACTAACCTTGACATAATTATGCATTTCCGTGTTTCAATTTTGAAAAACAAATCCATATTTAGGTATACGTTCGGAACCATGAGTTTGCAAAAGCGTATAAATGGATAATATTTATCATATTTAGTGTCACTTAGGTTAAAAAATGTACACAAAATTGTTTTAAGATTAGTATTACAATAAAAAATTATTTAAGTACAATATTGACAAAAAATGAACATAGAATGACCAATTTTCAAAATATTCTCCTTTTGTAAAAAATGCTTCTATTATACTAATATTTTGCCTGTATATAGCTCAGACCTCTATACAAAGGCTCAGCTAGAATTTTTGAAATATATACCTTACAAGTGGGTTTATCCCTGTTTTACGACCACAGAGGGAACGAATTTTAAAAAAAAACCGTCAATAATTATTTAAATGGGTTGTAACTCTAAAAATAGTGTGAGTTCTTCAAAAGTCATAATTAAGCCTCCGTTTAGAGGTCTGAGCTATATACAGGCAAAATATTATTATAATAGAAGCATTTTTCACAAAAAGAGAACGTTTTGAAAAAAGGTTATTCAAAGTTAATTTTTGCCGAAATATTTTATTTAAATAATTTTTTTTTATCAAATAGTCCTTAAAACAATTTTATGCATGTATTCTAAACTATGTGACATTAAATATCATGAAAATTATTCATTTATGCGCTTTTTTTAAAATCACGATTCCGATCGTAGTCGGATACCTTAATGAATGATACTACACTGGTGTGCAAAACTTAAGCAACAATGTAAAAATTTAGCAGATAACCATGAAATTGCAGAAAAGGAGGTCTGGAGATCAGTACAGTGAACAAGTAAGTCAGTAGAAACGTCATGCGTAGGCAAATATCAGGAACCAAACGTCAAAAACGACGTGAGCGTACGCAAAACGTGATGTCGGCGCGCGCTGCTCAACAGTAGAATAAAATGAAGGACGGAGACGCAATTCAACATATTCGCTGCAAGTGCCAGTGAGTCAGTTGGTGAAATATGGCTAGAAGTAATCACCTGGATGACTTCACACGTGGAAGAATGATCGGAAAGCTGGAGGAGGGGAGTACCGTCACCAGTGTAGCTGCAGAGTTCGGAATCAACAAAAGTGTCATTTCGCGCGCTTGGAAAGCATTCCAAACCTCAGTTACAGCTGTTAGAAAGGTTGGTGGTGGCCGCCCGAGGACGACAACTGCAGGGATGACCGATATATCATCTTGCAGGTGAAAAGAGGCCGACTGCAATCAGCAAGTGTCATTGCTCAGCAACTTTCTACAGCAAGAGGCGACAAGTGTCGCAGTTTACTGTGGCCAGACGCCCTCACAAAGGGGGCCTATTCGCCCGCCGTCCTGATAGCTGCCCCCCGTTGAAAGTTGACCACCGACGTCACCGTTTACAGTGGTGCAGAGAGCACAAAATGGACAACTGTCAATTGAGTCGTGTCCTCTTTACGAATGAGAGTCGGTTCTCAATACCAGAAGCGATTCTCAAAGCGTTTTGATTTGGAGAGAAATCGGGACACGGTTTTATACCAGTAACATCAAGGAACGACACCATTACGTTGGTCCTGTTGTTCTTGTCTGGGGAGGCATTATGCTGAACGGGCGAACTGAGCTCCACATTTTCGATAGAGGGTCTGTAATCGAGGATCGCTATTGTGAGGAGATACTTCTTCCCCATGTGCGTCTGTTCCGAGGTGCCATTGGCCCAGACTTCATTTTTATGGATGACAATGCACGGCCACATCGGACTCTTGCTGTTGAGGAGCTGCTGGAAAGTGAAGATATCACTCGAATGGATTGGCCAGCGTACTCCCCAGATTTAAATCCCATCGAACATGTTTGTGATGCTTTGGGGAGACGTATTGTAGCACGCTTACATCATTCGGAGAACACCCAACAACTCAAACAGATGCTGATTGAAGAATGGGCACTCCTACCGCAAGAAATGTTGCACCAGCTGGTTCTGAGTATGCGGAGACGGTCCGAAGCAATCATTGCAGTGAGGGGAGGGCATATACCATATTAAGGAACATCTGCTTGTTGTTCTTCCTGTTGGATAGACCATTATGAGTCACAATACTATGCGTTCAATAAAGCTTGTTTTTGTTTGATTTCATACCGCATGTATTGTATTCCTTTTTCAGCGCCGATGCTTTCGTCATCCTTTACGTACATAATACTCTCCTTCATTTCTGAATTTCATGTCTCTGAGATGATTTTTCGTGAAGTTACGGCAATAAACCCACCTGTTGCTTAAGTTTTGCACACCAGTGTATGTGATGTACCTTCCCCAAGTTAGACTTTGTCTATCTATAATTGAAAATGTGTTTCGTCTCTTAATATCTAAGTAGTAAGCTTTCTAAATTACTTTAAAGGTTCTCCAGACGCAAAATCAATCAAAGATTATTCAAATACATCGCGTTTATTAGCGGAAATTTCTAATAATGTCTGACTTATAAATGAAACGGAAATCAATATGCATAGGTTATCCTTCAGGAAAATAACTGCTTGTATATTTGGATAGGAAATTTAGAGATGTATTTAAAATATTTTTTCCAGTAGAGAAATATTCGAATTTATAAAAGGGACTTACATATCGAAAATATTATTCATGATTCTAAATTATCTAACTAGGGATACGTACTACCCATG
This sequence comes from Trichonephila clavipes, assembly GCA_019973935.1. Classification (NCBI taxonomy): domain Eukaryota; kingdom Metazoa; phylum Arthropoda; class Arachnida; order Araneae; family Nephilidae; genus Trichonephila; species Trichonephila clavipes. The sequence continues at coordinate 240,081 of BMAU01018046.1, read as the reverse complement.
TATCTAATTGTACTCAATGAAGAATTCCTGGGCACAAATAACTTGAAACCGATATCTATATATTTTATCAAAATATTGAAATGGGTTGCAAATCGAAAAAAATTATCGCCATAAAAATTAATAATTTAATTCAATCTAAAGATTATAAAAAAAAATTTTAATCAGAAATACAACATTCAGACCAGTGATTTTCGAACTGCGGGGCGCCTTACCCTTTAGGGGACGTTATAAACCTAAGTGGGAGGCATAAGAATATCAAAAAACCAAAAATAAAAGATGTAAAAAAAAATTTTTACTTAAAAGAAGTAAAATAAACACATCTTGACATAATAAATACATACGTTGCATTTTTATTGCAATGTGTTCCAATTTAAAAGTTAGAAAGGTAAATAACATAATACTTTTTCTTACTACTACTTAACTAAAAGTAACTTTCTTAAAATGTATATTACTTGAAAATATCACATACAAAATTTAATAATCACCATGATAATTTGTGCGGTTTATAATTAAGGTCGTATTGTAGCTTTACGTCAAAGTTCACTATTATTACATTCAATACAATGTTATTATATGAGGGGGATGAAATTTATGATTGAAAATTGGTTCACAAGTATTGAAAGTTTGAGAAGCTTTGATTTAGATCCTAAGATTGAAACAAGTCCCCAAGCAGGCATGGTACAAATTTATTGACCACTGCAGTAGGGATGCAAGGTTGAGTTGACCTTACCCGGCTCGGAAATAGAACCCGGACTTGTGGCGTGGAAGCGCGATTCGCTACTCGTACACCACTGGGCCTCTTTCCATAAGTAATACATCCAACAAATTTCTCTAATGTTTCTCTTGACAAAAATCAGGATAATGCGCTCTATAGATCAAGTAACCGTAATATGCATAGATTGCGTAGTGTACATAAAAATCGAGAAGACACATGATTACATATTCTTGCAGCCAAACTACCGTTGTTGTGTGTCTTTTATTCTGAGAACATATGAAATACAAGTGAAGAAGAACAGAAAGCATACAATACAACAGAAGAATATTCACATTTATTACAGATGATGACCCCAGCAAGAGGTGCGCTGCTTTCCTTTCGAGATGGGAATCCATTACAGACAAAAGACCGACTTCTTTCCCGAAGAAGATACAAACATGTCTTACTCAAGATTCGAACCGGAACCCACTCGGTTACAAGCCAAGGGTCATATCCACCATAATGGCTGGGCGACAGCCAAACCACTGCACCCTTTAAACGTCCATTCTGACACTCAATTAATTTAAGATTGCTTTACAATTGAACTAAAATTACGAATAAACATAACAGTAAAAATAATATAGCATGTCATATCTTGTTAAATATTTCCTATCAATAATTTATTTCATACTCACCTAAATTTTAATTTTAGTAATATATTAAAAAGAAAAAGAAAAAGGTTTAAAGCAGAACTTCTCAAAATTTTTATACTTGGGACCCAATTTCCAATCATAATTTTCATCGCGTCCCTCCTCCATACAATAACATGTATTGAATTCAATAATAATATATTTTGACGTAAGGCTACAATATGACTTTAATTATAAACTGTGCATATTATCAAGATAAGTATTAAATTTTGCATATAATTTTATGACATTCCTATAGGGTCACTGGTAATTATTAAACGTGTTCCTAATTTAGCACTGTTAAATTAATTATGAAATACCTTGTGCACTGCTGATACACATTTATAAGTGTATTACATCAGTGTAAATCTGTATTTTATTATGTCAGAATGTATTTTGTTTTGCTACATTTTAGTAAATTATTAATTTTTAAAAAAATAATCTTTTGCTTTCGATTTTTCAATATACTCGCCCCCCTTGTAGGGCTATCACGCCTCTCTAGGGGGGTGAGCCCCACAGTTTGAGAGAAACATTGGTTTAAAGAAATATGGCATAAGTTTTTTGTGTGTACTTACCCTTTTAGATCAAAAAGAATTCTTATCAGCATACAATTGCAATCTGCAGATGAAGTTGAAGTAATAAATCTCCTTACATTCATTTTTAACCAAAATTTATGTAGAAAATAGTTGTACATAACTCAAAAATTTAATAATCGTGATTTTTTTTTAAAGTGCAGGAGTTTCCTGAGGTTTTATCAAAGAATAAATGTGATAAGTATCGTGATATATATTGGTAATAAATGTTAGAGAATGCATAAATCTTTTTTGAAATAAAATGTTTATCCGTCTAAATTTTAAGTTTGCTGCAAATCCACATACACACAACAGAAATATGTAATCCTCTAACATCTCGCAGATGTATAATATCATTTACTTCATCATTGATTTGAATCTAGAACATACTTCTTTTCATACATATGTGTTTTTGAATGCGAAATTTAATATTAAATTCCAAAAAACATGTTTCATGGGAATACATTTTCAAGTTTATTTCCTAGACGAGAAGAGAGTTAGGTAACTTCTAGTATGTTCTTATAACTGCACTAGATTCTTTATAAATGTAAATTTAAAATTCAACCAAATGCACTGTCGACGAATTCGATTTCGAACATTATGTCAATTCGAGGTTACTTTGAAATGTTTGAGTAAAAATTCCGAAATTGTGTGGCATTTTCATTTAGATAATATTCTTTATATAACAGGGAAGTATATTTCAAGCTTTATCTCTGAACAGATAAATAAAGGAAAACAGAATTTTTTTCATGGATTTTTAAAATTTAACTATTAGCTAACTGTAAACCATATTGAGCGAAATCTTTTAACATTTAAATTTTTTCGCAAGTTAATTGAATGGCCTAAGAAAGGTTTTGTGTGTGTGTGTTAAGGTTTTTCTTTTGTACTCCTTATTCATTAAAGTAAAATATATGGATATTTTTAATATAAAGGCTTAATCGCATTGATACCTTCTGATACGCATATGCATCATACAACATGAAATATTCGAAGTGCATTAAGGAAGCTTACCGTCGGCTAAAATAGTAAGCAAAGTAACAGATATAACACACAGTCCAAAGATAAAATAATGGGGATATAATTGAATCACAGAAATTTGAACCTTTTGCAAGATAAGGAAGAAAATATGTTCTCCTTGAATGAGAGGCTCTGAAGATCTATTTTTGGAAATAGTAACGCATGATGCCCCACACATTACCAAAAAATATCTGGTACAGCAATGGATGATGCATTCCAGAAAGACGTTCTCCAATTATCGAACCGATGCGTTTGATTAACGATAAAATAAAAGAATAGGTGGGCCAAGTTAGTAATGCTAATAGTGAGCGAGAAGAATTCTTCATCGTTTCGGACCACATATGGTTGCCACCCATCCAGTATGATGTATATGAACCTCGGCTTGTAACCGAGTAAGTTCGGGTTCGATTCCCGAGAAAGGCATGGTTGTATCTTCTTCGGGAAAAGAAGTTAGACTTTCACCTGTAATGGATTCCCGTCTCGAATGGAAAGCAGCGCACCCTTTCTTGTTATAAGCTGGGATCATCATTTGTAATTAATGTCTGTATTCTTCTGTTTATGTTGTATATTTCTGTTCTTCCACTTGTATTTCAGATGTGTATCTCAGGATGAAACCACATAGGATTGCGTATTGCCCTGTAGCAATCGGGTCATGTAAAAGGGGATAACAGGCTCCAAACCCTCAAAGATATAGTGCTGGTTGATAGATGGAACGCATACTCTAGAGCGCGGGAGTGCAAATGTCGGTCCGTGGGTCACATGTAGCCCGCAAAAAGATTTCCTGCAGCCCCCAAGACAGTCAAAAAATCTGCTTTGAAAAATTACTTTCCCACGAACGATCAAAGATTCTTCCAGTATTTTTCTTTATAGGGAAACCAAAATTTCTTTATTCCTTTATGAGGAGAACAAAGTACCTGAAAGTGTATCTACTTAGAGATCACCTGCGGAGTTTGGAGGACGAGTTAAGAAAAATATTTCAGGATTTTAAAAAAAAAAACTGCACCTAAATTCAATTTGCTTTCTTTTCCCATTACTTCTGTTATTGAAAAAGCACCTGAGGAGCTGCAGCTTGAACTTATTGATATACGGTTAGATCACCGTACGAAGGAAATGCTTAGTGCTTTTACAAATCTTTATCAGCTGAAAAATGTCCATGTATGAAGAAATTTTCTGGAAGATTGTGCCTTGCGTTTTAATCGACATATACTTGTGAGCAAAGTTTTTCTTGCAGGAAGATTGACTGACATAAACCTGTGGCAGAGTTGAGAATTTAAACAAGAAATCTCACTCCTGATTTAAAAAAAATAGTTGTATAAAAGTATAATAGGGTATATTTGTCTCATTAAATTGATTCTAAAACTAAATGCGCTTTCGGTTATAGATATGAAATCAGCACAATAAATAAATTGAATAAAATTGCCATTATTTTATTTGACTTAAATTCATTATTTTTAAATGAATGCAATCATTTCAAAAAGGGGTGGTATTTTAGATCCTACGTTCCCTCAATGTATACTGTAACGTCGTGAGAAGGTAGCGTAAAAATAAAACATCACAGCAAGGTTGGGGGAGTAAAAAAATACTTTTAATTTTTTCTCCAATAGGATAATTAAATTAAAGTAGATTATGCAGTTGATAGTCTCTGTGCCTAGCCAGTATGGTAGCCCCTTTTTGAAGTCGCTCTCTCCACAGCTTATCTTGGTACAGTCCGCAAGGCGTTTTCTCTTATCCGCGTCCAGGAATCATCGTCAGCATCACGATCCAAAACTCCTGGATCCTCCAAATAAAAAACCAGCCCTCGTCTTCGTTTCTTTTTTTTTTTTCCGAAAACGAAACGAAAATTAGATGAAACGGGTACCAGCGAAATAAATCGCTTACACCCAGAATCGCGGAGAAAGGATAAAAAGAAAGACCGATATCTGAATTCACTCCCCCCGCAGGGGGAGGCTGGAGGAAAGAGAGCGGCCGAGCGAGGACGAAACTGGAGTGACGTCACGAGGGTGAGAAGGGAGGGCTTAACAGCCCCAAAACGCATTCGAAGAGCACCAAAAACGCAGTGGGAAGGAGAATGCTGCTATTTTTTTTTTTTGCAGCCGGAATGAAAAGAAAAGAGTCTGCAAGGAAAAACTTACAGACGCCACAGCAGGTGGAACGAAGCTGGTGCCAGCTTTAACACTGATCGCAGTTCTGATGAGAGGCAAATGCGTTTGAATATTGTGAAGTGTAGCAATTAAGTGTTTATGTTGTGATTACGGCGGTTTCAAGGTCAGATTCCATTTAGTAGTTTTGTAAGCAAAGTTTAGTTTAGAGTGAGGATACGTGAATAGTGTTTCTGCTTTAATTACTGGATTGTCATGATTATTTCTTTTTCCTTCCGTTTTTCCAGCCTTTTAAAACATCAGGGGCAGTCCATTCCCCCTCACGCTTTCTCATTGGTGGGCCCATATGAGTCGATCAGTTGCCTCGGAGGCGATTTCGTAGACAGTGGTATAGCCAGACTGTTGTTTGTCCAGTCTCACTGGCACCAAAGTCCAGACGCTAAATAAACGATAATAAGCCCCCAGCTGCAGGTGCACAAAAACTCAGTCTAGTATTGTCCTGAAAGAGTGAAACTCATTTCGAGAGGGGGACGTCACAAAACACAAAGCCAGCGACCCGACACAAAATTCCAACATCTGCTCTAAGGGACTCTCGGGAGGAGAAATTACCCACATAGAGGTTTATTAACGAAAACGGGGCCCCTTTTTCTTGTAGAGCAGCAAGAATAACTGAACAGTCAAAACTATGAGCAGCTGTTAGCTCTATATCTAAGCAATTATCACAATTCCTATAAGTTCTTGTACCATCCCTTTCAATCTTCATTCCTCTGTAATGACCTGTTCTTAGCTTAGCAATGGTCTTTGTTATACTTATTGAGATGTGATTTCTGGTATAGCAGGGCGTTCAATCCCTGTCGTGCGCGCAATATACCAGTCATCACGTGTAATGGTGGGATGAGGCAAGTGGAACCAAAGCCTTTGGTCGGCCGATCCATCGTGTATCCATGTTTCGTCAAACTGTATTAATTTATTTGTCAGAAAGTTAATCCGCATTCTAATAGAAGCAGCGATTTCTCTTCAGCTGTACATACTCGAATGACATTCGTATTCTGTTTCGAGGCAAACCTTGAAACAGCGGAAGCCTAGTTGTGACGATCACGAACTAGTGGTCCGCGTGTCAGGAGTTCGAGCCCTAAATCCTCTGAAGTCCCACCGAATAGAGGAACTAATGCACGTTAAATCTGTCTAGACTCAACTGTTGTTCAGTTGGCATGGCGGAGAAGTTAGGAGAGGGTATACCAGATCAGATATCGTCTTCGTCAATTATCAAGGTTCAAATTTTCAAGGCTATAGCTACCATCAGCCCTTCTATTATTTTATAGTGGGGCGTTAATAAACACTTACCCACTTTCTCGAAGCGCACATAAGTTTCTCACTCAAAACAGCCATACGGAAAAGCAATTTAAAAACTTTGAATCGGCATTCTATTCTTTCTTAAAAAGGACTTATTGAGTGAACGCGGGAGACTAGAGGTCAACGTCATGGAATCATGTTTAAAGTATCATGAGCTCGAGCTTACTGCTAATTAAGACTTGCCGTGTACAGGGCGGGGGGGCATTGCATGTTAGATGTTCTTCCAGGCTCAAACGTGTTATAGTTGGTGTGATGCGGAAGTTAGGAAAGAAGGGTCCAGCCCCGGTGTCATCCTCGTAATTTGCCCGTAGCTCAAAATCACAAGGTCCGTCATCAATAACCCTCGTGCAGTTTTATAGTGCGGTAAATAAAAAACTATCACTCATACTCTCGCTTTCATAGGATTTGGTGGTGCAACAAAAATTTCCCTAGTATATATATTGCATATTACACTACTGGCCATTAAAATTGCTACACCAAAAACGCGATATGCTACAGACGTAAAATTTAAACATCAGAAAGAAGGTGCTGTGATTTGCAAATGAATAGCTTTTCAGTAATTCAGACAATTCAGACGCCGGTGGCGACACCTAAAATGCGTTTAAATGAGAAAATTGTTCAGCCGTTTTCTTATACACAAATTGCATTTGAACGCTGTTGCCTTTTGAAACGTTATTGTAATGTCTAGTGTAAGAAACAGAAATGCGTACCAACACGTTTCTGACTTTGATAAAGGTCGAATTGTATTGTACAGGGACTGTGTGTGCGTTTTATCCAATCACTGTATTGTTGCTCGCATCGGTCAAAATCCAATGACTGATAGCAAAATATAGAATCGATGGGTTCAGGACGGTTATACGGAACGCTGTGCTGGATCTCAAAGGCCCTCCTTCACTAGCAGGCATGTTAACCGCATGAACTTAATGGATCATGCAGCCAAGTCACGAGCCTTGAGTAAAGAATTGGAGTTGTTTGAAGGACAAAAAGTGTCTGCATGAACAGTTCGACGACGTTTGCCGCAGCATGAACTCTCAGCTCGGAGACCATGGCTATGGCTTCCCTTGACGCTGTATCATAGACAGGAGCATCTTCAATGGTGCAATCAACGACGAACCTGGGCGCACGAATGGCAAGATGTCATTTTTTCAGATGAATCCAGGTTCTCTTTATAGCATCAAGATTGTCGCATCCGTGTTTGGCGGTATCTTGGGGAACGCACATTGGCAACGTGTATTCGTCATCATCATGTTGAACCATCACCATGGGGTGCTATTGGACACACGTCTCGGTCACCTTTTGTTCTATTGACGGCGCTTTTAGCAGTTCACGTTACATTTCTGGTCCCTTGGCTCTACCCTTTATTCGAGCCCTACGTTTCAGCAGATAATGCACAGCCGCATGCTGTCGGTATTTTTGGACCATCCTTGATATGGAAAATGTTCATCTGCTGTCGTTCCCTGCACGTTCTCCAGATCTCTCACCAATAAAAAACGTCTGGTCCATAATTGCTGAGTGACTGGCTCGTCACCATACGCCAGTCACTACGGTTGATTAGCTGTGACATCATGTTGAAGCTGCATGAGTACCGGTACCTGTACATGCCATTCTCTGTTTGAATCAATACCCAGTCGTATAAGTGCTGTTATTGCTGCCACAAATGGTTATTCTGAGTACCGATTTCTCAGGACCAATGCTACCAAATTTCTTAAAATTTTAATCACTTGTTATTTTTAGTATGATGTAATTCTCCAATAAATATCATTTTTATTATCTGAATCTCTTCCAGTTTTAATGGCCAGTAGTGTATATATGGATATATGAGTATTAAATTTAGCAGATATTTCAAAACAGCCTGCTCTAAAAATCGAATAAGGTATTTCTATATTTCGCAAATTTATTTATTTACTTCCTCTTCTAGTCATTTCTTTTTGTTGTTGAGGAAAGGGAAAGTTTATAAATTGTACCTTGACTTTTCAAAAGTAAAAGTATGCAAATATTCAATTTCGGAAATATTTCTTTCGGGAAACTCTCCACTTTTTAAAGATATTTTTCCTCTTCGGACCAAGCATTTGCTTTCAACATTTTCTATACAACTAGAAAGACAGCCAATGGATGCAAAGAGTTAGATTTGATTCGTAAAGGTTATCAGATATAGTTTGTGAAAACATTTTGACTTCATGATGTTGAATGAAGATATTTAGGTTTCTTGCAACAGGACACAGATTGATGTTAAGAAGAACAAAAATAGCAATACAAGATTTTAATTTTCAAACAGATAATTTACAAGGGATGTATTTTCAGGAATCAGATAAACTTCGAATTTGGTCTAACTTGAATAGAGGAATTACTCTCGTGAGAAACATAATGTTGAGTTTTTTACAGTGGATTAAATCTTACTCCTTTCTATAAATTCAAGCCCCTACATTTTTCATGATTATATAATCCGGTAGAGAAACTCTCCTGATAATTCATCATACTTAAAAACTAGCCTATATCTCCGACGAAACTGATATTAAAAATAACCCAGCGTTTCTCAAACTGTGGGGTGCACCCCCTCTAAGGGAGCGTGGGGAGCGTGTTACCCATAGGTGAGGGGTGCTAGCATATTGAAGAGTCAAAATTAAAGATTTAAAAAAGTTATATTTACTGAAAAGAAGCAAAAGAAAAAGTTCTGACTTAACAAAAAAATTAAATACATGTTTACCCGACTTATATACTTACTGGCCGTTACCCACCTGCTTCACTTGGTATTTCACGATGTTGTATAAATATGTACAGTTTACATATATATGTTAAGAATATATATATTCTTAAGAACTTGTATTCATCACACAAATACATTAATCGTCTTGCTACTTGTAATTCCAAATCCACCACACAACAATAGGATTTCAAAGTCAGCATGTTAGTGGTATTGCTGTGAAGATTATATCATTACACTCTTCTCACAGTTTACATCTTTTCCACACACATCTTGAACATCTTACACATTTTTGACAACCAATCAAATCACTAGCAAATTCACATTTTTGACGACCAACCAATTCATAGCCTACCAAATTTGATTGTTATCATTCTTGGTAGCTATCTTTGCTGGCTAGTTGAATAGATAGTTTGAGAGATGCGTTTATGTATATTCAGGTTTTTTAACTCAGTGAATAATAGCTTTCCATTAATTTTAAGACTCTTGATTCTCTTGGAAAAAGCTCTGTGAGTAAAACTTTTGTGGGGTTAAACTAGTTTGAAGGCACCAACCCCTTTGCAACTCGGTAGGAAAAACCAAATAAAATAAACAAAAATTCAAAGTTTATAAAAACTCATAGAAAGTATGACAAAACACTGACTACTATTCTGCAACAAATTCTCCCAAAATCTTAAAGCAGAAAGAGCCTAAAACAATTACGTAATAAAAGTATTTTACAAAAAAGAATTTAACAAAATTTTTACTCACAGAGCTTTCTCTAAGAATCAAATTAATGGAAAGCAATTATACACCGAGTTCAAAAACCTGAATATACATAAACGCATCTTTTGAACTATCTTTTAAACTAGCCAGTAAAGATCAATACCAAGAGAGATGACAATCAAATTTGGTAGGCTATGAATTGGTTGATAGTCAAAAATGTAAATTTGCTATGCTCTTATTTGGTTGGTTTTCAAAAATGTGTGAGATGTCCAATCGAATATATATACATATATATTCGATTGTATTGAAAAATATATTTATAGATCTATTTCTCGCCTCTTGATATAAAAAGGACAGGAATTATTATTGATAATTTCTAATAATCTCTAAAATAGAAGTAGAAAGATTTTTTGCGCTCACTTAATACAATAATCAAGTGGATTTCCGCAAAAACAACTTTCAATGGATATCTACTCCGTAAAATAAACATGCCTGCTGTATGTTAAGTCTAAATCTAATAGAGCAAAAATGGAATTTTTATCATCAATAAGCCTCGTAACCCTGTTGATAACAATCTTAAGTTCAACAAAAGAAACATGTGCAAACCAAATTTTATTATTATAGTCCTAGTAGTTCGAAAATGGGAATCTTGTTTATCAATACGCCTCAGTAACTCCCTCGCCTCCCCCTGAAGTTGATTTCTGTAAAATCCATTCTTAGTGGAACTCTATTCAACTAAAGAAACATGCTTAACAAATTCCAAGCAAATGGGTTAAAAAAATTCAAAAACAGGAATTTTTATGAAACTTTCCTTGACCAGTCGCAACCTTGAGGGTCAATTTTCGCAAAACTCTTTGTTAGAGGAGCTTTATTCCATGAAAGGAACATACCTTCTAATTTTTAAACTGGTGGGTCTAATAATTTAAAAACAGAACTATTTATCTATTACGCCCCTTAATTCCCCGCAGTATTCCTTGAAGGTCAATTTTCCCGAAACCTATTTTGTAGCGGATCTCTAATACATGAAAAGAATCTGCTTACCAAATTTCAAGACTCTACGCCTAATAGCTAAAAAATGGATATAATTACCTATAACACCCCTTAAACCCCCACAACGCCACTTGGGGTTCGATTTTCATGAAAACAGTTTTGTAGAGGATTTGTACTCCATATGAAAAGAATATGCTTACAACATTTAAGACTTATGCTAATAGATTACAAATGGAAATAAATGTCTGCAACACCCCTTAAGCCCCCTCAACGCCCCTTGGGGGTCGATTTTCTTAAAAACCATTTTTCAGTGGATCTCTACTCTATGAAAGGAACCTGCATGTCAAATTTGTTTGTCAATTTGTTTATATAAATAAGGATATAATTATCTTAACGCCTTTTAAGCCCCTACAACACCACTTGGGGGTCAATTTTCGTAAAAACTATTTTGTAGCGGACGTCTACTCTACGAAAGGAATCTGCATAATTTTAACAAAACCCTTTTGTAGTGGAAATCTACTCCAGGAAAGGAATCCACTTATAGCAAATTTCAAGACTACGTTAAATAATTTTAAAACGGAAATGATTATCTATAACACCTCTTAAGCCCTGCAACACCACTTGGAGGTTTATTTTTGTAAAATCTAATTTCTAGCAGACCTCTATTCCAGGAAATTAATCTGCGTACCAAATTTAGAAACTTTGTCTAATAGTTTAGAAAGGGAAATAATTATCTATAACGCTACTTAAATCCCCTCAAAGTCACTTGGGATTCGATTTTCATAAAACTCATTTTCTAGCGGATCTCTACGCTTTGAAAGGTATCTGAGTACCACATTTCAAAGCTGTACATCTAATAGTTTAATGATGGAACTAATTATCTATAACGCCCCATGGGGTTCAACCTTTGCGAAATCCGTTCTTAGCGGATGTCTACTCCAAGAAAGGAACCTGTTTATACTGAATTTCAAGTCTGTAGGTTTAATTGTTCCGGAGATTTCGTGATTAGTCAGTGAGTTAGTGAGTGAGGGAGTGAGTAGCTTTTCTCCTTTTGTATATACGAGTAAATAAATGTATCAGTTCTTTACAATGTATGTGATAACTTATTTATCAATACTAAATTAAGAACAATTTTAATAATTACTCCCATGGGCTTGTCTGGCAAAACAAAATTATTTTCAAAAAAAGATGTTTGCACAGACGACTGATAGGTTGCCTAGAAGGTCACAAGAACTCTAGTTGTGATGAACATAAGATAGAGAGAGCACATAGACTAGACTATTTTTCTACTGACATTTATACTTACAGAAATGGATAATTCAGGAAATAAATACTTAATTTATAATTAAATATTATTTAACAATCAATTTCAGTTCAAAAGTTGCAAAAAAGTAACATAATACTTTTCCTATTACTTAAAGGTAACTCACTTAAAATACCAATTAAAGAAAAACATAAATTTTTTTTTAAATTTTTACTATTTATACGGCTTATAATTAAAATCGTATTGTAGTTTTAACGTCAAAGTAAATTATTACTGCATTCAATACATAATTATTGTATTCGGGAGGGTGAGCGATGAAAATTCTGATTGAAAATTGGGTTGCAAATATTGAGAAATTGAGAAGTAACCCCTTTTTCTTGAGTCTATCCAATCAAATTTTCTCATCTACTACCGTTGATAACGTATATTTCACTTTATCAGGAAAGAAAATAAATAATGCATTCTATTACTATTGACTACTTTTGGTATAAGAGATATTTTGTCTAATGGTAAATAACCATTCATCTTGATTACGAGGAATTACTGCCTGACACTAACGAGTACAGTTGAATGGAATAACATGTGGAGAGAATTATGTTTTTGTCACAAGAGACAATGCATATTATATAAATAAACATATAAAAATACAGATCTATGTAATATAATTTCACAGACATGGTATTCATTTAGAACACGCAGCTTTCTATTTGTTATATAAGTTATATGTATACATAAAAGTATGTCTGCCAAATATTACTTCATAATTGAAAAATAAAAACCTTCAATTTATTACACTCGTTGAAAGAATGAAGAAACATTTTGCTATTGTAATTGCACATTTATTGTTTTAATTAAATAAAGCGAAGAAACGAAGCACAGCAAAAAAAACACAAATGGACATATTAGACAATACACAAAGGGGTTTTTTGTTCGTTCCGGAGATCTCAGCTCTTATAACTTCTTCGACCGGACAGTGCGGTCTTAAGGCAAGAGCCAACTGGTCCCGGACTACTCCCTGGGTAGGAGCCTCGTTTCTTTTTTAGATTCGGTCTTAATAAGATCATGATCCGGATAATTTTAATGTGGCCAAGTATTATTCACGTACATGATCTCCAAAAAACAGGGAATTTCAAACTGCATGTCAACTGGCCAAAGTGGTAGGACTGTATTATTATGTGATGACCATTGTCCATGTCTAGACCTAGGCCCAATACCTTACACAATCATTCAACACACTTAGTCGAAATGTGGCCATCAGTCGAGCTGATTTGAGCCTAAGTTTTTGAAATTGTGAGTCCTGCACATTTATTTGTTTCAAATTATCGTTTGAACGATCATTTGACAATGCATGCTATATACCGTCTACTTTCCAAGGTATTGGATAGGACCTACCTTTGCATAGGGGCTCAAGGCCTCAAAGATTCTTAAGTCGTCCCTGCAACCGGATGGTTTCAGAATCATATGATTTCCCTTAATGAATATTGTGTCTGGCTGTTATATAATTAGTTGGTTCAATATTGCATCATTTTAGTTTGAAATGTGTCACACGCAGTTTTTGAGGAGGCAAAGTTGCGGTTGAAAGGATATTTCCCTATAAGCGGGTGAAGTGCAAATTTTAACTATAACGCAATATCTTGGAGGGCACAAAACCATAATAAATTTAATAAAATTATCCGTCTGAAAAATTTAATGGTTTACTATTGCACATACACACACATATATATCGTCGGCCTAGTTATTAGAATGCGTAACTCCATCTGCAGTGCTAATTTGATATACGAGTGCTACGCGCCAAACGTTACAAATGGCAATACACATGACCACACGATACAAATATCAAGGTAAACATATTGTAAAGTTATCACCCATCTTGGCGAACATAAACAACAGCTTGGCAAGTAGCACTCCAATATCAAATTAGCATCTCATATGGAATTAATCATTCTGATAAATAGGCGATGATATATATAATATTTATATTATATATATAATATTTATATATATATATATGATCGAAAACTTTCTGGTATTTGTATTTTTTTCTTTTCCCTCAGATAAGTCAAAACTTTGAAGAAGGTTGGGTTATCATTGGCTGCGATAATTATTGCCTTTCAGAGGGGAATCTATCCACTACTTTTTAGAAAGTAAAAGTCATTATTGCAAAAGACAACTTTTCAGCCTTGACATCAATTCCAGGCATCATAGCCAACGCTCTAATTCATGTCAATGGTGTTCTATAAGATTCAGGTCCCCGTAATTTGAGAACGCCAATCCAATTCCTCAACATCCAAGTCAGCAAATCAAATCTTAACAAGCCAAGCACTTTGGACAGGATTCCGATGTGATCGAAACAGGAATTGACTTTTGTTTTCCCAAATTATTGTTACCATAGAAATATCACTGATATGTACAAGCTATCCAGACAAGCTTCCATCTTGTGAATTCCTTGCTGAAGAACCAAAAGGTTCAGACTAAATCATTATAAACTATCCCAAATAATTATGCATCTACCTCCAAATTTCACTTGAGCTATTATACAATCGAAGTTCAGTGGCTGAGTTTCACGCTTCCATGTCACAAGACCAGAATATTTGCTCATGCACCTCAGTGGCCAAGGTAATGAAAACTGAGATGAGCATAGTAAGCCTTAGCCAACTTTACTCATTGGCCTTGTATGGGCCTTCTATGAACTATTGTGCCACTGCGTTTAGTTTATTATACTACAATCGGTTTCAAACTTTTACCAAGTAATCTCCACACTCAGACTCTAACGTCAGATTGCCAGAGATTATACCTTGATTCATTGCTCAATAAAACGTGACGAATTGCTCAAGGTCCCAGTGTTGTCGACCTTTGTAACACCATACGCTAATATTGACGTTTGCTTACGGAAATATTTGGTTTATATGCAGTAGCTATATTATAAAAGTAAAGATTTATAAATTTTTAACAGTTATTGTGATGATGCTGCATCCAGAAACTTGTTAGAACATCTGACGAATTGTTTAGACGAAACCATGTGTGTGAAGCTGGCTTTCACAATGTTTAAACTTTTAACTGCAGCTGGATTGCAGTCAGCAAATATCTACTTATGAATGTACGTATTAGTGCTGGTGTCTGTCCAGTCTCTGTGATGTTAATAAAAGTAGTGTTCGTCTAAAAGATGCCTTCGTCTCCAACTAATTGATATCCCATCGCATTCTGACAGGTTAGAGCTTTTTTTTATCCATTTATAATAACTGAAAATTAAAATTCGAATGCTGAAAATTAGAACTATTTCGGGATTTGAACACACAACTTCCTTTAGCTCAGCGTTTCTCGAACTGTGGAGCGCTCTCCCTAGGGGAGTACGATAATCCTTCCAGGGGGACGTGAGCATATCGAAAAGTTGACAATAAAACATTTTAAAAAATTATTAATTTACAGAAAGGAACCAAAACAAAAAACATTCTGATATAATAAAAAATACACGTTTACTACAATGATATTAATATACTTATAAGTGTGTCAGTACTGCACAATGTATTTGATCATTTATTTATCAATACTAAGTTAGGAACAAGTTTAATGATTACTAGGGCTCCCCTATAGGCTTATCATATATTAAATTATATGCAATATTTAATACTTATCTTGATCAATTGTACAGTTTAAAATTAAAATAGTATTTTGTAGCTTTAGCCTCAAAGTACATTATGATTGAATTCAATACACCATTATTCTATGGAGCTGGGTGCCATTAAGAGGTGTTGGAAAGCTAAAATCTTATTTTTTTGACAATTTAAGATTTTTACATTTTCAAATTGTATAGATTTTAACCTTTCTAAAAATACCTTACTTGAAGCTTTGGTGTATTTAGAAGCCTTTAAAATGTATTTTTAAATATTCGTTGAATTTGGGTCACGCCCATTTTAATGGCGAAAATTGTAAACAAATGACTTTGTTTTTGCTTTAAAAGTGTAACGACTGATAAAAACCAAAACATGTATCTTTTATTTTAAATTGAGCCTTTTATTTTTTTATTTCCCAGCCGATTAGAAGTCTCACTGTATACATTAAAATCAATTTATCTCAAAATGTAAATTTTAATGTGCGATGTACCTTTTCTGAGAAACTATTGTTCACAGGTATGTAAATTTTTTATGAATTATTTATAATGATGTCTAATGTATACTAAAATGAGCTTTTTGTAAAAAACTCAAAAATTTAATTTTTACAAATTTTTGAAGTTAAAAATGGGTCAAATTTCGCAATGTTTGATAAAATATTTCATAAAAAATTCAAAATTAGCTAAAAGCTCATTTTAGTATAAGAGAGGTGTACTTTAATAGTATGAAAAATTTCAAGCATGTACATAAAACAGATTTTGAGAAAAGGTACATCGAAAACAGCCAATTTAACATTGTCAGTAGAGAGAGAGAGAGAGAGGTTTCCAACTCCCCTTAAAATTATGATTGAAACTCAGATCGCAAACATTGAACATTTGAGAAGCATTGCTTTAGTGATCTTTGTGGTTGTGTCTAATCAACAGCGTGATCTGTCTAATTGTGGCTGCACAGCTATAGCGCATTGGGGCAAGTGTCCACTTCATGACAACACCATGTATAGTAAAGGTGGGTATTCAATTCTGATCATGGTCGACCGGAAGACCGCCAAGACATTTTAGCGTGATCGCCTAAAGATTAGCAGTTAATAAATAGTATATACCAAAATATTCATGATTGACTAACAGTATGTAAACTAAGCTTTCAACTCACTATAAGTATGAGAACTGAGATGAAAATGTTTTATTTTTTTTTTAATGTATTTTGAATTGTTTCGTAACAAATGCATCATTTGATGCTTTTACATTCGTTGCTATTATTAGTATGTTTTTATTTTGCGTTTTGCTTTAAACGTGGTCTTAAAAGTGTAGGTTTGTTTTATTGTAGTTGTGCACTTAAGAGATTATTCCGTACTTTTATTAAGTCTTTATAAATATTGTAAACTTTTTCTTAGCTCGCCACACTTTCGCCAAACCGCAACACCTCGAAAAAATTCAAAATAGCCCGTGCCCCGGAAAGGTTTGCTGATATATAGTTGTTGCCGTGTGTTTTTATCCTGGGATACATATGAAATACAAGTGGAAGAACAGAAAAATCCAATACAATCAGAAGAATATAGACATTCATTACAAATGATGATCCCCGCATATAACAGAAGGGTGAGCTGCTTTCCATTCGAAACATGAATCCATTACAGGCGAAAGTCCGACTTCTTTTCCAGGAGAAAATACAACCATGCCTTACTCGGGACAATTTTAACTTGGCAGAAATAACCCTAAATATACAAGAGCTCCTAACAACACGCCAACCATAGATATATAATGTTCTAACTACTAAAAAAGCATACCTGTAAGATGAAAAACCTGTAGGTATTTGAAATGTCAATAAATTCTTTAATTTTTAAAAGAAAATTTATACTTAATATAGTTATTTGTCTACTTTTTCTTCAAAGGTATTATTTGTTTAGTCTGAAGGTAAACTTTTATTTAACGGGTTTCAATATTTCTTCACACATCTCCTTATTTTTACTAATAAGTAAGTTCTTTTACCTTTTCCCTATATTTGTAGTGGCCGCGGTAGCCGAGTGGTATAGGCATGGGATCGTGGCTTGCCTTATTACGAGTTCGAGCCCAGTACCACCAAAGACCCGCCGTGTAGGGCAGCTGTACACGCTAAATCTGTCGAGAGCTGAAACGTCCTCCCGTTGGTGTGGTGTGGTAGTTAGGAGAGGGGTGCTAGCTCAGGTGTCGTCCACGTCACTTGACTATGGTTCAAAATTACGTGGTACGTCGCCAAAAGCCCTCGTGTAGCTGAACAATGCGACGTTAATACTCAATCAATCCCTGTATTTGTAGCATTTCGAGAGAATGCAATTATTTCTATACATATTTAGAGGAAGTAATGTTTTTTTTTTTCACATTATTAAAAAGTTCATTTTTAAAAAGAAATATATATATATATATATATATATATATATATATATATATATATATATAATTAAACTCTCTACTTAAAATATGAAGCGCAATGGCTGAGTGAGAGTTTATCGCGCTTCCACGCCACAGGCTCGGGGTTTCAATCCCAGGCTGGAAAAAATCGTGACTCAACCTTTCATCCCTTCAGCGGGTCGATAAATGAGTACCAGGCTTGCTTGGGAACTGAACACTGGGTCTTTTTGCGTCAGACTGACCATTTGACCGAAATATCTGCACATGCACCCCCGTGTCTAAGGTCACGTAAATGGAAATAGGCAGAACAAGCCTTGGCCCTTAAGGGCTGTTGCGCCACTGAGCTCAATATAATACATAAAATATTGTTTTAAGATGTAATAAACCATTTTTGTAAAAACACTCTTAGAAATTGTTTGATAAGCATAATAATTTATATAAATTAATATAAGATAGCATTCCACACAGAGTTGGAAAATTTTGAAAACAATTTCTCCTTCAATAAAAATCGTATATTTGGGTACCATGCTAACAAGTACATTATGAGTATCATATTGATTTATGCACATATTACTTAAAACAATTATTTTATGAATCTTTAAGAAATTAATACTTTTTATAAAGCTTTAATTTAAATATAATGAGAAACTTAAAGGGTTTTGTAAAACTTTTTCCTATAATTGAAGTTAATTTACAAATTACATGACTTTAAAAATTTGTTCTTAATTTCACAAAAAGCTATTTATATTGTTTATGTAGAACAAGGTGTCCAAATTTTAATTAAAGTGTGGTCAAGCATATCCCTATAAGCGGGTTGTATCTCTATAAAACCCAGCCCGTACGAGCATGCGTATTAGATATTCTTATACCATTTTGATTTTGGAATGGTCAGTATTTGCAGGAGGTGTAAAGATTCACACACACATTTTTCAACATACGCAAGTTGTGGCGCATGTTTTACTTGCAAATCTAGCTTTCTAACAAATACAAGACAAATACAAAGACATACACGTCACCTTTTTATTTCTAGAAAAACGGTAATTATCAACATATTTCTAATTACGTGGGTGTACATTTTTGTTTTAATGTTAAAATAACAGTAAAATAGTAAAAATATCAATTATACACTATTAATGTTGTTTTCAGGACTCAAAAATTCGTTACCCACACGAACGTGCGACTTGAGCATGTTATTTGAATCAGTGCAGCTGTTAAGGTAAGTGTTTGCCATGTGTGAGTTTTCTTTTCTTTTTCTCTTTTCTGTTTCAATAATTTTGATAAAAGCATAAATAAAAACGAGGTATACTGTTATATAATTAATCCATATTTTCCTGGGTTGCCATGGACGAGTCCCTTTTCCTTTCTCTCGCTCCTTTTTGTAATTTATCTCTTTCTTACATTTGTTGAGGGATATGGCATTTTCATCCTCTACACTGATATCTGCACCCATATTTGCTCCTCCCCTCTTCAAAAAAAATCTGGGTTTTCCGGTGGAAGTTAGTAAAGGTGGTTTAAATATTTGTTTTTTTAATAATAAAATTCCCTTATATATACATTTTATTATTATTTTTAATGAAATCCTGTGCTAACATTTACCCAAATACTTTCTCGAGTTTCTAAAAAGGAAAAGAATTCTCGCACAAGAAGAAATTTTACAATTGATGAATAAATCAGATTCTGAAATTAATTAGAGAGATCTCGCAGATGATGACTAAGCTGCGGAGAAAACTGCGAATACTGGAAGGAGAATCAAGTTCAGATGCGATTTGAAGAAAAACATAAGCAAGTTTATAACGGAAAGACACATATGCAGTTTTAAATAAAATTCCTCCAAAAAATCAAAAGGGATCTCTTAAAATTTAAGTTGGATATAGCTAAAGCATGCGCGTTAACAGCATTTCCACCTTCCAACACACAAAAGTGTTTTAATAGTAAAGATGGAAATGACAGTGTTGCAATTCCTCCCGCTAAAAGATTGAAATATTATAATCCACCTGCTAAAAAGCCACGTCAGGATAAAAGGCATAGCCATTTTCGATGTTTTAATAACATTTCAAGGCCTCGAAAGTGTAGATTTGAACATTAAAAAAGCCGTTCGAAAACTCTTTGTGAAAAATGTAATGTTTATGTATGTTTGGTAACGGTAACGGTTATACATTTACGTGGAACCTTAGAGAAAACTCTATTATCCACTCATCAGAATAAATTTAAGAGAACAAATTGTTGAAGTACATAAAAATTAGAAAGCAGTCCACATTAAATGCAGCGCAACAACGCTGGTGGAGGGGTGGGTGGGAAACTACTCTCCCAGTTGATTTAGTTTCTGTTTTGCTTTCATAGGAAAACGAAGAGAAAATGACGTCACATCTCCATGACAGCAAAGCCCGTCTTTCAACCGTCTGCTGCATCTCGACGGAACGAGGAGAGAAAAGGGTTTCTTTAATAACAAGGATTAAGAGAATAATATTTTTATGTCCGTTACACGATACCTCCAAGATAACTGCATGCGGTTATATTGAAAGGAAGTTTTAAGTAACCACTTGGAAGAAAGTAAGAACAGGTAGAGGAGTTTAAAATAAGATCATGAGGGGTGAAGTTGCCATACTAAACGCGATCAAAAACTTACATGGCGCAGGGGGGGGGGATAATTAGAGTGAGTGAAGTCTTGCAAAAGAAAACTACTATAACAATAAAGCTCATAATTTTTTTAATTCGTATCAAGACATTCTCATCCTTTTCAGGGCTGGGAAGTGTTGATACGAGTGATTAAGAACTACTCTAGGTCTCTTAGAAGAGCTAGGAATAGAATTGTCGTAAGCCGGGATTTCCCGGATAGATTCGTTTGAAATCTGTGGTAACCGGTTGAAGAAATTTTCTGATTGTTTTTTGATGAAATCAAGAAGCGGCGGAACATTAAGATCTTTATGCAAGACTTCGTTCCTGATAAACCAAGGTGCGTTTGCTGCTCTACGCAGTTGACTGTTTTGAAAAATGTGCAAACTTTTCAGGTGAGTAACTGCCGCCGCTGCCCAGATGGGAGAAGCATACAGCGTGATGGGGCGAAGAATGGCTTTGTATAATAGAACCTTTTGCCTTAATGCGAGCTTGCTCTTGGGAGAAATCAAGCGATTTAGAGTGCATCTCATTCCAGCCGCCTTTTGGTGGTCGCAACGGATGTGTTTAGCAAAGTTTAATTTAGTGTCAAGTATTAACCCTAGGTACTTATATTCAGTAACCCAGGGGACAGGCTGATTAAAAATGTTGACATGCGGGAGGTTTCCGATGCACCGCTGTCTCGTAAAGAGGAGGCATGCACTTTTAGATGCATTAACCTTTATTTTCCAGTCGTTAAGCCAGGTTTCGAGTCGAATGACATAATTTTGTAGCCGCTCAATGATATTTATTTATGTTTGTCAAAAATAAAAACAGGCTTTAAAGATTTCCACTGTGAATAAAGAATGAGTCAGTGAAATAATTAATTATATTTCAATATTTTCCTCATTTGTAACAGTTTTAGTTGAAGTAATTTATTTCTTCTATCAACTCAGAACCAAAAAATGGATAACTCGTACAATTTCACACGTGATGGTTTCACAGAAAAGGCCGAACCCACTCAACAAAATATTTTTATGATTTGTTCCAAAATCATTGGGTCAATCTTGTGTTAGTTACCACAGGAATGTATATTTAATGAAAAAATTATTTTGTGTCTTAAAGGGATAAGTAAAGTCAATTATTTGTACTGAATTTGAAAATACACACCGTGATGACACATTATATCGGACGTGATCTCCAGAGGTCCCATAACCATTTAGATGACTGTAGGGCCCCCCTACCCTTCCCCTCGATGTTGTTATGCTAATTAAACAAATACAAATATTTATGCAACTTTTATGTTTCAGGCTGCATTTTTTCATTTACCAACTAAGTTGGGAGACGACATATTCAAATTCAATTCGAAAGGTAATTATTATTTTTTCAATTGAAATATGTATCACAAAATAAATTCATGTTAAAAACTCATTAATCCTTTTAACTGCCGACTAAACGCAATGCGATTCGCTCTCCAGTGCCACCGCTTTCCTCATATGCGCGGGTAGACGATATAATGGGGGAGGGGGAAGCAAATACACCACAAGTAAGCAAATTTTTCTCTGGAATAAATAAATCCTTCACACAAACTGTCAAGGTAATTTTATTGCATTTGAAAACATTCGGAATAGTTTTATTGATAGCAACGCAAAAAAAATAATCTTGTTTCGTAAGGAGACGAATATATACGTCCGAGTCACATAACGCACCAGTTCGACAAGACGTATATATACGTCGGTAGCACTTCAGGGGTTAAAGCCCTTGCTTATGTTATATTTTGATCAAATGTATGGTATCCTCTTAAAAAAAACATACTTATCGTTCGATGTTATAACTTTATTTTTGCTAATTATCATGACCACATAACCGAGTGGTCATGCCAGCGGACTAGTAATCGTTTCTGCCGAGTCATAGATTCGATTGCTAGTGCAACTGAAGAACCCCCTTGTTGAGAGGCTGATGCCCATTAACACTAGAATGACCGGGATTTCTCTCAATTACCCTTAAACATCCGCCGGTGTCATGTTGACACCGAGATATAAAATATATAAAGTAAATGTTTTAACTAAATAATTGCAGGGACTTTTTGATATTATTTCATGTAGTTATCATATATTATGACCCCTTATATCATAAAAAACTGACGTTGACATTATGTTTTGAGATGCTTGTTGGACCAATGCTTTGTCGCAAGAGATAACGAGTCGCAAATCTGCCAGGAGCATTAATATTATGTGGTATCCATTCTATGCCATCCCTAGCGACACATATATCATGATTTACTGGAATATTAGTAATTACATCATTCAATCTTGTATCTTCATCGGAATCTAAATTAGAGACAATTCATTCTCAGAAAGCTCTCGCAAGAAATTAGCAATTTCATCAGGGGTTAAGCCTTTTCGAAAAGCCCTTTTTTCACGGTATCTGCGTGGCCGTGGTAGCCGAGTGGTATAGGTATCGGATCGTCTCTTGCGTTGTCATGAGTTCGAGCCCAGTACCACTAAAGACCCGCTGTGTAGGGCAGTGATGCACGTTAAATCTGTCGAGAGCTGAAACGTCCTTCCGTTGGTGTGGTGTGGTAGTTAGGATAGGTGGTGCCAGCTCAGGTGTCGTATACGTCACTTGACCATGGTTCAAAATTACGTGATCCGTCGCCAAAAGCCCTCGTGTAGCTGAACAGTGCGACGTTAGTGTGTAATCATCAGGGAAAATTATTAAAAGTCACGAAAAATTCCCTGCGAAAATCCAAAAAGAACACAGTAAACAGGCTCCGGTGTCAAATTGACATCAACGGACGTTCTAGTATTAAGTCCGTCGAAACTCAAAGTCCTCCGATTAGCGTAACTTGGAAGCTTAGAGAAGGGGTGCCGATTCAGGTTTCGTACTCGTCACTTGTACGCGTTTCAGAATTATGAGGTCCATTGTGTATAGTCCTCGTGTTGTGTTTGAGAGTGCAGTGTAAATTATATATAAAATCGAATAGCCGCTTATCATCTCTTCCGACGAAGACGTTCGTACAGTTACACTTTCAGTGTCACACATTGTATTTTTACTCTAAACTAAATATTGGAATTTCTTTAAAATCAGTTATTCCAAACCTATTTTATATTCAAAAGTATTTTTCCCAATGTTTTCGATTAATTGAACAATAAATTGTAAAGATTACAGAGGATATCGTTTTACTTCATTGGGATTGAGCTGTGAACCAAAAATACACATAATAATATATGGTTGATGTTCCAATTAAAATTCCACAATTTTTTTTAAAATAAAAAAACTGGGAATAATATAAATCAAGATGCGAATGGGTTTTTTTCGATAATAAATATTAAATTGAATTTTGCTTCAATGTGTGTGTGTTGTTTTTATTAATAAGAGTATTAGTGTATAATACAGTTTTATGATACAAATGCATTTTTCCAGCACACGAGTATTTTCAGGCATTTTAAGTTTAATATATATCTGTTTAATATATATATAGCTACGGATAAAAAAACTCGATATCTTAACATTTGGGCTGCAGTACTTCCTTATTCAGTTGCCAAGTGGTTAGAAGCCGCCTAGCCAGTATGGTGGATATGACCCTCGGCCTGTAACCGAGTGGGTTCGGGTTCGAATCTCGAGTAAGGCAGGGTTGTATCTTCTTCGGGAAAAGAAGCCGGACATTCACCTGCAATGGATTCCCGTCTCCAATGGAAAACAGCGCACCCTTTCTTTATATTCTGGGGATCATCATTTGTAATAAATGTCTATATTCTTTTGCTTGTATATTGTATGTATCTCTTCTCCCACTTGTATTTCATATGTATTCCAGGGTAAAAACACACTACAACAGCAAGTGCTTAGAATAAATATTAAGAATTTCTTACATGGCAACGATTATAAAATTCATGCATAATCTCGTGTAATTATTTTCGTCTCTTACAA
The DNA here is from genome assembly GCA_019973935.1 of Trichonephila clavipes. Classification (NCBI taxonomy): domain Eukaryota; kingdom Metazoa; phylum Arthropoda; class Arachnida; order Araneae; family Nephilidae; genus Trichonephila; species Trichonephila clavipes. The sequence goes on along the minus strand of BMAU01018046.1, from coordinate 215,483 downwards.
ACGCACATATTCCTATTCTGTGAGAAAGTAATGTTTGAGAATGGCGTCAGATCTGAAGTTTGAGATTTTTGCTTCCCAGTTGTTTGGTACGTATTGGTATCAAGTAGGTTATCTATCAGAGAAACATACAGTTTCATCTTTGTATCCAAGATATCCTTTGGATCCTAAAGATACAGATATCTACGAAGAATCCCATTTCGAAGCAGTATGTGTGAAACAATTTTTTTACCACTTTTTATTTCGTGATGAGCTAAATAAACTCCTCGGTCAAATCGAGCTTTCGCCGTCATATATTTCGGACTACATTTCCCGTACATGCAGACCTGATGGCTTGTTTGATAGTTTAACTATTTTTGAGCTTTTATTTACTTCATGTGCTTTTGTGGCAGACTTGTGTTTTTTCTGCATTTACGCTTTTGGCTATAACGATATACTTTGCTACGCTCATTTATCATGGGCAGTGTATTTCGAGCAATATAAAGAAGAGTTTTATAGACAAGGAGGGTGGAACCAGCTTAAAATTTTATCTCTTTCTTACGTTCGGGCAGCTGAGTTCATGTCTACTTACCCAAATTTGATATCTTACACACTTGAAAATAAAGAAGTTTTTATACTCGATGCCATGAAAGCTGTTAGTAATTACAAAACTTTCACGAGTCACTTTCATGCTAATTGTAAAACAGCGTCTAAGCCGTGGGTCAAATATCATCTTCATAACTTCGACAAATCCGACGCCTCCAATATATCAGAAGATGTAACGAAAGCGAAAGATCTGAAAGATCCCAAATTAATAGAGAAGTTTTTATTGCAGTTTAGACGTCGTTGTGATATTAATGCTTTAGAAATCTTAAAAGTCAAACCTCAATCTAAATTTGTCGATTCTTGCGAACAGTCTATCCAAAAAAATTCTCGAAGCTTGCTAAACAGTTTGACTTTGAATAATATGACAGCAAGTACATGCAACATCGTCAAACAAAGAGAAATTAAGTTTCCTTATCAAGAAAGTGATGATCAAATCGATAAACAGATGACGATAGGCTTATCTCGAGTTGAAAGGAATGATCAAACCGATCAACTAATTGCAATAAATTTATCTTTAAATAAGCATAATTCATCAAGTACCCGGAAAATTGACATGTCTCAAAATACTTCCTTTTTGGAAATGGAAATGTCTTCAAGTGATAAAACACAGCACAAGCGAAATAAAAGTTAAATAAAAAAAAACTAAAAAAGAAAAGACCTGGAACGAGAAAGCCATGAAATGAAGTGTCTATTAAGCATTCTAATTTTGGAAAACCCAGAAGTGAATACCAATGTGCGATCCTTAGCACCACTTGCAGATACAAATAAAAAAAATCTAAAAAGAAATTATCTATCCTGGTCAATCGTTATCCTTGCTCAAACGAAAGCTTTGTCTTGCTAAGTATTTTTAATTTTGTGTTGTAAGTTTAAATATAAAAATAAATAAGGTTTTATATTTAATTATGATTGAAGTACCTTAATTTTTAATTAATATTCTTATTTTGGATATAGACTATTTTTTATGTAAAAAGGATATCTACAAATCTAAATGGATGAAATGTTTTGCATCCAAACTTATGAACCCTAGAGTTAATTTAGCATTCAAAGATTTAGAAATTAGATCTTATTCTTGTCGATGACAATAAAATTTTGATGATCTCTAATGATAAACATTTCTGGATACGAGTGTTTTAATACCCTTTTATAAGCTTCACTTGTATGTAACAGGGAATATTTAAACAATTTTTACCCACTTTAAAAGATCAGATTAATTCGAAATTTTGCGCACTTGCCCACGACCGATTATAATGCAATAATTTAATAACTTGGTTCCATTGTCCTGATCAGGATCATCAGGACTAACGATTTCCTATTTTCAGATCCCATCTCTCGTCTGGGGACTAGTTTCAGATCCCATTTCCTGATTTCGTGACTAATCCGGATTTGATGACTAAAAGATTAAGTTAAAGTGTAGTTTAACTATAAAAGGGTGTTTTTTAGTTCTTTTAAGACTACACGGTACCCTTTTTCAAAAAAAATTTTGAGACAGTTACAGTGTAAAAATAATTAATCTATTACATTTAAATTATATTATTAAGCTGATTCTGTAAGCAAAAAGTAGGTTTGACCAACCATTATTTTACAACTTTAAAGAATTAGGAATTTTTGAAGTTTTTTTTAAACTCTTATAAAATACTCAATTTTTAAAATTTTTTAATGATTTTAAGTTATTTATTATTCTTAGATTATTACAAACAATATTTAATATGGATTTGAAAATCTATTCTCTTGTTGATTTTTAATTATTTTTCTGGAAAAACCTGGAGAAAAACACGAAAATTTTTAAAATATCAACTTTAGCATTTTTTAGAAAAATAACTAGAGTTCTTAGCCCTAAATCCATACTAACTTTTATAGAACATACATTTGGGAGTATATACAAAAAAATTCAAGGCTCTATCCTGAATAAGAAAAAAGCTTTAGGGATTAGAAAACACTTATACCTTCAAAATTAAGTCTGAGAAAAACGCATTTAAAGTTTGTAAAGTCATAAAACAAAAACTTATAATGCCCGCAAAACTCTAATTTTTTAATGATATTTTTCAATGTATGTTCTACATTAAAACACTATTTTTATTAAATATGACTGAAAATTGTATTTTTAATTCAAAATATATTTTTGCATAACATTGATAGCATTTGTTAAGACGTCAGTTTATTCAGCTTTATCTTAACCTAATATTTCACAAAAGTTTTGAAACACGAAGCATTTATGTACAAAATAATAATGATACTAACTTGAGCTAAAAATAGTCAGGTTTGCTCATAAAATTTAATTTTTTCAGTTTTAAATTGGGGCAGTTTAAGTTTTAGCTCTTGTCGTACGACTTTAAAATACAAAAACATAGTACTACACTATGTTTAGTATAATGTAGTTTGGTACATCAAGGAAATATTCAGTTATATCTGCAGCATTTGAATTCAGAATATTTTTATTCGGAAGTCTAATTGCAGAATCAGCTGAGGACTGATTTTTAGATACATCATTTTCAGTAGTATTCAATCTCTTCGAAATATTGTTTCTCACAGAAACCCAGAACGCCTTTGCCATGGCATTTTCTCTACAGGAAAAAATTAATGATATAGCTTTTAAGTTATATAAACTATTTTTAAAGCAAAAATAGGCCATGAAATTAATCTTCATTAATTATGAGAATTCAAAAAACTCAAAACATAATCAAGCAGAAATGATTTTAGTAATAAAAAATTGGAATTAATAACCATTTCAAACTAAAAGCTCAAATATTTTTAATTCAACTTAAGTGCGAAAAAATGCTTTAAAAGGAAACCAAAACCATAGCTCATAAAACTTCAAATATCTTAAAAACTAATTTGCTAGCAGATCTGATATTTCGTGGCAAGCATCGCAATAATATGGGCCACCAAAACATGCAAAAAAAATTTTTTCGGTAAAAATGAAATTTTTAGGGTACTGTGTAGCCTTAAAAAGTAATCAAAGAAATATGATCTAGAATAGGGGTCACGCAGTACAATTCTCAATGGCACTCTGTACAACTCTACAAATTTGTCAATTTTTCAGTGGATAGAATTCGTCAAACATCTTCAGGATTTTAGACGTATACAGAACTACAAAAAAACTTGAAAGGTTAAAGATTAAGAAACTCTAAAGATTAATTTACTGCCATGTTGTAAAATATTGAACGTCTTTACTAGAGATTTCATTGTTCGAAGAGAAAAAATTGCATGTGTGTATTCTGCTTTCAACTTTCCACAAATCTAAGTAAAAATTATTTTCCCATATGAATAATATTCCGAATCGTATCAAATTGAAAATCTCAAATTATACTCCCGGTTTTGCGATATGAAAGTAAAACTGTGTAAGGAAAATATTTATTACGTTAAAATATTTAACTGTGTAGGAAAGGGATACTTATATTTTGTGTTGTGTATTTCTCATTTTAATGTTTAAAAATACTTTACATATGTACAATTTTAATTTTTTTTAAATTTTTGGTGAAGAAATGGCTATATTTTATACTATTTATTTTTCTGTTAAGAATTAAATGATGCAAAATTAATACATAATAAAACAAAAAAATCATATATTATTGACCTCTATCCTCTAACTCTGCATGCATTATCGCTGGAATCAAATAGTTTCAAAATTTTCTTGCTATGTAGCACGCTGAATCATATTGGTAGATTGGTTTGACTCGCCAGGGCTAAAGGAATGCCGACTCCTGGTCCAGACCCCATACTACTACTGAAAACTGTAAGCTCGCTCTTTCTTTCGTGCTTTTAAAATCCAGTTATTACACTCCAAGTTATTTTCCTTAAGGCTGGGTACTCATGTTGCTTTGATATCACTCTATGATTTTATCTCATTCCCCCTTATTTCATGACAATTTTTAATGGAATACAAGGCTCGAATCTATAATTCTGCAACAGTTTAGAAATAGGATCATTTTTCCTTACAATTTTTATTACTTGTAACTTGTAAGCTATTCTAACTGCATCGTAATGATAGCAAATAAATCGTTTGGTCCAAACCGTAAACCTTAAGAGTGTTGGAAACCTAAAATCTTAATCACAATTTTGAGATTTTTACATTTTCAACTTGTATAGATTTTAACCTTTCAAAATATACCTTACTTTAACCTCAAGGGTAATTAGAAGCCCTTAAAACCTATTTTTAAAACATCATTGTAACTGTGCTACGTCCATTTAAATGACGAAAAATATAAACGACGTATTTTATTTATGCTTAAAAGTTGAATGAATGATGGAAATCAAAACATTTAATCCAGAATTGCTAAAAAAAAAGTGTTTACATGGAGGTACACAAAATCCCAATGCAAGTGTAAGCAACGTAATATGGTCTCGTGTACCGAAGATAATATTTGTACAAATAGAAGAATTAACATTAGGTACATGTGAGGCAAATTCAAAATTTAATATGGGGAATGTATCAAAACAAAAATTTTGAGAACTTAATATTGAGCTTGATAATTACACGGTATACGCAATGGGGCGCCTCGACAAAGATTGTTAAAGGCTTAATACTCATGTTTACAAAAAACAAAGGATGTTAGGAAAGAATAAAGACTTAAAAGGAAGAGAGGTTGATATCCAGAAAAATGTAGATCATTTGGAGTACGGCGAGGAATGTTTTAATAAAAAAGTAGTTATACACATAAAAGTTCATTTATCTCAAAATGTAAATTTTTGATGTTAGATGTACCTTTTCTGGGAAACTAATGTTCATAGGTATGTAAGTTTCGTATGACAAATTTATAATGATGGCTAATATATACTTAAATGAGCTTTTTGTACAAAACTTAAATTTATTGTCTACAACTCTTTGTGTGAAAAATTTTGAACTGTGTATGAATTTTTTGTGTAGTGAAAAATTGGCCAAATTTCACTGTTTGATAAAATATTTTATATATTATTAAAAAATTCAAAATTATACATAGCTAAAAGCTTTTTTCAGTATAATAAGAAAGGAATACTTTGATTGTATGAAAAGTTTCAAGGGTTCGATCCTAGGCAAGCCCACATCCTTGGCGCGAATTATTTTGGTTGGCGATAATTGCGCCATGGTAACACCACCTTGATACACTAAATATAGTAAACCTAACTATTTCTGGAATTTTCGTATTTTGTCGGCGGGCATTTCCAATTTCGTCTTTTTGTTGTTGGGCACCAGGCTGGAAGTATGGCTGCGTGTGTGAGCGAATATACCTTAGAATTTTATACTTTGTTGAATGTGAAAGGTAAGAAAGAATTGATTGAATGGGTGTATGAAGGAAGGAAGCATTGATTGCTTTGAATTATGAATGTCCTAAATGTAAATAACGAATGGGATTATACGAATGAAAGAGTGCTATTTTGGATGAATTTGAATGGAGATGTATAAAATGGGTATGTTCAACCATTATCTCGTAGAATATATATATGGTGGCACCCTTACGGTCATTTGCTTAGTGATGAGGCCTTCAGGGCTTTTTTAAAATCTGATGTACGCTGTACACTCCACTCAGAAAAGATCAGCAGTAAGAATGTAATATATTTGATTAATTTCTGTATTGATTACAGAATTTTTTATTACGCATCCACCGTGTCCCGCTATATTCACTCACACCGCCATTATCAGTTTTGCTTGAACCCATTTCATTCTCGCTTGGCGCTCTTTTCAGTTTGTCGCCAAGGGGGTGTGGGCTCTCCTAGGATTTTACCCCGTGTGGGTCTAGTGGTCAAGGTAACGGACTCGTGGCTGTCATGTCATGAGTTCGAGCCAAGTACGGCTGAAGATCCGCCGTGCAGAGGAAGCCAAGAGAGGGAGCGTGCCAGCTCAGGTGTCATCGTCACTTGACGATGGCTCAGATTTTCGAGGTCCGTCACCAAAAACCCTCCTGTTGCTGACTGATGCTACGTAAATATACACTCACTCACTCAAAATTGACTTGCTCCTGTTAGCTATTAGCAAAAACTGGTTATAATTGGAATTAGTAAAGGTAAAAAGCTTTTGATCTATAGAGTTGTCTCTTCCTGCAATTAACCCTCACACTAACGTGAACGGTGGTAACAAATTCCAATTGTTTTCAAAACAATTTAATGCGTGATATGCAAATATATAAGTGATTCTTCGTGCTGATTTTCACGAAGACTTAACAAAGTCTATTAAGCTTTTCAATTTGAATCCCATGCTCTGTAACAAGGACAGGCAAGTTCGTACATTAGTTTTTTAATTACGCGCACAATACAGTGAAATACGTTAAACATGAAAACGCTTAAGACGAAATATCGGTTGACACGAAATAATACAACACACACAGTTCCGACCAACTTCTATGTATTTTCATACCTTTTTTCTCTTGCAACACAAAATGAAAATCGCTTAGAAAAAGTTTTTCGTCTACCAATGAACAAAATACGGAAAACACCAGCCACTCAGGTGCGATTTAACAGGGGCTTGGAATGAAAGAGGTCGTTTCACATGCAAAAGTCTATTTTAGAATAGCCTGTGACATGAGCCAATTTTGTTTATCTGAGCTACCTTTACCCTCCACAGCCAACAAATGCCACACAAAAACATCTCAGCTGTCATCAGTTGGCTTTGGGGAGCTCGGTGACTAGTACATGGCAGTATGATTAAAAATCATTGACTTTAGTTCGCTTTTCTCTCTCTCATATATAATATAAGGTAAATAGGGGTAAGTTGCCCCTTGTAAGGATTTTTCGATCAGTAAATTGAAAATTAAAAAAACAAGACCATGAAAAAATACTTTATTTTTCAATATTTAATTGGTTATGTATGCAAGTTAATTAATTCTTTTCTAAGTATGAAAATTAATAAGAAATTTAATGTTACAGAAATTCATTTAATTGTGCCATGTTCCTCCATATATAAAGGGTGTTTTTTAGAGGTATAGAACTTTAAATTGCAATAGAATAACGATGTATTATTCGATTGACATGAATTTTTTTATTCGAAAGATAATATTGTGGCATTACATTTTAAATATGATTTCTGGCATAGGACTGCCACGGCTGGCTCGGATGTAGTCCAATCTGGACGTCCAATTTTCGATGACCTTTTCCAACATTTGTGGCCGTATATCGGCAATAACACGGCGAATGCTGTCTTCCAAATGGTCAAGCGTTTGTGGCTTACACGCATAGACCAATGATTTTACATAGCCCCACAAAAAATAGTCTAGCGGTGTTAAATCACAAGATCTCGGAGGCCAATTCACAGGTCCAAAATGTGAAATTAGGCGATCACCAAACGTATATTTCAATAAATCGATTGTGGCACGAGCTGTGTGACATGTTGCGCCGTCTTGTTGGAACCACAGCTCCTGGACATCATGATTGTTCAATTCAGGAATGAAAAAGTTAGTAATCATGGCTCTATACCGATCACCATTGACTGTAACGTTGTGGCCTTCATCGGTTTTGAAGAAGGATTCCACCAGCCCATAAAGCCCACCAAACAGTCAGTTTTTCTAGATGTAACGGTGTTTCGACATACACTTGTGGATTAGCTTCACTCTAAATGCGACAGTTTTGTTTGTTGACGTAGCCATTCAACCAGAAGTGCGCTTCATCGCTAAACAAAATTCGCTTATGAAAATCGACCATTATTTTCGAAATAAAATTGCACAATTTGAAAGCGTTGTTCAGGCGTGAGTCTATTCATGATGAATTGCCAAACCAAACTGAGAATAAATCACTTGACAGCTGTTAAATCGGTCGCCATCTTGGAAAGTAATGCCAACTTAAACTTCTATACCTGGAAAAAAAACACTCTTTAAAAATCACCATTTTGCGCCAACAGCTTGTCTTTCTTTATTGGAAGTTTATCCAATATGGTGACAGTAGTTCACGAAGTTCGGAACATACAAAACTATGAATTAAAAAAGGAGCCAACCCCTAGGACCCCCCTCGTTATTGGCATTTTTACTTATATTGCCTGTTAATCTTTCTGCTTTAATCGATTCCATTTTTTCCTTGTTTCAATACGTTTTTGAATCCATATTGAACTAGACTAGAAATCTATAAGTTGCATTTCGTAAATTCTTCAATTTCCAACCAGTCAAATTGGGACAGGTTCAGTTTATCAAATGATGCCTTATCAAGGTACATAATAAACTTCAATGTTTCTGATAATTCTTTGAACTGAGAAAATCTCGCTGAAAATTCCTTGATTGAAGAATCAATTAGGGAAATAAATTATTATATAACTATTTCTTAGTCTGGTTTCTCATGTACATCTTAATCTTTGAAATAGTTTTTCAAGTTTGGGGGTCCTTGTAATAATATAGTTTCTAAACTAAAATGCAAACCGTATTGATCGGTAGAGTGCCGAAAATATTGTGCCGCGTGCCAATGGTTCGCCATCCCTGCTCTATAATGATTTAACTTTTATAAGTTCGATAATTACTACATATTTCTTGTAGATATTTTATTATAATACACATAATGTTTATATTCTTTTCTTAATGTAAATACTTTATAAATTCAACAGCCTAAATTCAAGACGATAACATGATAAATATATTCATGTGTTCGTCGAATTAAAAATTGTCTTTATACATATGCTTGTTGTGTGCTAACCTTACTCCACTTCAAAATTTAGATTAAATTTTAAATTTAATAATTAGCTGAAGATGTTCAAAAAGTAAGACTCTTCAAAAAGTTTTTAAAAATTAAAATATTGTTTTTATATTACATATATTGTTTGTATTTGATTTTTTTATATTTCACATATTTTTTGTATTTGTTGATTGATTATATTTTACATATTGTTTGTATTTGTTGATTTGATTTTTATATTTTAGATTGATTTGATTTTTATATTTTAGATTGTTTTGATTTTATAATTTTAATTTAACCGTATTTAAATGTACCTTCATAATGAAATACATTTGCCCTAAAAATGGATGTAGAGGGATTTCCAAGGAATGTCACACAAACCCGAAAGAAAAAAATGTACCACAGAATATAAGACCGAAATAATTTAATGTTCCTTAGGCGACCCGATACCATTTAATCCACGCATTTGTCTGGGGTTTCGGGAACTGCTTGTCTATGATACAAAAAAGTTTGGGTACCTCTAAACTAAATACATGTTTCATGCGCGCGTGCGATATCTTGCTAAATTTATGGTTCTTTCAAAATGAGATGAACATTTTACAAGAATGTATAAAATATTACTCGAAAGATCAATTAATTATTGTAACTAAAATTTGCTAAGAGAACATAGACATTTAGATTACGAGTGAAACAACCTCAAAATAAATAAGCTTGTGTAAAAACAAATGATTTTTCACACGCAATAAATGTAATTCCTTTCAAGCTTTATTTTACTAATTTAAGATAGAGAGGACAATAAAATAAAATATTTAAATATTCAGCTGTCTAATACATAAATTTCAAATATTTCATTATTCAAAAAAACAAAAATCTGAACAAGTCAAAAGCAACAAATCAACCTTTAGAACAAAATTAGTCTTTAACTAAATTAACAAAGTTTCATTTCCTATTGTATCAATAATCTTAGAATACATCAAACGTAACTCAGTATTTGACAAAGGTACAAGCAAAAATCGATAAAACCGTTTGAACTAGGATTCTTTTTTCTAAAACAAATCCTTTTCGAAACCAATATTCTAACAAGATTTCGTAATTTCCTGCAACGAATGACCTGAAATGAAATTCTCTTACTAATGAGTATTTATAAATTGATTTCCGATTCTTTCAGAAGTCAAAGAGTTTCTTGAAATTTCGTTTTCATACAGGTAAATATGGATAAATATTCAAGTAATGATGTGTATTGCTATAACTTCAACTTCGTGAATTTTCAAAATACTTTTGAAGGTTTAAAATAGTATAAATCTATAGTAGGTAATAAATGATTTCTGTTTGAAATATAATTTCATTCTAAAGGAAACAGATAAATCTAATTAGTAAGGATCACATTGAGAATATTATATATACATAACTGGATATAAAATTCAATAAAAATTTTATACCTTACTTTTTGAAAGTAGTATGTTTTTATTAACTATTATTTGTTCGATAATTTTTAGAAGTTATTTCGTTTTAAAACTATTTATTTTCATAAGAATGCTTTAATTAATCTTACAGCAAGTTTTATGGTACATATTACCGCAACCTATTGGGGACATATGAAACGAAAAGCATCTGGTTGCCAATTCAGCGCGTACGACACATAGCAAATTAAGATTGCCACCTTGGCGTCTTATTAATAGAATTGGCAATTGTTGTGATAATACACAAAAAAATAAAAAAATATATTATACGGGCACTGTTTTAAATTAATAAATACTGCAATATTAATAGATATGGATATTGTTAATAAATATGCACTTTTTAAAAGATAGCTTCTGCAAATCGCAAAAGTTGACAACAATGAGGCACATTAATTATTGTCTAGAAACACGTGTGGCGAGGGTATCTAGATAAGCCAGTAACAACCTCCGTACTACAGTGATCATTTTTGTTTAGTGGTTATGTTATGTGATTACACAATCAAAAGGTCCCAGGTTCTAACCTTCATTGGTGACCCTAGCTGAACTTCAAAACAACGCAAAACCTTTGCGGAGCAGACGTGTTGCCATCTTTCCACCACCATAGCAATAAAAAAGCCGTCAGATCACACGGTTTAGTGCAGAAAAGCTGCCAAATCCACATGACGCAGCACTCAAGCTGTCAATACACACTTGATGCTATAGCAATAACTCACACGCTCGCCATAACAACTGTATTGTTCGTTCGCCTATCCTCCGACTCACTGGTAGGGGGAGTGTGTGGTATCTGTATCAATAGTATCAACTTTAGAGTATCAACATCCGTATACTAAAGTGATAATTTTAACATAGTGGTTATGTTTTGTGCTCACATATCAGAAGGTCCCAGGTTCTAACCTTCATACGTGTTTGCCTTCATCATGTGACTTTAGCATCACACCAATTTAATGCATTGAAGTTTTTATGTTAAATATTGAATGGTCTTTATTATTGTAATAGCTTAATATTAAAATAAAATTCATCTAAAGAAATAACAAATTTTGACTATTTTATTGCTTTATTTTTCGGTAATTGAGAATTAATGGTATTTAAGCATTAGCTCCTTGCCTTTGGCAATCTTTGACAAATTTCAACCACCTTTGTTTTTAGGATAGTGTATTAAATAGGTTGTTATTAACACTACATTTTTGAGAACAATCGCTGAATTTAAAATAATCTTTGGCGAATAATCGTTGGCCAGGGATAAATACATTAGTGTCAAATTAATTATTAATTAGGATTATTGGACATAAATTTTAAAAAACTTCGCATCAGACTTTTAATAGAATAGTTGTAGGATTTTGCTGTAATTACATAATTTTTCTGAGGATGCTTCTTATCAGAAAGTTGTGGCTACAGGAAGGGAATCGAACAGATTAAACTGATAATTTCTTTATATTGTCACTTGGCAACACTTTAGTATTGCTCCATATTGTTTACCTTTCCGAGAATGTCACATAGCAATGTGCTTCTTATGTTTGCTCTTGTTAACAAGCAATATTAAAGTTTATTTGTTCTTTTATGTTTTGTGCAACATCGTTTAACCCTAAGCATATATTTTAAACAAGCATAATAGAAATCCAATGTCTTCCATGAACTCAGCACAAATACCCAAAAGGTATTAACTATGTTAGGTAAGTTAGATGATTTTTAGCTACATAGCGCATTAAAAAATATGTAGTTTATTCACTGAGGACTTTATAATTTTGAGCCGACTTAATGACGTGCAAGACTTCTGGAATATTGTTCTCGTTATTTCCATTCCTGAGAATATCTTAAGATCCTGTTTAATTTTCACAGCAGTTCTTGTTACTACACTCGATGAATTTTAGGAGGAAACTGGGCTCTTGAATGGAGCATTGTAAGATTAAGATTCTTGACAAAAAATGAAGAATATCGTTGTCTAAATGAAATATCTTATAAAAAAAGTGATTAATAGATTTTACTTGTACTTGTGTATTTTGGCAACAGTCACCGACGTTTAAGGTAACTCGCCACGTTAGCAACCCCAGTTTCGCATGTGTCGTATGCGCTGAATTGGCAATCATGTGCTTTATTCCATACAATATTGCCAAAAGGTATCCATAATACGTAAGTGCCATTTTATCTGGGAAAAATTGAAATTCAACTCAAAGGCAAAATTATTTAGCATTAACATTTGTGACTAAAAAAATATTGCAATATTAAAATTGAAAAGAATATTTGCATAACATTTAAAAACAAATATTTCATTTTTGTAAATAAAAAAAAAATAGTATTACGTAAGGGCTTCAAAAAGTAAGGTAACAAATCCTTTTAGAGTAAACTTTTATTCAGGAAATAAAAAAATGTATGCAATATATAGGAAAGCACACAAGTATATATATGTATATACTTATTACTTTTCTAAATAAATATAATGCTTATCGAAGTATTTGTTCCATCGGTACACCAAACCATCAAAACTAGAATCACAGAAATTAGTGGCAAGGCTGTGTAACCACGTCAAGACGCCTTGCTGAACCTCACCATCCGTTCTGAAATTGGTTTCCTTAAAGAGATGGAAAGGATTTGGCGCGAGATTTGAAATTTAAGGAGGAGATCAAGTCCCTACCACCGAAAACATTCTTTCTTCTTGTCACACATCTGTTCTACCTCTGTCAAAATCTGTGCACCCAAACCTCACGTGTCTTTGTAATATAACACTTGTACCGTTCACTTCTACGAATTGACGATGGATTTCAGCAGGAGAATTTTTCTTTAAACGCAAAAACCGCGTTTCACATTTCTTATTTCAGTAGCAGACCACTTTGCCGTCAACGCAGCCATCTAACTGAGATTCAGTCATGTTACTGGAGAACCAGCTCCATCCACTGACACCGTTTGAATGCTGTGATCGTCTTTGTTATCTTCAGAAGAATTTTTATCGTTGTCTTATCTATGGATTTAGTGTATTTCTATTTTGGTCCCAAAGCACCAATAACAAGAGAGCCCAGGTCTGGAGCTTGAGGACTGTAAAAAATGTCCTGTGATGATGCATCTTTAAAAGTAGATGCAAAAATAATGGCTTTGCAGCCAAAAATATGGTCTGTTGTTAATTGGGTTTTTGGACTATTTCTGTAGGTGGGGTAAGATCGGGAATTATCTGGAGTTATCTTTATACCTTTGAAATGACCCATGAGGCGTAGGAGACAAATTTCTAGGGTAATTGAACTTTGGGATGTTGAAGAAGAAGTCACAGATGGAGAAAAAAGTGCAACTTCTGTGATCAGCAAAGACATGAGCATCAAGAGGTAGAAGGCTGACTCAGCTCCTTCGCCTGCAGTTCTTAAATGGGCATAGTATAATGGCCTTCATGTCAAGGGTGACCCTAACAGGAGAAAAAATCTTTTGACGTACTTCACCTATTCCACCAAGAAACACTCTCTGGCCACGTTGAGGCAAACTGCAGTTGAAAGGGCTCTGGGATAGTTGGTCTTATAACACGCAGGTTAGAAAGTTTGCGTTTGGTGGCCGAATTTGCATTCTCTGAGGTAACAATGAAGGCTGATCCATGTCCCGAGCGTTAGCGAGGACGTCAACATACTCATTACCTCCAATTGAGTATACTTGGTTTATTAATCTTCCGGAGGAGAATGTAAAAGCCTAGTGTCAGATTGGTATCTCCATTGCAAAGGGCCTAGAGTGCTGATATTGAGACTGAGAAAATTACGAGACTTTCCGTTGCATCATTCGGGAAATGTGACACTTAAAAAGAGATGGCTTTCTTTATTGTAATTAATTAACTAGTGAAGTTTAATGCTATTTGGCCTGTGGTAATTTTGATTTCAGCGTTAGCACTGGAAGAGTGATTGAGTTGGATCCCCGCACCTCCTCATACGACTAATTTGTTCTTGGTAACTTTCTAAAACCCCTACGTATATAGAGCTAAATCAAGTTTTCCAAATTTTTTTCTTTATTCTAGAAATTATTGATAATTCTTTAGGCCCAACTATTAAAGAAAAAGTAATTAAAAATGATTATGAAAATTTTTGCAGAATTTTTTTCAGTTCATGAAATAAACGTATAATTGTCATTAAAGAAAACTGCAATATAAAATTAGTGATAATCACTCAAATGTTATTGCTAATTATTAAACGTATTGAGTAAAAGAAATTAGTCTCCGTAATCAATAATAAATTTAATCAGTTTCATTCATGATATCTCTCACTCTCTTTCTCTCTCTTTCTCTCAGAATGTATATTTACTAATGGTTCTAAAAATAATTTAAAATCTTAAATTATTGCATTTATTCTTTTTATAATTAAATCAGTACAATAGACTGAATCTTTAAAATCTTTCTAAAATTTAAATTGCCATCGGGTTAAACATACAAAATGTACAAAGTATGAAATGAATTCAAAGCATGTACATTGCAAATTCTGCTGAAAATATTTATTTGCATAAGTTTTAGAGATATATTAAAACAAGTTATAAGCATGAAAAGCTAATATTAAAAAAAATGTAGAGTAGAATTAACCAAATAATGATAGTAAATAATCTATATTGCTTATAAGTATTTGAAATGTGTTTCAGAAGAATTGTTAATACATTAAACCCCTTTCCTTAAATACTGTAAAAAAACAAGTAAAATACAAAAAAATAAGTCAGTTCCTTCTTTTAATGAATGAATAGAAAATATTTTATTAAAGTATCCGACTAAGTTCGGAACCGTGATTTTGCAAAAGCGTATAAATGGATAATATTTATTATATTTAGTGTCACTTAGATTACAAAACGTATATAAAATTGTTTTAAGAATATTATTACAATAAAAAATTATTTAAGTACAATATTTTGACAAAAAACGAACATAGAATTACCCATTTTCAAAATGTTCTTCTTTTGTGAAAATGCTTCTATTATAATAATATTTTGCCTGTATATAGCTCAGACCTCTGTGTACAAAGGCTCAACTAGAATTTTTGAAATGTATAAATTAGAAGGGGTTTATCCATGTTTTAAGACAACAGAGGGAAGAAAATCTAAGAAGAAAACCCCGATAATTATTTCAATGGGTTGTAACTCTAAAAATCTGAATTTTTCAAAAATAATAGTTGAATCTCTGTACAGAGGTCTGAGCTATCTACAGGAAAAATATTACTATAATAGAAGCATTTTTAACAAAAGAACATTTTGAAAAAAAGTAATTCTAAGTTAATTTTTTGCCGAAATGTTGTATTTAAATAATTTTTTGTCAAAATGGCCTTAAAACAATTATATATATATATATATTCTAATCTAAGTGACACTAAATATCCTAAAATTTATCAATTATGTGCTATTTTAAAAACACGGTTCCGAACATAGTCGGATACCTTAAGGATTGAAAATTTGAACAAGATTGTAAATATATATATAATATATATATATATATATATATAGGGAGAGATTAAGCTAATAGAGAGAGAGTAGGAATTGAAAAAAGAACATGATTTGTCTGCATTGTCGTAAAAATGCACACCCGGCTTAAATAGTTCAGCTGAAAAACCGGTTTTTGAACCACTTTTGTCATTGTTTTGCTACAACAATGGACACGAATCTAGGTTAGCATCGAAAGTCAGTAATTAATTTAATTTAATTAATGAATTAATATTTTTATAACTTCTCATTTATTTTTTTTAAACTGTTACTCAATTCAATCTACAAACATAATTATCTTGATTAAACACCGTTATCTTGATTAAACACAGTTATGTTATTAAACACAATTATCTAATAAACATAGTTCCCCGTGTTAAAACAGTTCCAAAAGACTTTTTCTTCTTATTACACCAGACCACGCCCTGTGGTCAATCTTTCACCGAAGGAATTCCATTTCCTTCGGCCCAAAACAATTCAGTGCTTCGCACTTCCAAAACACAAGATATTTTTTCTTTCTTCCCTGACCGCGCCTCCATAGCAACCCCTCCGAAACCATGCCGATTCATGTCAACATTTCCTAATCCCCCACCAACAGTAGTCTCAGACACTACAATTTGAAAAAAAAAACTGTATAAACATCAAGTGTCATCCACTACGAGTTTAAAAAAAAATATCTAAACATGAATGGATAAATAAAAAGTATTTTATTAACGATTGAAAATTTGAATAAAATACATAAATAAACAAACAAATAAATAAATATAAGGAGAGAGTGAACTAATAGTAGGCATTGAAATAATGTACAGCAGCGTTTTTCTCAAGCTGTGGGGGGAGGCGCGATAACTCTACTAAGGAGGCGTGAGCACATGGAAAAGTCGAAAACAAATTATTATTTAAAAAAATTATTATTTTACCGGAAATAAACAAACAAAATACAATCTGACATAATAAAAAATGAAATACACATTTTTACATTGATATAATACACTTATAAATGTATGAGTACTGTACAATGTATTCTATAATTAATTTAAAAATATTAAGTTAAGAACAAGTTTAAAAATTATCATTGACCCCCCATCGGCTTGTCATACATAAAGTTTTTACAAAAATTAATTACCTTGATAATTTGTACGGTTTGCAGTTAATCCGTGAACTGCCGATTCAGAGTTACGTGATTCGTTCCCTAATACCGCGGTTTTTCACGTATGTGATGTAATGGTGGAGGGGGATGAAAAGGAATAAATAAGTAAAAACTTCTGTGATTAAGTAAATCCTTCGCGCAAACACTGTCAAGTCCATTTATTGCATTCCAAAACCTTCAGATTCATTTTATGGATAGCAGTGAACAGAGTAGGTCTTCGGAAAGTCGCATATAAATAACCGATGCAATTAACGCTTTGGCTCTGTGAGATGTTATATAGGCTGGTGGCACTTAAGAACTGAAGTCGTGTTGTAGCTTTAGAGTCAAGTCTAGCAGCGGTCGCCAAACTTTTTGTCCTCACAGATCAGTAAATTCATAGTTTAAATCCCCCGGACCACTGACTTGGATTTTTTAGGTGTTAAATATATTTATGGAAAATATTGTGATCTAAGAACGCATAAAATGTATCCAGTTCATAAAATGAAACTATCAATTGTAACCAAATTATGCGTAAGCTTTATTAATAAACCATAATAAAATAAGCAAAATAACTGTTTCAGTGAAATGATGAAATAAACTAGTCAGGATTTGCATTGGCAAAATGTTATCCATTGGGAAGACACCTGGAGGTGGGTTGAGTCCTTGTAATTCCTAACCAAACAGGCAGTATTATCGATCCCCCACATATCAATTTCATATCTTTAAAAAAATGGCACCATAGGATTAACATGGGGATTGATATTTTGGTATGTAAGCCCTCCCCTGCCTCAAACAGGTCATCATTAGTAAGGGGGAGATAGGCAAAGTCGATCGACGCCACCACGCGCGCTTCTCCGTGTTTCCAGTTACACATTTCCGTCCCTTTTCACAAAATCACTCCTACAAATATCCAGCGACCTAGAGGAAAGATGTTATACATAAAAAAAATACCGGCCTAGTTTTTAAATTACTTGTCAATTAGTTTCGAATAAATAACTTGTATTTCATTGACTATATTGTTGTGATACTTCTTCATTTAATAATGCACCATATTTGTTAAATAAACACTTTTAAACTTTTGACAATATTATTTCATCATTTCACTAAAACAGATCAGGGATTTGTTCAAACCACTTACTTTCAGCAGGGAAATGACCTTGAAGAGGAGAGACGTTATTTTAACATCTCCCGTCAATTGATCATATCCCTTAGGGATTTAATCGAATTCCTAATTCCATCGCTTCCCTGCGACATATATATCTATGAAAATAAAAGAAACTCTAATAAACTTAATTTTGTTGAATATATGTGATTATTTTTTTCAATATCCCTTAACACGAAGAAATATTTCAGTCCTCCACAGTTTCGTGTCATACGATTTCCACTTGATATCAATCAAAGTAATCAGAAAGTGGACATTATTTTGTTTAATATTACATGCATTTACCATGTACAAAAAGCAATATATACAGGGAAAATGTTCCCATTGTTCTGTATGCAATTGCCATTGATCACCTCTTTTGAAAAGTATAAGTTCTCACCTCCAATGTTTCTAGATTAAATGAAAAATAGGCATTTCAATAGCTGAAAAGCAGAGTGGCAAAAAAATAAATATTGAAGCAGTAAAACGAAATATCTGTGTCAAAAGGAACTTATTCATCCATGAGAGAATAGTGTAAATCATCTGTATTTGGATGTGTAAAGCATTTATATTACTCTATATTATATTTATTGTATATTAAAATTATAATATTCGCAAGCAACGCCGGTCCTTACGTTATAATGGTGATTCAATGGGAACTTGGAGAAATCTTGGCAATATTGGCATCATTTTAGGCGGCCATTTTTTGTGAGTTCGGGACTTTAGAGATTCTTCTAGAAATTAGTGGAGAAACCCACTAATTTCACGATCTATGACGCAAGCGGATTTTTCTCGATGGATCTGCAGGGGCTATAAATAAAGATGTTCACCGAAACTAGTCAGTCTTGTTTCAACCTGCGATTTGGGAGTAGTGTTTTGACTAGCGACCGTGATTACCAATTAGCTCGGCTGTGCTTGTGAATAATTTTCACATACGTGTATTTTAGAAACTGATAATTGTGTCTGAGTGCTGTTGAAGGTGTGAAAACCTAAAGTGATATATTATTCTGCGAATTTTTCTAATGAATCCTGTATTTCAGGGGTTGATTTTCGGCTATAAATTCTCATCGCTCTTAAAGGACTGTCTTGTTCTTTGCGACTGATTTGCATAAAATCCTCGAACCCCGATCAAAGTAACAATATAAATAATCGGGAAAAAGCAACCACATAAATCTCAAAACCAATAAAAAGAAATATGTTCAAATTCACTCCGAAGTAACATTTATTTTTAAATTTCACATTCGCTATCTCGTCTTTTATCTGAATGCTAATTTAACAAATTGTTGCTGAAAATTACTCTAGACTCAATTTTTTGTTGCATTATTTCATTCTATTCAACCGAAAGTAATTTATTCCGTACTATCATTCTGATTTTACTTTTTGAATTAACCCTGTGAACAGAACATCAAATTTTTTGTCACTCTGAGGAACATCCGTCTGACAGATGGGTGCGCAATTTGTTTTTAACTTTATTACCTTAAGAACTGTCCTTATCACTCATGAAATTGAGCATGGCTCAAATAAGATGAGTGGGGTTAAATCAAGCATAACTTTTTTTTCAAGGTGTACATTAGACAATTTAATTAAAAACATGAAACATATAAACGAAAATACCATTTTTAATATTTAGTCTTTATATAAGGCACACTATATTAATATATTTCTATCACTAGAATAGTGACTAGTAAAATTATATAGAAACTTATTAGAAATTATTTATATTAATGTAAATTTGATATTAACGTTGCACTGTTCAGCTACACGAGGGCTTTTTGGTGACGGACCACGTAATTTTGAACCATGGTCAAGTGACAAATATTAATGTAAAAGTAATTAAAAATAATAATACCAAAAAAGAAAAAACTAACGGAGCAAAAGTAACGCAAAAGTAAAATTAACAGTGCATAAAATTTTAAGAACAACAGTAAACATAACATTTGTATAGAATATAAATATCACATGTTTTTTTTGTGTGTTCCAAGCAAATAGGAGTTCCACATTCGACGCATTTATATGACATCATTCTTTTTTTTTTTTTTTTTTTTTGTAATGAGAAAAACGGAAATTCATGGCTGTCATCTATAATAATGATAAATAATAAGCAAAACGTAAATTATAAAATATTATAAAATAAATATTATCGGTAATAAAGAGCTTTCGTCTGCGAGGCGGGACACTAAAACATACGTACGGAGGAATATTCGTGTGATAGACTGTGACAGATACGAAAAATCACATATACTGTGAGTTGAAAAAACTCGCCAAGAACCATCACATGATCCTCTCACTGGTTAGAGTCCAACTGAAGATGTCATGGTAGCCCATCCCAAAAATCCCACCACAGCGCTATCTACAGGCATCAAAGCAAATCATTCCCGTCTGAGAAACGAATATTCCGGTCAGAGGGTTAAAATAGACATTTCTTCTTGTATAATGAAATCACGCCGTCTTTTTTTCATTCCGACACAAATAAAAATATCACGTTCCGTTTTCTTGATTTGAGTCTCCATTTAATTCTGACTAGTCAAACAGAAGTGCAGGAATAATCTCTTTATTCCTGTGTTTGCAGTGACAAAACGTTTTCATAGCACAATATCAGTTTCATCAGCCGACTTAATATATAAATATTTTATGAATATTAAATAAATGGTTTAGTATACAACTCGGTTTTGGTAATAAGATATTTAATAATAAATAAATGATGACATAAGTTTCATAACAAAAAGAATTAAGATGAAAAAGGATACACAATAAAATATTATTTTAAAAACTATTATAAAACTCAAATCAGTGGCTTACACGAGAGAAGGTTTGATGAATTAAAATTCCTCTCATGAACCGATATTTATTTTTAGCAAGAAAATTACACCGTTTTTTGTCCCTTTAATGCTTTGTTGTTTCTGTTATTTTTCTCAAATTTTTTTGCACCGTAACTCACAACTACGGCATTTGCGACCCTGCGTTTCTGTGTGATTCCGATTCGTTTATGTACTCCCTACACACCCTGCAAATTAGTCGGTCTTGTAGCGAATCAGCCTGTAAACATATAAGTGTAACTAGTTAGTATAACAGTTCTTCGCACGGGAAATTAAAAAAAATTAAACAATACAGATTGAAGGATAAAAATGTTTTTATTGAGTTAATTTTACGTGAATTATAAATTAATTTTAAAAAAAAGCTTTTTGCATATCTCAGCTGAACTACTTAACCACATTTGTTAAATTGGGAGATTTTAACCCCGTAACTCTCTTGTGGGTCGATTTTTGAAAACCTTAAGCTGATCTCTGCTCAGCAAAATTAACATATAGTTACAAATTTTGTGTAATGAACGCTTAAAAGAGTGTAAATAATTCATATCTGGATGTGTAATACATTAATATTACTTTCTGCTATATTTATTTTATGTTAAATTTTTAATATTCGAAAGCAACGCCGTTCCTTACATTATAATGACGATTCAATAGAAATATAGCGAAATATTGGCGATAGAGCCAAGTTGACATCATTTTTGGCGACCCTGTTGGCAACTTGGCGATTGATTGAACGGTGCAGAAGTTGATACGCTGTAGCGCCTCCTGGTGATGATCTGGAACAAAGAGGGTAGCACAAAAACCTTCTCCACAAAAAAATGCATATACACTGCTGGACAATTGCTAAGGACGGATAACACTATCATCCATAGCAACCACAAAATGAAAGGAAGCAAAATGTGGAAAATTAGAATAAGTGCGGGATATTAGTAAGAAGAAGTATGAGTATATGCAAATTTGTTTTCCACGTCTGTTCATCACGTGATAGCGTTCATAAGAGCTTTAAAGATTTTGACGCGTGTGGACAGTTGTTGTTTCAAGTCAGTTTTACAGGAAAGATTTAATAGACGAACTTAAAATTTTTGGCATGTTTTTCCGACATCACATAGATGATTTTATGCGTGGCCGAATTATTGGAAAGATCGAAGAAGGGCGAAAAATAACACATGTTGCCAGGGAGTTCGACATCGCTCACAGCGTTGTTTCACGGCTGTGGAAGTCATTTAAAATTACTGGAATGTGTAGTAGATGGCACGGGGAAGGTCGTGTTAGAAGTACGACGCCTGCAGAAGACAGATATATCGTCCTATCAGCAAAAAGAAACAGGCGCACCACAGCTCAGCAGGTGGCAAATCAGTTTCTTGCTGCCTCAGGAAAGCATATCTCCCGAAAAACTGTTGCCAGACGTTTGAGGGGAGGAGGACTATACGCACGCAGACCTGTTGTGTGTGTCCCATTGACCAGACAGCACCGTACTGCCCGTTTGCAATGGTGTCGTGAGCATCACAATTGGACTGAACAGGACTGGGCATGCGTACTATTCTCAGATGAGAGTAGGTTCAGTCTGTCATCGGATTGTAGACGCCAACTGATCTGGCACGAGAGGGGTACTGCTTATCGTCCAGAAAATATCCAGGAAAAGGACCAATATCCGACATGCAGTATCATGGTTTGAGCCGGCATCATGATCAATGGCCGCACGCGCCTACATGGGGTTGCGAATGGGACTATGACGAGCCAACGATACATTGATGAAGTTCTACTTCCTCATGTTCGTCTTTTCCGTGGTGCTGTCGGTGATAAATTTGTTTTTATGGACTACAGCGCAACATGTCATCGAACACTTGCGGTTCAGGACTGTCTAGACAGCGAGGGTATTCAACGTCTCGTATGGCCAGCGCGTTCTCCAGATCTAAAACCCATTGAAAATGTGTGGGATGCTTTGGGGAGGCAAGTTGCTGGTCGAAACTATCCTCCGACAAACAAGAACACCCTCATCCGTGCACTCACAGAGGAATGGGATAAATTGACTCAACAGCTGCTGGATAATGTTGTGCAAAGTATGGTACGACGTGTGGAATGTTGCATCACACTGCACGGTGGACATATCCCGTACTGATATCTTTCTTTAAGGTGCCTGCTGACTTTTAGATGCATTGTTCCATTTCTCCGTACGCAGATCAAATGAACATTTTTTTTTCTTTCAGATGTTTCACAGCTTTTGTACTTTCCAGAACAATAAATATTCTTTATTCTAATGTCTGAACAGTGTGGCAACTATATTTTATCCTACTAGGCCTCATGTCTCGCTTAATGTTATGCTACATAGCAATTTGTGATCCGTCCTTAGCAATTGTCCAGCAGTGTGCATGCCATTTTTCATTGTCATCGGTTGAATGGTGCTGGAGTGATGCGATTTCATGCATACAAACATCCATTTATATATATATATATAGATTATGACAAATAAATGCTAATAATAACTAAATGTTCCAATAAATTGAGAATATATTACATATGAAAGTTTGTTCTCAAATAAAAATTTATAACTTCTCATCTATATTAGTATTATAAACGACGTAATACTTTCTTAAGGTATCCAATTACCCTAAAATCATGATTTTTTTTAAAAAATTGACAACTTTTCATGATTTTATTTTGTAGGCGATCTTATTAGTTTTATGAAAGTACCAAGTTTTCTATTTTCCATTCACTGGGAAAAAAACTACATGTGCTTAAGTAAAAGCAAATGGCATAACTTTACATAAGATGTCAAACTTTAAAATGCATTTTACTCGAAATGTGTGTGTGTTGTTTTTTTCCGAAAAGCGCAAACGAAGGCAGCGATTGCTCAAAAAGTTTTTTAAATAATTTGCTGACATTTTTTGTGTAAGTTCTATATAACTCTAGAAGTGTTTTTATTTTCATATTTATCAATCATTGTTTTATTACATAGTTTGTAGTTCTTTATGAATATAATTATTGTTTTTTAAAAAGCAATTTCATATAATAACTAAGATAAAGTGCTCTAGTTCTTGTAAAAATTAAAATATCTCTTCTCCTGAAGGTCATTTAAAAAAAATAGCGAAGTAATACATCAAAATTGAAAAATTGAGAATTTGTTCATTTACTGTTTGCGCAGAGCGGGCTCCGCTTATGTAATTTTTTGTCAATTTTTTCCCATTTATTAGTAATAATTTATTTTTTTCTTCTTAATTTTAGCCATTTTTTTCTTAAAATGTACAAAATTAAATCTAAAAACTACACAAAAAATCTCCATACATCCATTTTTTTTTAAAAAAAATGTTGTCGCAAGTAGTCGGATACCTTAATATAAAAGAAATTGACTTTTCAAAATAATCATGTGAAAAATAATATAAATAAACCAAATAAGATTAATTTTTACTCAAATATACTTAGAGGAATAAAATTCTTTCCATTTGTATTAAACTTTGATGAAAGTTTGTAACAAATAAATTACGATAAATTTCTTTTCTAATTTTGTATTAATTTACTTTAAAGTTTATTTTAGCTTATTAAACTTTATAGGTTTATTTTATTTATATAAGTACATTAAAAAAATCACAAAAAAATATTAAAATGAAAAATGTAAGTTTATTCTTTTCTTCTAATGTGAGATACATGTTTATACCACTGAAGAGTATAAAGTATTTAAAAGTTGTATTTAAATGTTGAACAATGCAGAGATTTACATCTTAGAGGGATGGAATATTATCATTGGATTCTGAAAAAAAAGTCCTTCACACAAAAGAAGTATAATAAGCAAATCTCATATGCGGTTGTTGTAAACGAAATTTTGTGTTAAAGAATAAAAAGGAACGTATTTACCCAGTTCAACTTCTTAATACTTAAAAATATTCGAACATAAAGCTAAAGAAGCAATGTTCTTCTCGAAATCAAAAGCTTTTTTCGTCACTTTTTTTTTCTCTTTTTC
The DNA here is from genome assembly GCA_019973935.1 of Trichonephila clavipes. NCBI lineage: Eukaryota > Metazoa > Arthropoda > Arachnida > Araneae > Nephilidae > Trichonephila > Trichonephila clavipes. The sequence goes on along the minus strand of BMAU01018046.1, from coordinate 190,432 downwards.
CACAGATTTAATTAAGTTTGCCCAAAGAAACGTCTATTGTATTTCTTTTTCTTTTCTTCAATAATTTTTAAGTAAGTCTCCATCTGAAAAAGCTTTAACTCATTTCCATTTGCTTAGAAAAGCACAAAGAAAGAAAATTTCCATCTGGCCCTTTGTTTGTCGGAAAACGGGAAAAAAAATGATAAAGCCTTAGAACGCCAAGAAGTTTTAACCTCAGAGCTAGCACGAATTTAGAAGTTTTGAATAAATTTAATGTTTACCCAAAAGAGGAATATTTGTGAACTTTTCAATTTATTTTTAAAAGAATTTCCTTCTCCATTTCAAACTCTGTTCCATCGATAAAACAATTTGTTCGGGAAAAAATCGTCAGCGAAAGATTTCCCGCGCGTAATGAAGTTCCAAACAAAGAATTAAATATATTCTATTCTATATTTCCTTATTTAGTTCTGCGTGGAGAGAGAAAAATATATTTTGAAAACTGGACAGAGAGAGAGAGGTTATTTTTTCTTCTAAAAATATCTTAATGAGTCTGAATAAATTTAAATGTTTATTTATTATTTTTGTTTCTTTCTGCCCACTGCAAATTCTTTCTAAAAGGTTTTAGCCTGTTTTGCTTGCCGAATACGGAAAAAGACAATTCTTATTTAAATTTTTGAATTTCATTTTTATATGTTTTTACTTCAAAGAGAAACAGTATATTTCCGAATTTATTCTTCAAGATCAAATTTTATGTGTATATTTTATCCGGAATCGCTATTTATTATTTGTAGCAACTGTTTTATTTTTATTTGATTTTATTATTATTGATTTTAAATTTGAAAATTAAGTTTTCATATACAATTTGTGAGCATGAACTGCCAAATTTTGATGTTGAATTTCTAAATTCATTTTTATCTTGTCTAAGAGAGATTAGTGAAAGAATAAAGACTATACAAATGAGGAGTCATAATCTTTAGCTTCAGATTAGAATATTTTGCGATCGTAATAAAAAATATTTAAGAGTATCACATAAATAGCTATTAAATATGAAGTGATAATAATGCCTTATTAAGAAAAAATACTGAAATTCATAAGAAGCTTGGATTTTTCTTTAAAAAAATTACTTTTTACATCCCTTTTGAAAGCCTAGATATAAGTATTGAAGTTTGGAATTTCCGTTTATGGCGGTGTGATGTCTATGTAAACCAATAATAGCCTCCACGCAATGGTGATCGTTATGGCGTGGTGGCTAAGATACTCGTTTTCAGAACGGAAGGTACCCACTAAGGAAGGTTCAACACTAAGCAATTTAAACGAAGAGTAGTGAAGTAAATAAGGTGACAAGTATGCTATTTTTAACTTGGAGATATTTTTAATAATGAATTTTAATTGTAAAGTACTTTAATTATTGTAAACACAAAAAACACTCATTATTAAAATTTAAATTTGACTGATATACAGTTGCTCCGAGACCGATAAAGTATAGGTATAGGATCGAGGCTTGCTTTGTCACGAGTTCGATCCCAGTACCACTAAAGACCCGCCGTGCAGGGCAGCGATGCACGTTAAATCTGTCGAGAGCTGAAACGTCCTCCCGTTGGTGTGGTGTGGTAGTTAGGAGAGGGGGTGCCAGCTAAGGTGTCGTTCACGTCACTTGACCATGATTAAAAATTACTTGGTCCGTCGCCAAAAGCCCTCGTGTAGCTGAAGAGTGTAACGTTAATATTCAATCAATCAATCAACCGAGACCAATAAAAATTACAAAAAAATACCAGGTGTCCGAAAAGATGATAAAACTTTCAAATATTAATTACAAAAAAACAAATCAAGATATTCATTTATGGTTTTCTTTTTTGTTCCATAAAGAAAACATTAAAGTTTTTTATCAAGGTTTATTGCATGATTTCAATCTGTGAACCATTAGTTGTGCGAAATACATCACGCCTATACAAGATTTCTAGCTCGTTCTATGAAGTGTTGAGAAATATATATATATATCAAAAGTCTAAATCGCCACTCTAATTAAACTTTTTATGTCATCAGTGTCACTAACGGAACAATGTTTTTCACGTAACCCCTTCAAGAAGAAATCCCAACGGTATTATGTCTAAAGATTTGAGTGGCTACCCCATTGGACTTCCTCTTTCCAAACATTTCCCAGGGAACATTTTCTCACTTCCAAACTATAGTGTGATGATGCTCAATTTACGTTGTCCATGTGTTGCAGATATAAATTCGATACATCATGTGTAACGGGTCTCTATATGCGTACTTCCTACTAATCTTACTTCCTAATTCCTACTTCCTCTCGAATCATTCAAATCAAGGCTTGTACCTAAAGATCAATTTTCAGGTTCGATGGAGAGAGAGAAATTAGAAGCTAAAAAGATAGCAGTAGTGATTATATATATACACTGATGGACAATTGCTAAGGACGGATCACAAATTGCTATGTAGCATAACATTAAGCGAGACATGAGGCCTAGTAGGATAAAATATAGTTGCCACACTGTTCAGACATTAGAATAAAGAATATTTATTGTTCTGGAAAGTACAAAAGCTGTGTGAAACATCTGAAAGAAAAAAAAAATGTTCATTTGATCTGCGTACGGAGAAATGGAACAATGCATCTAAAAGTCAGCAGGCACCTTAAAGAAAGGTATCAGTACGGGATATGTCCACCGTGGAGTGTGATGCAACATTCCACACGTCGTACCATACTTTGCACAACATTATCCAGCAGCTGTTGAGTCAATTTATCCCATTCCTCTGTGAGTGCACGGATGAGGGTGTTCTTGTTTGTCGGAGGATAGTTTCGACCAGCAACTTGCCTCCCCAAAGTATCCCACACATTTTCAATGGGGTTTAGATCTGGAGAACGCGCTGGCCATACGAGACGTTGAATACCCTCGCTGTCTAGACAGTCCTGAACAGCAAGTGTTCGATGACATGTTGCGTTGTCGTCCATAAAAACAAATTTATCACCGACAACACCACGGAAAAGACGAACATGAGGAAGTAGAACTTCATCAATGTATCGTTGGCGCGTCATAGTCCCATTCGCAACCACATGTAGGCGCGTGTGGCCATTGATCATGATGCCGGCCCACACCATGATACTGCATATTGGATATCGGTCCTTTTCTTGGATATTTTCTGGACGATAAGCAGTACCCGTCTAACGCCTGATCAGTTGGCGTCTACAATCCGATGATAGACTGAACCTACTCTCATCTGAGAATAGTACGCATGCCCAGTCCTGTTCAGTCCAATTATGAAGCTCACGATACCATTGCAAACGAGCAGTACGGTGCTGTATGGTCAATGGGACACACACAACAGGTCTGCGTGCGTATAGTCCTCCTCCCCTCAAACGTCTGGCAACAGTTTTTCGGGAGATCTGCTTTCCTGAGGCAGCAAGAAACTGATTTGCCACCTGCTGAGCGGTGGTGCGCCTGTTCCTTTTTGCTGATAGGACGATATATCTGTCTTCTGCAGGAGTCGTATTTCTAACACGACCTCCCCCGTGCACATTCCAGTAGTTTTAAATGACTTCCACAGCCGTGAAACAACGCTGTGAGCGATGTCGAACTCCCTGGCAACATGTGTTATTTTTAGCCCTTCTTCGATCTTTCCAATAATTCGGCCACGCATAAAATCATCTATGTGATGTCGGGAAGACATGCCAAAAATTTTAAGTTCGTCTATTAAATCTTTCCTGTAAAACTTTGACTTGAAACAACAACTGTCCACACGCGTCAAAATCTTTAAAGCTCTTATGAACGCTATCACGTGATGAACAGACGTGGAAAACAAATTTGCATACTCATACTTCTTCTTACTAATATCCCGCACTTATTCTAATTTTCCACATTTTGCTTCCTTTCATTTTGTGGTTACTATGGATGATAGTGTTATCCGTCCTTAGCAATTGTCCAGCAGTATATATATATATATATATATATATATATATATGTATATAATAAAACTAGGCAAGAGCGATTCGTAAATTATTTGATTAATATTAAGATTGACGATCTGTTGAATTAGCTGTTTAAATTAGATTAATGTCGGCTTGAATTAAATTACTTTAGAACTTACCTTCAAATATTTAGAAGGTGTATTGTCAGAAAGTGCTAAGAGTAAAAAAAAAGTGATCCAATTATTAATTCTCCAATTATCTCGTCTACTTTGCTATTGCTCCCATAGTTATCTACTGGTGCATTTCTTAACTTGGGTTGTTGAAATTTGTGACGTTGTTAAGAATCGTTGATAAATTGAGTTTGTTGTGACTATGTGTGCCTAATCTTCCTTCTAACCTTCGTACAATATGGATGGGATCGCCCATCCATTAAACACGTTACAACTTGTGCTTTTTCTTGCGGTGAAACCATTTTGAAACAAGAATGTTGAAAAGCCGGGACGTTGCGTCATCTAAAGGATGTTTTTTTAGAGGTATAGAACTTTAAATTGCAATAAAACAACGATGTATTATTCGATTGACATGAATTTTTTTAATCCGAAAGATAATCTTGTGGCATTACATTTTTAATATGATTTCTGGCATAGGACTGCCACGGCTTGCTCGGATGTAGTCCAATCTGGACGTCCAATTTTCGATGACTTTTTCCAACATTTGTGGCCGTATATTGGCAATAACACGGCGAATGTTGTCTTCCAAATGGTCAAGCGTTTGTGACTTATACGCATAGACTAATGATTTTACATAGCCCCACAGAAAATAGTCTAGCGGTGTTAAATCACAAGATCTTGGAGGAAATTCACAGGTCCAAAACGTGAAATTAGGCGATCACCAAACGTGTCTTTCAATAAATCGATTGTGGCACGAGCTGTGTGACATGTTGCACCGTCTTGTTGGAACCACAGCTCCTGGACATCATGATTGTTCAATTCAGGAATGAAAAAGTTAGTAATCATGGCTCTATACCGATCACCATTGACTGTAACGTTGTGGCCTTCATCGTTTTTGAAGAAGGATTCCACCAGCCCATAAAGCGCACCAAACAGTCAGTTGTTCTAGATGTAACGGTGTTTCTACATACACTTGTGGATTAGCTTCACTCCAAATGCGGCAGTTTTGTTTGTTGACGTAGCCATTCAACCAGAAGTGCGCTTCATCGCTAAACAAAATTCGCTTATGAAAATCGGGAACAACGTTAATCTCGTTTTGGGCCCATTCGACGAATCTACGCCTTGCTTGATGATCGTTTTGATGAATTGCCAAACCAAACTGAGAATAAATCACTTGACAGCTGTTAAATCGGTCACCATCTTGGAAAGTAATGCCAACTTAAACTTCTATACCTGGAAAAAAACACTCTTTAGTTTGCATTTCAGTAAACAAAAAGTTTAATCTTTTGTTTATGGAACATAAAAAACCGCAAGTGAGAAAACCTTTGTTTATTTTTAATTAATATTTGAAAGTGTAATCATACCTTTCGGACACCTTATATGTTGCACCTTTTATTGCCATTAGAATGAAAAAAAGATTTATATTGTCACAATAGTGAAGAAAAGAGATATTAAAAGAAAAAAGAAGCGACTGAAAAGTATCTTGGGGCACATATAGGGATTTTCTTAAACATAACTCTTTCATTATACCTGAAACAATTGCAAATGGATTTACTTTGTTATTGAGTAGTTTTGAAAAATGTTTCCCCCTAGCAACTCTATTCTTATCTATTTGAGTTTAATGCGTCTCTTTTAAACAAAGAAAATGGATTCCAATTACTTCATTTTCCAAACAAAAAAAACATTAAAAATTGATTTGCTCAGAATTTTTAACATTTAAACTTACTTAAAAAACTTACTTCGGAAACAAATGTCAGCAAAAACTATAATTACAGTTTTACATCCTCTTTTTTTCTCATCTTGCTTCTTTTTCTTTTCTTTTTTTTCTTTGGTGGCAGTAATTACCAACTCAAACACAGATTACAGTTATCAATACTGTGAATAAAACTTACTTTTAGGTAATTTCCTTTTCTGATTGTGAAGAAAAGTCTTTTTTTTTTTTAATTTCCTGTTGGCTGTCAAAACTTAAGAGATTTGGTCATAAATTAAAGATTTTCTTGGTTTCTTTTATAATCAGGAAGATACGTGCTAATATATTTTCTTTTTTAAATGAAGGAATAATGGATTGGGGAAAAAATCCTACTCAGAAAAAAAAATATTAGTCATTTTTTTAATATTTTTTTAAGATTGAATAATAATTATCTTTGAATTTGTGTATCAATTCATTTATACTATTTAGCGTCTGAAATTTTCAAAATGACTTCAATAATAAATTTTTTATGAATTTTACCTATTTCATACATTTTTAAATTTAGGTTCTTAATGTGTAATGCAAATGTTACAATTAAGGTACTACTATGTTATAAAAAAATATGTGTGTGTATCAGTGCGAACACGCGGTAGAAGTTAACTTCTTTGGCTTATATGTATTGTTGTTGTTGTCCTGTATGACAAAGTGCAGAGTTGCACTTGTCATAATTGAGGGTTGCCAGTGCCCTGAGAGGTTAGACTTCTGCTCATTTTAGTCGCCTTTACGACACGCATGAGCTTACGTTGGGACTATTCTAACACGGTCACAACACGGAAGACTATAATGATATCTTTTTAATACCTGATACTGATGATGAGGTAATTTTGGCGAGGTTGTATTTGGTGTTCTTAGCGAAGATTGTCCAAAGAATCTCTGTTAGGCTTAAGGTATGACGCCTTCAATTATGCTTAATGCAGCTGCATTCAAAGAAAAAATTTGAAGCTTGAAATATTTTGCACTTTTCAATTTCTTTTAAAGTCTGCAGCGTAAAATATAGGCTAAGAGCGGATCACTGGAAGGATGATAACTTGATAAACAAACATATAACATTTTATAATAGCTCATTATATTCTCAATCATTTTAAATGTAAAGAAGATATGTCTCTGGGTACTAGTAGAGTTTTTGAATGGTGGGCGATATAATTACGTTGTATTATCTTGTGCTATCTTACTCCATCACAAGATTTTTCATATGGGTTTTTTGACTATACAACCACACATTGGGAAATACATCACTTTTTCGATATGCTTTCGGTTGTGACCATTTTAATGGACTACCTAAACTTGAGATTTGATTATTTTTAAAGGAAAAAAGAGAGAATACATTCACCATATGAGCAAGCTTGTGGAACCATAGAGAATAAATTATATGCAGCATACTTTGAGATACTTTAGGTAGATCGTCAAATGTAATCATATATGATCTTAGAAGAATTGACGTTGTTGCCGCTTATATGTATTGAATTGTATAATTAAGTTTTATTTTAAAGTAATATTATATATAATCAACAAATTTATTTTTATCATTATTATTTCAAACTGTATTTAAAAAACGTGGGGAAATTCAGAACTTTATACATTTCTACCTTACGTTCATCGCGTAACCGTAACTGGGGTAACGCGTAACGAAAATTTTTCCCTACCGTGTCATAAGAAGTTAACTTCAATAATAACTTTTTTATTGAAATTTTTACAGAACCTTGTGCACCACTAACAAGGGGAGAGCACGACTAAGAAAATTCATTTGGAGAGGAAACTAAGTATAGTAGTTGGAGAGAGAGAGGAGAGAGAAAGAGAGATATGTCATTAGGGTATTCATCCCTTAATGTAATAGCGTCAAATGGCCAATAAATGCAGAGAACATAGCCTTCGAAATTCATACTTAGCTTCTATACAAGTAAATTTTCATTCAGAGACATAACGCAGCGGCATAAATGAAAGCGTACCTACTTACTACCCGGCCGGCCAAGGTTCGAACCACGCGATCTAATTTTGTTTTATTTTTTCAATTCATTTAATTATTTTTACAATTAAATAAATTAATTAAAAAAAGCTTTATTAAATATTACATGATATTGCAGATAATTATTTTGTATTTCAAAAGTAAAATAATTACTGTAATTATATAAATATATTTATATTATATTTTATAAATATAATTATTAATAAATAATATTTATTATAAAAATATATTATAAGAAATATTAAATGATATTTTATATAAAAATTAGTTGTAGTTTTATAATATGAAATACAATGCATTATAAACAAAATATTGTATATAATGTTATAATAATATATAAACTATATTATTAGAATTTTTTATAAAAAATTATTTTATAATTAATATTATAAAAATAATATACATATATCTTATATTATATATTACTAATCTAATTATTTTATAATTAAAAAATATTTAATAAGTTTTTAAATAAATTTACTTAATTTTAAAAATAGTGAAATAAATTTAAAAAATAAAACAAAAAAAAACTGATCGCATATGACTCGAGCCTTGGCCGGCTGCGTAGTAAGCAGGTACGCTACCATAAATGCCTTTGGGTCTCCAACTCTAATGAAAATTTAATTATATAAAAGCTGAGTATGAATTTCGAAGGCAATTTCTCCGAATTGACTGGCAATCGTCACAAATACATTGAGGGTTGTAAATCCTAATGTTGTGCTATTGCACGAAGTCTCGTAACCAAATGAATTTCTTTAGTCGTGCTTTTCCCTTGTAAGTATCACACGGGGCGTAACGGAAGTAAGCATGTAGAACATTACAAAAGGAAAAAACAAGAAAAGAGAATTTAAAAGTTTTTTGATGGATTTTATATAAATGCTTATACATCTAATGTACTTAAATGATCAAAAGCACTTCTGGTGGAAATAAGTTATTGATATTCTTGGGGGTATTTATATTGATGCCCTTGAAATTCAATCGTAGTTTCTTTATTTCTCAAACTTAAAAAATAAGGAGAACTTGTTCTACATTTTCCTCTCCTTCAATGGAATAAATTCAACTGAAATCATAGTCGTCTACTTGATAACTACAATCACGTGGTTCCAACCAATCAGTTTATAATTCATGTAACTCCATAGTCTCATGATTAATGCAAATGCTTGTTTGCTGCTAATCAGTTAATGCGCTTCTCTGTAGCCAACGTTTGCTTTTTGTGTAAACTTTATTTTCAAAAGTACATATTTATCAACAATAATAACTTACATATGCAAGCAACATGCCCTCGATTTAAAAGTACACGTATTAGTATATATATTTCTTAACTTTGCAATACCTTAGGAAGTATTTGCACTTGAACATCTTTACACAACTATCAAATTTGAAATTTTATCTAAGTTTTACGATTAGGACAATAGCAACTATATAATATTAGTTTATTTTGAATTCAGTAGAGAACACGTGATTCTATTTATTATGTGCCCATCATGACTTTAGTCTATACTACAATCGCAGGAAGGTAACGGAAACAAATTAAATTTGTTCAAATAACTTTTAAAGTTACCATGACCAATGAGAAATTGGGTTATTAATTACTTTTATAATTATTGTACATAAATTGTATCATGAATTTATAATATCGTTTGATGGGAAAAAATGGTACTTACGTATTATCGCAATAATCACCAACTTTATTAATAACTCTGCAAGTTGGCAATTCCCGATTTCCTACGCCTCGTATGCGATGAGTTGGCAACGAGGAGCTTCGTTTCGTATAAAGTTGCCAATAGGTTGCGACAATACGAAAGTACCGTAAACTGTTCTCACGGATGTACAAACTCAATAATCTTGTTCACGCATACGCGCGCGCGCGCGCGCGCGATGACAGCACTTGGCGACGTCTTTTGATTTGGTGAAATTGGTCGACAGTATGAAAAATAAAAGCCGATAATAGTTATTTGGATAAGTAACCATAATGTTATTATAAATGCTACCATCCATTATATAAAGTATAAGCAGTCTTTTGTTATATTTTGAAAACAAATGAACATAAAAACAAGAAGTTTAGAAGAATTTTGCTTTAAATAGTTATGATATACATATAAGAATTATACTTTTACAAAAGTCCAAGGACTGTTACACATTTTTAGACTTTTGGGGAAAAAATTAAATAAAGAATGGGTACGCCTCTACATGCAATACATTGACTGCATCGACTGCCCTTATTGTCAATTAAATTATCAAGAATTTGGAAGATAAGCAATGCTTGAACACGAAGAAAGAAACTTTTGTTCATTCAGCCATCTAGAAGGAGTATTTTAAGGAACTATATGTGCACAGAAACAGTTCCGCAAACTGCAATACTCTTGGTACCCTTTAGATTCGAATCCTAAGAGCCATTTTTGGAAGATCTCAAGTTGGTGGTATTTGGCACAGACGCTCAAATTGAGAACTCTACCGTGCCTTCAGGGAAACAGGCAATGTCAAATATATAAAAATCCAAAGAATTAAATATGCAAGTCGCATTGTTAGAATGAACAAAGAACATTCAGCACAGAAATTTTTTTGTCCAAGCCCGCTGGAACTAGAACTAGGAGTCGACCCAACATGAGGTGAGTTAACGGCCTAAAAAGGGATTTCGTTACCCTAAGAGAGACCAATTCGAAGACCATGGCCAAAAAAGAGCCCTTTAGGAAATTTCTTGAGGACCAAGACCCACCCGGGGTTGTAGAACATTAAAGAAGCAGACTTGTGCTGAAACCAACCGCAACCAAACAGGTAGAGCAAAATGCTCTACCTGGTAATGGATCTAGCACTTCCAAACATTGATACTCAAAATATTCATTAATAAGCCTAACTCGGTGAATATCATCCTTATTATTATTTTGTGAACCATGCATTGGAAAGACTTTCTTCCCAAAATGATTCAGTATATGGCATTATTTATGTACAAAGAATATCTTCCAAACCTTTTACAAAAATTGGAATTCCTCAACGATGGACATACATATCAATGCGACATCCCTTATAGAGATTCTACACTGGTCTGCAAAACTTAAGCAAAAATGTAAAAATTAAGCAGATAACCATGAAATTTCAGAAAAGGAGGTCTGGAGATCAGCACAGTGAACACGTAAGTCAGTAGAAACGTCATGCTTATGCAAATATCAGGAACGAAAGGTCAGAAGCGAGACGTGATCGTACGCAAAACGCGTGATGTCGGCGCGTGCTAATCAACAGTAAAATAAAATGAAGGACGCAGACGCAATTCAACATATCCGCTGCTAGTGCCAGTGATTCAGTTCGTGAAATATGGCTAGAAGAAATCACCTGGACGACTTTACACGTGGAAGAAGGATCGGAAAGCTGGAGGAGGGGCGTACCATCACCAGTGTAGCTGCAGAATTCGGAATCAACAAAAGTGTCGTTTCGCGCGCTTGGAAAGCGTTCCAAACCACAGGTACAGCTGTTAGAAAGGTTGGTGGTGTCCGGCCGAGGACGACAACTGCAGGGGATGACCAATATATCATCCTGATGGCGAAAAGAGGCCGACGACAGTCAGCAAGCGTCATTGCTCAGCAACTCTCTACAGCAACGGGGCGACAAGTGTCGCGGTTTACTGTGGCCAGACGCCTTCACAAAGGGGACCTATTCGCCCGCCGTCCTAAACGTTGCCTCCCGTTGAAAGTTGACCACTAACGCCACCGTTGACAGTGGTGCAGAGAGCACAAAAACTGGACAACTGTCAATAGAGTCGTGTCCTCTTTACGGATGAGAGTCGGTTCAGTACCAGAAGCGATTCTCAACGCGTTTTGATTTGGAGAGAGATCGGGACACGGTTTTATACCAGTAACATCAAGGAAAGACACCATTACGGTGGTCCTGGAATTCTTGTCTGGGGAGGCATTATGCTGAACGGGCGAACTGAGCTCCACATTTTCGATAGAGGGTCTGTAACCGGGGATCGCTATTGTGAGGAGGTACTTCTTCCCCTTGTGCGTCTCTGTTCCGAGGTGCCATTGGCCCAGACTTCATTTTTATGGATGACAATGCACGGCCACATCGGACTCTTGCTGTTGAGGAGCTGCTGGGAAGTGAAGATATTACTCAAATGGATTGGCCAGCATACTCCCCAGATTTAAATCCCATCGAACATGTGTGGGATGCTTTGGGGAGACGTATTGCAGCACGCGCTTACATCATCCGGAGAACACCCAACAACTCAAACAGATGCTGATTGAAGAATGGGCACTCCTACCGCAAGAAATGTTTCACCAGCTGGTTCTGAGTATGCGGAGACGGTGCGAAGCAACCATTGCAGTGAGGGGAGGGCATATATCATATTAAGAAACATTTGCTTGTTGTTCTTCCTGTTGGATAGACCATCATGAGTCACGATACTATGTGTTCAATAAAGCTTGTTTTCGTTTGATTCCATACCGCATGCATTGTATTCCTCTTTCAGCGCCGATGCTTTCGTCATCCTTTACGTACATAATACTCTCCCTCATTTCTGAATTTCATGTCTCTCAGATGATTTTTCGTGAAGTTATGGCAATAAACCCACCTGTTGCTTAAGTTTCGCACACCAGTGTAGTATATAGAATATATTACCTCCTCTATAAAGGTTTCTAAACACTATTGGCTCTGGAAACTTTCCTTCTATCCCTTCAGGAAGGACTAGGCAACCACAACACGAGTATAATATAAAATTATAATACGAGCAGACTATACGATTTCATTAAGGTATCCGACTACGTTCGGAACCGAGATTTTTCAAAAACTTATAAATGGATGATATTTAGTGTCACTTAGATTAGAAAATGTACATAAAATTGTTTTAAGAATAGCATAACAATAAAAAATTATTTAAGCCCAATATTTTGTCAAAAAATGAACATAGAATGACCCATTTTCAAAATATTTTTCTTTTGTGAAAAACGCTTCTATTATAATAATATTTTGCCTGTTTATAGCTCAGACCTCTGTTCAGAGGCTCAACTAGACTTTTTGAAATATATAACTTAGAAGTGGGTTTTAATCACGTTTTACGACAACAGAGGGCAGAAATTTTAAGAAAAAAACGCCGATATCTATTTAAATGGATTGTATCTCTGAAAATAATGTGAATTTTTCAAAATCATAGTTGAGCCTCTGTTTAGATGTCTGAGCTATATACAGGCAAAATATTATTATAATAGGAGCATTTTTCACAAAAGGAGAACATTTTAAATAGGTTATTCTAAGTTAATTTTTTGCCGAAATATTGTATTTAAATAATTTGTTTTTTTTTAAAATGTCCTTAAAACAATTTTATACATGTATTATTATCTAAGTAACACTAAATATCACGAAAATTATCCATTTATGCGCTTTTTTAAAATCACGGTTCCGAACGTAGTCGGATACCTTATAAAGCTTACTTATCATTTAAAAAAAATTATTTTAGTAAAATTCGTAAGTAAAAGAGTAAAAAGTTCATCTAATAGTAAGATTTATTTCACGACCTCTTTTTATATCTCATTTTCCTAAAACTTCGACCCACTCCTTCTCATAAGCCTCTCAAAATTAAAATATAGTTTATCAAAAAAAAATAATAATTAAAAGAAGTATGGGAAAGTCGCATTTTTTTTTCTTTTTGTAATTTAACAAATAAAATGTTGTTAACATTACCAAATTGGCGTAAAAATTCTGTGTATGTGTGTGCTTGTGCGAGTGTGTTTGGTATTTGTGTTCGAAATCAGTTTAAAATTTCTATAATATTTGACCACAATTTTATATAGATTTCATTTTCAATATCTATAAAAAAAGCAAAAGTTTCAAGGTCATATTTTAAAGTGATGATCATTTCGAAAAGGAGAATATCTTTTCATGCTAATATAAGAATTCTTAAGCTAACACGTATAAGCCAAATTTTATTCACACCCACCCACATATACTCTTTTTTAAATTGTTCATTTCTAGTAAAACATTCCTTTCAGTTTTCTACTTCCAATCTTAACTTAAAGTACCGTGTTTTGACAAAAATGTTAAATCTAATGCAAAACAAATTCATCCTCTTTAGAAATGGGAAAGAGTCTAAAAATATTTAAGAAAATATTTCCACTTTCTAAAAGCTTTTTGCCGAGTTCATGAATTCTTTTGAAACAGAAAATACTTTAGATGATGAAGAACATTTCAACAACTCCATTCAGTCAACAAATCAGTAACGTTATACGTGTTGCCATTCAGTAAAAACACATTTTTCTTACTCAAATAGTTTTACAGAAATCTTGTAATCGTATCCTTGAATCCGAGTGAAATGAATGAAGTAAGCAAATATAGTTTCAAATGGGATAAAATAATGTAATGTTTATGGAAAAAATATAGTAATAACAAAATTCTTACTTAAATTATTCTATACTTCCTCACACTCCTTGCACTACTTTTTAAAGTGCAAAGTGAAATATTAAAATGGAATATGTGTTAGTTTATTTATGAGTCACAAGAATGTAAGTGAACTTCAGAATTTTGAGTTGCAAGAATGTTGTAGGAATGTTTTGCATTCTCGTAAAGCTTTTTAGTAAATAAAATGCATTATATTTAGTTTTGGATATGGAAAACTATTTTTATATTATGAAGAAAATCACTGTGCTTCCTTTTTATTTTGAACTGAAAGGATTGAACAAAATAATAGAATTTGTGCGCATAAAGCTCTAGAAGGATTATTTAAGACACCAGACTTTGAATATATTCTCTTAGGTTATTCTCTTATAGATTTGTAACTTTTTGCTGAATTTAGTCTTTAATTCAGCGTTTCTCAAACTGTGGTGCGTCCTTCTAAAGGGGCGTGACAACTCTACAAAGGGGGCGCGAGCCTATTGAAAAGTCGGAAACAAAAGATTATTTTAAAAAATTATTAATTTACTGAAAGTAAACGAATCAAATACATTCTGACGTAATAAAAAAATAAAATACACATTTACACTTATATATTGCACTTATAAATGTATCAGTGCTACACAATGTATTTTATAATTAATTTAACAATACTAAGTTAAAAACAAGTTTAATATTTACTAGTGACCCCATGGGATTGTCATATATAAAATTATATACAAAAATTAACACAATAATCTTGATAATTTGTATGGTTTTTAAGGTATCCGACTACTTGCGACAACTTTTTTTTGAAAAAATGGAAATATGAGGATTTTTTTGTGATTTTTAGATTTATTTAGTATATTTTAAGGAAAAATCTTAAAATTGAAAGCAGAAATTTTTTTTATTATTATTAAAATGGGGAAAAACTGGTAAAAATGTACAAAAAATTACATAAAAGGGGCCCGCTCTGTACAAAATTTTTATGAGAAAATTCTTAATTTTTCAATTTTGATGTGTTACTTTATTATTCGTGTTTGAAATGACCTTCAGGATAAGAGATATTTCAATTTTTACAAAACCTAGAGCACTTTATCTTAGTGATTATACGAAATTGCTTAAAAAGAAAGTGATTATATCCACATAAAGGACTGTAAATTTTAAAATAAAGCAGCGATTGATAAATCTGAAGATCAAAACACTTCTACTGTTATACATAACATACACAAAAAATTTCAGTAAATTATTTTCAAAACATTTTGAGCAATCGCTGTCCCCGTTTGAACTTTTCGCGAAAAACACATTTCGAGTAAAACGCATTTTAAAGTTTGTCATCT
The DNA here is from genome assembly GCA_019973935.1 of Trichonephila clavipes. Classification (NCBI taxonomy): domain Eukaryota; kingdom Metazoa; phylum Arthropoda; class Arachnida; order Araneae; family Nephilidae; genus Trichonephila; species Trichonephila clavipes. Next base: position 174,954 of record BMAU01018046.1, on the reverse strand, counting down.
TGTGTAAAGTTATGGCATCTGCTTTTACCAAAACACTTGTAATTTTTGTTCTAGTGATTGGAAAATAAAAAACTTGGTATTTTTATTAAGCTTATATGATGGCCTATAAAATAAAATCATAAAAAAATTTGTCAATTTTTGAAAAAAATCATGATTTTAGGGTAGTCGGATACCTTAATAAATATCTTAACTGCTGATTAAAAGCTACGCGATTTGCTTCGCAATGCCAAGCGTTTTCAACGTAGGCACTCGTATGTGATGTATTGGTGGGGAAGAAATAATGGAGAGAGAGAGAGAAATAATCTGAATTAAGTAAATCTTCTCCGATAACACTGTCAAGTTAATTTTATTGCATTGAAAAGCCTTCGGAATAATTTTACGGATAGCAGTGCACAGAAAGACGTATATATACGTCCAAGAAATTAATGCTTTGCTAAACGAGACATTTATATACGCCGGTGACACTTAAAAGGTTCAAGTCGTTTCGTAGTCTTAGCATCAAAGTATATTATTATTGAATTCAATAGGTTGCTATTGAATGAGGGGGGCGCGATGAAAATTATGATTGAATATTGGGTCGCGAATATTGCAACTTTGAGAAGCACTGCTGTAATTCTGTTATACACTAAAATGCTAGAAAAATTGGTAATTCTACCAAATTCTCCTTTAAAACACGTAGAACAGCCACAAAACAGGGGATTCCACTAATCTGCAAAGGTATCCTAAAGGTAATTCACATCACGATACAGACCAGTCTAAAATTCCATAAAAAAATGATACGATAGCTATCTCGTTTCTCCAGCACATTGCAAGGCATCTCAGACATGCTCTTTAAATTTCATGTCATGTATTTAGTTGTGCCGATAGAGGATGCTGACGAGAGTAGTAGAAGATGCTGGTGAGGTCAACAGAAGATAATGAGTGCTTCTGATGAGTGTTCTTAACCCGGGAGTCACCCCAGGTTCGAGAAATCTTTAATTATGGGAAAACTCTTTGTTACCAGTGATCTTGTCAGTATCTTCCTATATGATAATTTTCATGGGAACTAAAATGTTTTTGTCACATATCTCCCTCTTTTTTGGAAGTGACCATCGCGTATTTTACAATCTTATGATACTTGTAGTGGTAAGGTAATGAGATAAGAGTTTCTCGAGTGACATTTGTTCCAAAATATTTCCTACAATCAGGCTTCATTTTTTCTATGTGAACAACTTAGTAGTTTTGATTGTTGTGTTGTGCGACTGATTATGGTTTATAAATGTAAATTAACTTAATATTAAAAAAAATGCAGCATGAAAAAAATTTGGATGAATGTGATAAGTTGTGGTAAAAGGTGTGTTGTTGTAGCTTCACCAACAGGCGTATTCTTATGGACAGCACTTTTATTAAATATGAACATGAAAATTTTAAAATTAAAGGAGCCACGCGGGTAATATTTCAAAATGGCCACCGACCTAACGCGCCGGTGCCGAGAAGCTCTCTCTCTTATACACAAAAGAACACATTCTTACCGGAGGGGAGCACAGTGCGCCTCATGGTGAAGGGAGGAAACACTACAGATGAAGCTAAAACTTTAGAACAAAAAACGGATCAAGCTAGGGATGAACCTAATGAAATGATACATAGTAATCATGATAGCGAAAGTAAATTTCCAGAAAAGCAATAAACACGAAACGTTTGAGTAGAAAGGAAGATTTTGCAAGTGCTACCTACGAAAAACTATCCTTAAAATACAGGATACATCAGTGAATGCTGCACAATAAGTTCCTGGAGGGTTTCACACCTTTTACAGCATTTAGACATAACTATCAGAGTCTAAAAGTAAAAGTACGTAATAATAAAGATTATCCTCAAACAATCATTCAGTCACAAACAAGTGAAAGTTTCAACACTTAAAGTATAACTGACTCAGTTTCAGGAAGCAACCACACAATGAAAAGTCAGTGTGATTACCTTCCAGTGCCTCTCGACGTCAAAGGTCATAACGTTGTATACTTTTCCAATAATTTCCAGAAACCTCCATATCGTCGTCAAGTCGCCAAAAATGATACCAACTTGGTTGCATTTCGTCAAGTTTCCATTGAAACATGATTATAATGTAAGAGACCAAATTGCTTTTTTCATCATAATATAAATGTTACAGAAAGCACTATTAAACATGCAGATTTAAATTATTTACACTATTTTAAGATATAATTATGCATTAAGTACACAAAATTCGTAATATCTATTGCACTAGTTAAAATTTTATATTTATTTCTTTTTATATTCGAAAGACTACCATAATGATATTTATTTCGTCCTTTCTGTATGGCAATAGTTTCCCTGATAAAATATTTAATTGTTATAAGGAAGAATAGTTGGTATAAAGTTTTAGTGGTCTGTAAAAGATTTTTGTGTGTTTCTTTAATTAAATAAAAAAAATTTACTAAGCACACACATATTGTAGATAGTACGCGTTTTAAATACAAATACTATTTTGAGAAATAGGAATATATAGTATACTTAATAACCATATAGTTATTATTCGGTCTATATAATTACTATGCGTCAGAAGGTTTGACGCTTTAACACTGGCAATGAACTTTTTAATGCATTTTTATTAGATGCCACATTTGCGGAAGGCTGTCTTCGGTCAATGTTAAAGAATAGGACCCGAATTAGGAACATTTTTTCAGATATAAAAGAAATGAAAAATTAATATGATATTCTGGCTTCACTATCCCTTAGAGAGTAGCATTTTTTATCATACATCTCATTTTTAACCGAGTTGACCCATTTTTTTCTGGTATGAAATGTGTTTCGCGTTTTTTTCCTATACCGTAATGTTAAATGAACTATCCCTGCACGTATTCAAAAGAGAAATAGAGTATTCTTTGAATATTTTGAAATTTTTAAAAACACTATATTGTTAACAGATGTATAAGTTACAATGTTCCAAATTTCCATGAAATTTGAGGTATTTTTCTGTCTGAAAATATGCTTCGCGTTTAGTTCATGCTCTCGTACTTTTGCCGAAAACAGCCTTAAGAGAAATCTGTGTAGTATTGGTCTTAACAAAATGGTATACACTGAACGTTTTTGGATATAGAATAAATATTAATAGTAATAAGAAAGGTCGACAAATATGTAGACACTTCAGTTCATTACATTTTCCATAAACCTTTTATGAAGTATGCCTTTAATTTAATAACTAATGGCATTATTTTTATTACCATGAAACTATAAAAATGTGAACTTTTTAAGTCAAGTATTTTTTAAACAAATTCTTATTTCATAATCTGTCAATATTTAATTCACGAATATAATCATGAAATTTAATTGCGATCCAAGTATTTTTTAGAATGAATTTTTACCTCATACTGATCATAAGATTATAATTTAAAAACAATTTCATTTTATTTGCTAAACATTTGAAAACAAGTTTTAAAAAATTTCTCGAGGACTCAATTTAAAGAATATAAATTGTTAAATTATTCGGGGATACACATATTCTTCGAAAAGTTTAATATCAATTTGTGTATGAACAGTAAATAATTCAGAAATACAACTTAAGCCAGCATCGTAAACTTTTATGATCAGAAGTGATATTTCATCGCATATATACCAAGAGAATATTAAATTTAAAATTACTTTGGTGATCAAAAGACGAAAAATACAAAACCTTTGTTAAGTTTTACAACTGTAGTAGATACTCTATTTATTCTTTTTTATCATCTCCAAAGAAAGCATTTCGAAATACTTTATTATACTGTTTCGTAAGCATACAAATCAATCGAAAAATATTAGTCGGCTTTAAGACAATTAGAGAAAATATAGTGGCTTCAATATATGTAGTCTACAAAAAATGAAACACCTTAACCCTTTATCTACCGTATTATGATTTACTGCAGTTTTTTTCATGCAATATTCTTTTTTGAATCACTACAATGAAAATTAAGAGATATACATATACAAAATACTCACCTTTGGGAAATTTAATTAGTTAGAACTAATTAATTAACTAAAGATATTCAACTGTAAAATTAACTATACACATTGTTCATTTAAAATAGTCGGATCGCTTTCTAAGGTCTTCATTAACATAAAAAAAATAATAAGACACCTTTTGACATTAGCTATTTTTTCGGAAAAAATGACAGTCAACGCAATCCGCTGCGAAGGCCATCAGCTGAAAACGCAATTTCCGCAATAAAACTATTCGCCTTCTCCGCTAAAATAGTACTCATCATAGAACCCGTGCTGCCATATATGTTAAATAAGTGGATTACAAAGAGTATTCCTGCTAAGTATCGTTGGAGTATTCGTAAAAATGGTTGCTCTACGTAATTTTAAAGTGAGTGGTGCTTGTGACGAATCTTTACGGCACCTTTCCACTAATACTCTTAGGCGTCTTTGGAGATTGTAAATTCGCGTATATTTCCAATCAGCTCTAAAAGAAGAAAATGGTATATGCAAAGCAGGAAAGGTATTTAAGGAGAGCGTTGTAAGTTTGCGGAGAAGAGGGCGATTGAGCCAGCAGCAGTAGTGACGAGTTTTGAAAGATTCAATTGGATTACAATATTGGAGTATTGCTGTTATTATTCAGCGAGGTAGCCTTAAAAGGATTAATCTACCTGGACAGATCATCAGTACGACCAGGTGATATATTCTAACTTAGTACCGCTTACCACAAGCGTTAATATAATAAAGTTAGTTAAATCTTAGTGAATGATAATAATCCAAGTTGCGTGTATTTCTCGGACCTCCTATTCCGGTAAACCCTTTCGATATTGAGCTTAGTAATTGATTAATTTCATATTTCGTAATTTAATTTAATAGTAAAGGTAAATCCCTTTTTTGACGTAGACATATAGTTCAATATTTGTAATTAGAAGGTTGATATTGGAACTAAGTGAATAAATATAATTTGTTATTATACAAATGGCTTCTGGTCATTCTCTGCCTCAAGTTAATCTTAGTGTCCAGGGTGGAACCTAGGGGTGTTCTCAGATACTTACAAGTACCTTCGGTAGAAAAGCGTTAAAGGAAACATTCGATAGACAGAAAATTTGCACCATTCGCAGATCTCGAAAAAATGCAAATCGTGTGTGATAATTAACCCATTTCCATACATTCTATATACAGTAACACCCCGAACTTACGCGATAGGTGGGACTGAATGATAACCACGTAAGTCGAATTCGCGTAAGTCGGGGTATAATTTCACATATAAATAGCGAACCGGAGACGAAAAAAAGTAGTAGTTTCAAAAAAGATTTTTAATAAAACCTTAGATAACATAAATACAAAATTGCAAAACAAAGCTATTTTGATGTAGAATATTTCATAAAATCTAACACGTAGTCTCTCTGCTGGCTCAAATATATTTATCTCCCAAAAAATTTTCTCGTAGCATGCTTATAATTTTTTTTTTTTTTGTTCCATGTTTTGTTGAAAAAATATGTTCTTCATTGGAGTATGTATTTTTTAATGTTCGTAAACATTTTTCAATTAAATTGAGGCCTTGTGTTAAATTACGAACTGTCGTTTGATCTCTTGATTGAACTGGACTCAAGTTCTTCAACGTATTGTTCGTACTCATACGTGTCTATGAGATCATGAGTTGTCAGCTCCTGATTGTGGGTATCCAGCAGTTTTTGAACGTCTCTCATCACTATCCACCTCTAAATTTATTTGCTAATTTATTTTATTATAACTTTTTTAGTAAAAAGAATTACCAATTTCATCAAGGTCTGGCACTGATTCCCTCTGAGGTTCAGTAAAGAAAAAAAAGAAAGAAAAGACGAATCGACGAGATATGTGAAAATCGCTGCTTTTCTTTTTTCTCTTCTGCTTTTTTTTCATTGAAATCTTTTCTTCAAGCTGCAATGATAAATGTCTCAGCGTCAGTGGTGGTTATGTCAGAAAGTGGTACAAGGTATAAATAGTGAATTGCAAATAGTGTACGATGTCATGATGTATATTTTATCAATGAAGTTATCGTTTATAAAAAAGGAGAAAACTTACTTTCTTAACACCGCTCGTATTAGAGTTAGTGAGTGTTTATTAGAGTAACTAGAGTTTTTCTTAAACTGTGGGGGGCGTGATATTATATACTTATTAATGTATCAGTGCTGCACAATGTATATTTGACAATTAATTTATCAATAATAAGTTGTCAACAAGTTTAATAAGTAGTATTGACTCCCAGGGCTTATCAAATACAAAATTGTACACAAAATACTTATCTTGATAGTTTGTACGGTTTATAATTAAAGTCGTATTGTAGCTTTAGTGTCAAAATACATTATTATTGCATTCAATAGATCGTTATTGTACGGGGGGAGCAATGAAAATTATAATTGAAAATTCGGTCGCAAATATTAAAAGTTTGAGAAGCACTGATGTAACACTTTAAAGCAAAATTAAGGCTAATAGCTAGATGTATTAGGAGTCCTATAGACTCCTCTCCTCACTCCATAACATCTGAGAGTAAATCTCCATCAAATTCAGCGTTTCTCAAACTGTGGGGTGCTCCCCCTGGGGGGGCGTGAGCATATCGAAAATTAAAGGGTTTAAAAAATTAATTTACCGGAATGAAGAAAACAAAATACTTCCTGGCATAATAAAAAGATACACATTTACAATGATATAATTTATATGTATCATCTGGCGATATTACTTCCTCAAACATAAAAGCTTTCACTTCGATACATTCATTAGCTATCTGATCCTATAACTAAATAACAAACACAACATTTTGTTTGATTTTCGTTAATCCCAAGAAGAGAGATTTTTTTATTAAGTGTTCTTTTTAAAAAAACATAAAATACTATTTCAAAGAAAAGACAAAACCCATACTCAGAGAAACTTTCTAGGAAGATAAAAAATTCCTCTGTTTGATCTTCGAGTTTTCTGGTATGGTTAGTTCCTTCCTTTCTATTGTCTTTATTTTTCATTTACTGAAGTTGTAAATAATGCGCTTTTTCCCATACGAAAGAGTTATATGACATTTGGAAAAGCACTTTGAAGGATTATTTGGCTAAGATTTATTTTTTTGTATTCTGAAAAATATAAAGCATGATGAAAAACGTTTTGCACAATTACTTTTTAGAACTAACATTCATATTTTTGCATTGATTACACATTTAACCCGGGAGCTGTCGCGCGAGGTGCAGAGTAAATAGGCCAGTAAAACTACAAAAATTTGAGCAAAATATGACAGTTTTGCTTGCAAATATCATTTCTGTAATGCTAGTGAAAAGTGTCTGTGCTTTGTGTCCTTTATTAAGGTCACGTACTTAAGAAATATTTCAGTTCAGTTCCATTGGAATTTTTCTCAAATTATCAAAGTAAAAGGAAAAAAAGTTAGAAAATAGGTAAGTATATTTTTTCTTAGTTAAATCATTCACTGAAATTGTGATTTTTATTGTGTACAATAAAAACAATTGTAAAAAATGCTTTTGGGTGAATCTGCCACTCCGCGCGACTATTAACATTAGTATCGAGTGCGCGTCTGCTCCCGGGTTAAAAATTTTGAAGAGCCTTCTCGTTTAAAATATTAAAAATAACAAAATTATTCTTCATTGCGATTTTACATTCCTTTTCATTATTTAACATTAATAATAAATGCTAATTTGTGAGGATTACAATTACAGTTCGTTTAAATCTATTTATAATATGAGTATTCATTAAAAAAACCATTATACATTTTTGTATTGATTGTCGTGCTCTTGGTTTTACTTTCCTTACAATTCAGCTAGTGCCGACTGAGTGGCGTAGTTGGTTTGTCGCTGGCCATCTGCACCTAAGGTTGCTAGTTCGACCCCGGCCCATGTCGGTGGGTTTTCATGATGCAGAAAATCGACAGCGGCCATGTCGTATGATTATGCAGCATGTAAAAAAACACCTTGAAGTGCCCGCATGGCTGCCAAAATTCTTTTAAAAAAATCTTAAGTTCAATTTCGCATCGTCAGAGCTCAGGTGCGTTCCTCTGAGGAGGAAACTGCGCGTCAAAATTACTTGCGGCAATTGGTATCGCCTGTTATAGGGTGCGGCACTAAAAATAATACCAGCTCCTGTGGAATGAGCTAGGTCTGCAAAGATAAAAAAAATGCCAACATTTGCAATTACCCGTTTTGCGCAGACGTCGAATAGGTTACCTATGCTACCGCAGACGATCGCGAGAATGCTAATTGTGACGGATATGATAGAGAGCAACATGGACTAAACTATTTTTCTAACCGCATTTAAACTTTTAGAAAGGGATAATGTGGAAGAAATAAATCTTTAAATAAATATTATTTTGCAATCTGTTCCAATTTAAAAATTATAGATACGAAAAATAACCTGATAATTATCCTATTACATAAAAGTACTTTGTTTAACATATATATTACTTAAAAGTAATTTGCTTAAAATATATATTACTTAAAAGTAACAAATACAAAATTTAATATACTTATCTTATGAATTTGTACGGTTTATAATTAAGATCGCATCGTAGATTTAGCGCCAAAGCGCATTATTATTGTATAAGGGGTAGCGCGTTAAAAACTATGATTGAAAACCGGGTCACCAATAGCGAAAGTTTGAGAAGCATTGATCAAATTGAACTGCCCCTTGTTGGCAGGTAGTATTTATGAACTCATGAGTTTGTCTCTATTCCCTTACTCATCCCATAATTTTTCCGCAATAAAATTTTAAATTCATCGCTAAAATCAGATTTCAAAATAGAGTTTTTATATTAACTGGCTTAGAAACTCGTATCATAAATTTATACGCCTGTGTGAAAAATTTATTACAGAATTATTATTCTATTTTTACAAGGTAACTTTATGATAATTTCCCGACGTAGCAGATTTAAGCGACTATTAGTGTATTATAACTAAATTCATTATTACAATGAAACCATTATTAATTTGCTGGTTATAATCCTTGCATTTTTCTAATCACCTTACGAATTGATAAAGGAATTGTCACTTTCATTATTCTACCAGGGTAAGCAAGTATTCCCATAGGAATCGTCGCATTAAAGGAAATCTCTGTTTCGGATTCACATTCATTCGTCTTATTAGATATTCTTCTGATATCTGATAATCTATTCATTTAGCTATACGAGAAATAAATAATACATTACGGTGATAATGGTTACTCATTTTAGAATCTTTGTCATCATTAATATTCATTCATCCTCATTATGTGAAAACTAATGGTCCGATAGGAATTGACACTGACAGGGATATTTACAAGTGTAATTATATATACCTTTACGCGGGATGGTTTGTCTTTCAAATGCAGGAAAGATCCATGAAATTAACAGGTACAATTTTTCAGAGAAAATCAATGTTACTTTTTGGAATTCCTCAAAAATTACAGTACATTTATTAAAGGGAAATGAATAACACGCAGGTTTAAATCTGGAATACAAAAGATTTAAATATTACACAAATACTGAAAACAGCAATTAAAATCCGTAATTGAAATTTCGCATAATGTAAATGGAATTCACAGTCACTGAAAAATGTTTTTCTGCAATGTTTCCTACCTACATCATCGTTATATATATAGACTAAAAATAACCTTCTAAGTTATTTCAAAATTTCTTCAAATAATCAACATATGTTCTTTTAGATTTTCTCGGAAGCATAGATTTTCGTCGCCAAATTTGGTGACTTAGGATATTTAGTGACTAAATTTGTCACCAAGATCACTCTACTACCCATTTATTATTAGTAGTAGTAGTATTATATGTGGGAAATTTAGACATGAATATTCTTTCGCTGACAGGCAGCCACCAGCGAGTTAACGAAGGAGAGGGAATTAAGCGAGCGGACTCTAGACGTGGAGGTCGATGATCCGGGGCTGAAGAAAGAGCGACGAGAACGGTGGCCAAGTAGGGACCCATCACCCGTTGTTCACGAGAGAGACGCGTAGGTCATTCTCAACACTATCGTGAAGATTGAGTATCATCAATTGTATTAGAACTGTCGTCAAGAGCCAGAGGTGTTTAATCGAATTGTAAATGTTTTATTATATGTGTTAAACGTCTGTCGAAGTAAGTAGAACTGTATAGTGTCCAACATTAAACGTTAGTTTAGCAAAAAACGAGTGTAATTATTGAACACCCCTAGAACTGTACCATAATCCCACAAAATATGGGGGCACTGCCACGATGTGGACTGTAAGGACTGATAATATTGCGACAAACATTATGTGGACTGTGAGGACTGTTAATATTGCAACAAACGCGATGTGTGGATTGTCAGGATTGTTAATATTGCGACTAACGTGATCTGGACAGTGAACATTTGAACTGTGCTAGTATGTGTGTGCATTTCATTGGATACCAGTTTATGTGCCTGTACGTGTAGAAAGGAGTTCCACGAAAGAAAAAAAAAGGTAAGATACCTTTTGTGCCGAAATATTGACCACGCGAGGGTGCTGGTGTACGCACATCTGTATTAAAATTGTAAAGATCGTTAGTGTGTGTGTGTAACTTGTATCGTAGAATGTAAGCCGCATCGTGGCAATTCGTATCTAATTAAATATTACTATACCTAAATTATCTCATGGAACTACTTATTGTGGACTGTCTAACTAATTCGCCCGGATACACACTCCTTTCGTTTCGAAATAATTATGGACATTGCTTCGTTTATAATTCGCTACATGGTGCATCGGCCGGGAAGGTCATTCGCTGCGTGATGGGGGGGGGGGAGTACTTTCGTTTTGTCTAACTTTGAATTCGGTATTTGTCTAGTTAAGCTTATTTCTCATCATTTCTGATTTTGGTTTATTCGTAACTGTCGGTATTTGGAAGGTTGCTCTGGTATAGTTTTGTTTATTTGTATGCATATTGTTAAGCTGAATTTTATTTGAAAGTGTTGAAAGTTGTACTAAGTTGCATTTAGAATTGGTGTTGTCATTTGTATATTTGTTTGCAATTATAGTGTTTTGGTTTAAAATGGATGCAGCAAATAAGGCTATATTAGAAAGAACGAAAAAGACTCGATCTGTTTCGAGATCCCTCGTGACAAAACAAATTAATAAATTAGAATCCGAAATAAGCAATACAGCTGATAAAACAACAGTACATGAGATATATATGCAATTAATTTCTAAATTTGAAGAGCTGAGTACACTCGATAAGGAAATTGAGAATTTAATAGATATTGAGAGTCTAGAAGAAGAAATCGTAACTCGCGAAGAATATCGAGATAAATTTATAATTTGGAAAATCCGTGCTGAACGTTATGTAGAATCAGTTTCGAACACTGCTATTCAAAATTCGGTGGAAAATCAACCACAAAACATAACACTTCCTTTAAATAGTACAGTTAGTTCTATTTTAACAAATCGACCGCGTTTACCAAAACTCACATTAGAATCTTTTTCGGGCAAGGATATCAGTAGTTTTCCCAGTTTTTGGGCTAGATTTAAATCCACAGTACATGAAAATTCGAGGTTAAATGATGTGGACAAATTTTCCTATTTGAAATCGGTTGTCACATCTGATGCAGAATTGGCTATACGAGGCTTAACTCTAACATCGGAAAATTATGCAAAAGCAATGGAAATTTTAGAAAATCGGTTCGGACGTAAAAAACTTATTGTTGACTTTCATATGAATCGCTTGTTAAATATGACCCCTGTCCGTAAATCGTTTGATGTTATTGCGTTAAGAAATTTATATGATCAGTTAGAAATTAATATAAGAGGACTTGAATCTCTTGAAATCTCTCCCGATTCCTATAGTTGTCTCTTGTTTCCGATAATTGTGAAAGCTATTCCCCCTGATTTAGCATTAGAATATAATAAAAAACATAATAAAACACAATCACAAATCACTGATTTAATTGCATATTTGCGAAGTGAAGTAGAAAGTCGCGAACGCACAGAATTTTTAGTAAAACCGCATGACCTAGAATTGAAAAATAATAGTTCCTATTCCAATACTAAGTATTTCGAAAGAACGTCTCATAGCTATCCACAGTCAAATCGAAGGGTTCAAGGTCATTCGCGCGATTCCACCCATCTCATAAATCGTTTTCCTCTGCAAACGAATTGCTGACGGCTGCATTTTCGAATTGCTTATTTTGTTCCCAGAATACTCATATGTCTGATTTGTGTGAGAATTTATGCGTTCAGAAAAAAAGAGCTAAATTAATTCAAGAAGGGAGATGTTTCATTTGTTGCAGCACTGGTTGTTATGTTAAAAAGTGCAAGAAAGAGGTTTGTTCGTATTGTAAAGGTCGACATGCGCGTGCTATTTGTTTTAAGTTAGAAAAATCTAAGCAAAATTCGCATTTGGATTTGGAGGAAAAGAATGTTGACTTTAAAACTACGTCTTCAAATTCTGTTTTTCATAACAGAAGTGGAGTTTTATTGCAATGTGTGGAGGCCGAAATTATAGGTCGTTCTTCATCGGATAAGATATTTTGCCTTTTTGATAATGGAAGTGAGAAGTCGTTCATCAAAAAAAATGTGCCTCGGAGGTTGGGGTTAAAAATATTGGGTTCGGAAAGGCTAAATATTTTTTCGTTCGGTTGTAAAACTCCTAAAAAGAAAACTTGTAGTAAGGTCGAGGTTAGGCTAAGGAATGTATTAAGCGGAGAAGAGACTGTGATTGAGGCATTGGAAATTGAGGAAATTTCAAAGGCAACACTTAGCCTACCTAATCCAGATGCGTGGGCAGAAATGGAGTCGAAAGGGTTTAGGCTAACATTCAGTTGTAATGAATCTTCTGAGAATTGTGAAATTTCATTGTTAATAGGTTCCGATTTTTATTGGTCTTTAACACATCGGATAAAAAGATTGGATTCATCATTGGTTGCAGTCGAGACTAGGCTAGGATGGTCTCTTCAGGGAAAGTGTGATGAGCGGAGTGATTGTACTTTGGTACATTTGGTTCACAGTGAAGAGGAATCGATTTCGACTGAGCTAAGGAGATTTTGAGAGATAGAAAATTTAGGAATACTTGACAAGGGTTCGGTGACTTTAGGTAATGGGGGTGAAGAGATACTTAGTGAGTTTGATAAATCAGTTAATTTCATAGATGGTCGATATCGTGTAAATTTGCCATGGAAACCAGGTGTGCGAGAGGCTTTACAAAATAATAAAACTGTCGCACGTAAGCGTTTTGAGGGGTTGGTTCGTAGGTTTAAATGTGTGATTACGAGTTGTTCTGCGAGTATAAGGATGTAATTGATGACTATGTTAGGGAAGGTATTGTTGAGCGTACTTCTTGTGATTCTTTATTGGATAGTCAGGGATTTTACCTACCCCATCATGCAGTGATACGTAGTGACAAAACCACAAGTCGTATTCGAATAGTATTTGATGGTTCAGCACACGAAGATCGACAATCATCGTTAAACCAAAGTTTATATACGGGACCAAATTTGCATCCCAGCATTTTAGAACTGCTTTTATGTTTTCGAAAAAGTCCTGTAGCATTTACAGCTAATGTAAAATCGGCTTTTCTTCAAATTGAATTAGATTTCCGTGATCGAGATTTTACACGTTTCTTCTGGACTGATAATTTGAATAACGAGCCATACGTTTTGAATTTCACGAGAGTTCTTTTTGGACTTCGACCTAGCCCATACCTTCTCGCAGCAACTTTAAAACATCATTTTAAGAAGTACAGAGAGCAATATCCTCATACATTTCAGTTGCTAAATTGTTCCATTTATGTTGATGACCTCATTTGTGGTCAGAATGATGTTCCGGACGCTCTACGTACTACCTTGGAGTGCTTGCAAATATTCAGTGACGCAGGCATGTTATTGCGCAAATGGCGAAGTAATTCGAAACAACTTAATTTGTTATGGCAGCAAGAAGGTGTCAAAACGGAATCCTCTGAAACTAGTGTTATTGATCTTAGACCTCCAACTAAGGTTTTAGGACTTGTTTGGGATACAGAAAACGATTTAATTTATTTCGATCCAAAGGATCTATTGTTTATGTCACGTAGAGGAGAATCGAAAAGATTTATTCTGAGTGTGGTTGGTCGCATCTTCGACCCTATTGGAATTCTTGGCCCATTCGTTATCAAATTGAAATGTCTATTTCAGGAACTTTGGACTCTAGGAGTAGAATGGGACTCTGAACTTCCCCCAAAGCTACGACACAAGTGGCAGCAGTGGAGTAGCGAAGCTGAGGGCTTGACTGAGATAAAGATACCACGGTTCTATTTAGGTAACATAGATCAAGAAATATCAAAGTGTTTTTTTACTTTCTTTACGGAGATTCCTCGCTCGTAAAGGTAATTGCAAGGTAATATACTCCGATAATGCACGTACATTTAAAGCAGCTGAAAGGGAGCTAGCATATTTTGCCAACATCTTGAAAGACAGTGAATTTCAAAATTTTGTCGCAGATAAAGGTATTCACTGGAAGTTCATAGTTGAACGTGCGCCTTGGTGGGGTGGATTTTACGAACGTCTTGTTAAAACTATAAAGGATCCTTTACGTAAAATACTTGGCAGGGCACTTCTAACATTTGAAGAACTTTCAACGATACTTTCAGAAGTTGAAGTCATCGTTAATCATCGACCACTGACATACGTGGAGAATGATCCAGGAAAGCCAGAACCACTAACACCGGCCCACTTCCTCGAGTTAGGTTATGGTGACTCTAAATATCCTATACATTTCATCGAACTGATCGACGCCACTACGACAAAGGAGTCGTACAAGAAAAGAAAGACTTACCGAACTCTTATTTTAAGACAACTTTGGAGACGCTGGAAAGAACAGTATTTGCTCCAGTTAAAAACAGCTAATCATTTAAAACACCATCTGTTCATAAGAATTTAAAATTAAACGACGTAGTTCTTGTTGAAGGAAATGTAAAATCAAAATTGTTGTGGGAACTTGGAATAATCAAAGAAATATTTATTGGAAGAGACGATAACGTTAGATCTTGTCTTGTAAAAACTTTTAAAGGTCTCTTCAAAAAACCCATTCAATTGCTGTACCCTTTAGAAATTGTATAATATACTTGTACTAATTTGTTTATATTTTTCAGATTAATGGTAGGAGATTACACATTATTAATTAATCTTTGTTAAATTTATTTTTTGTGAAATCTTGAGGTATGTATCCTAGTATTTGTTCGTTTGTAAATTGAAGATTTGTCATCTTTAAGTTTCATTATATTGTGTACTTTAATGTATATTTACTTTTTTCTTTCTAATATGTATAATTTAGATTTGATTAGTAGTATTGTATCAGTATTTTCTTTGTAAGAATTGTATTTGAATAATTGTTTGTATTAATTGTGATTCGATATTTACTGGGTGAACATTCTGTTCACCGGTGGGGTGTGTGCCGAAATATTGACCACGCGAGGGCGCTGGTGTGCGCACATCTGTATTAAAATTGTAAAGATCGTTAGTGTGTGTGTGTAACTTGTATCGTAAAATGTAAGCCGCATCGCGGCAATTCGTATCTAATTAAACATTACTATACCTAAATTATCTCATGGAACTACTTATTGTGGACTGTCTAACTAATTCGCCCGGATACACACTCCTTTCGTTTCGAAATAATTATGGACATTGCTTCGTTTATAATTCGCTACACCTTTTAATATCCTTCTATTGTGATAAGTGAAATTGTATTAGAATGTGTTGTACTATAAAAATACAAGAAAGGAGGACTTAATAAATGTTCTCAAGGAAATTGGAGAACAAGCTACGTCTAAAGAAGCAATAATTCAACTGAAAACTAAATTGGAAAAAACTGCAACTTTTAAAGACGATCCCGATTTTATGATAAATCTGCTACATGTGTTCGTTGAGGACAAGCAAACTAGAGCCGAGCAGCAGCTGCAAGTGACCAACTCACAACTAGAGTTAGAAAAAAATTAAACTACAATAAATTGAACGAGAAATTGAACTTCAGAACACTTTGGCAGAAGGGCAAGCAACACAACAAAGTTCAAAAGGAGATACGAATAATTTAGAAAATTTAATTAAGAGTGTAAAAACGCTGAATATACAAATCCCAACGGAAACTGAAAATTTTGGTCTTTTTTTTCCAATCCCTAGAACGGTCATTTAGAGTCAAAAATGTCCCCGAAAATTTGAAATCAGAAATCTTTATTAATATTCTTGGTGAGAAAGCACACAATATATATATATATATATATTTTATGTATATAAATAAATATATATATATATATATATATATATATATATATATATATATATATATATTTTACTGTATATAAATAAAAGATGACGAAATAAAAGAGTACGATTTAGTTAAGTCATTAATTTTAAGAGAATTCCAGCCCACTGCGCAGGAGTGTTTACTTAATTTTAGAAAAGCCAAAAGGCAAGCAGATGAAACCCATGTGCAATTCGCCACACGTTTAAGTGCTATGTTTAAATACTATTTAAAGATTAGGAACGTGGTTGATTTTAAATCCCTAGTTGACTTAATGATAAGTGATAAATTTTTAGATACATTAGAGCCAGAAACTGCTTCCCATATAAAAATTATGCAGGTGAATCAATGGATGACGCCAGATGAATTGGGAAAAGCGTGCGATATATTTTTCATTTCGAAAAACAGATCGTTACATGACTCTCGGAACCCAAATACTTTTAAGAGTAAAAACGATGATGTTTATAGTAAGAACCGCGCGAACATGGTAATGCAAGTCAGTTCCAAAGACAGTTTCCAAAACAGAATAGACCGAGACCGAGCAGTGTCATGTTACATTTGTGGAGGACCGCATTTCGCTAGAAATAGTACGAATAAAATGATGACTTCAGAAGTTGAAAATCAAAATACAGATTATACCGTAAACAGAATTGAAACTTCTATGTCTAATCCAAATAACTTTTTATTTAATGAGTTGCAGTATGTAGACGTTATTGTTGATGATACCCCACTAAATGTTTCTTTGAACTCTGGCGCGAATTTAATACTTATAAACAAAAAGTACGTTTCGAGAGAAAAGAGAATTCATTCTCAAATCGTTTTGATGAGTTGTTTTGACGAAAAGAGAAATGCGAACATTTCGGAATTTACGATCTCATTGAAGGGTGGAAAAAAGAAAAAAATATTATCAGTGGTGTGCGAGATCGAGGCAGCAGTAATATTGCCCTTGAAAATTTATAAGTGTTTAAAAAGTGGATCACAGGATGAGTTAAGTAATCTGATATGTTTAGAGAATGGAATAGCGAGGGAAAATCATGTTATGCTTGTAACGAGTGATGAATTGACATATAATATAGTGAAGAGTCAAGAAACTGACTAAAATATTAGAAACATCAAAAAGCTGTTGCCATCAAGTAAAACTTTTGAGTTTATCCTAAATGATAATGTGTTATTTAAAATAAGTGAAAATCAAGAACTGTTAGTTGTTCCAGAAATGATGCAAGTAAACGTGATTAAGAAAGCTCATAATTTAGACATTTTGTCGCGACAAAAACTGAAGAGTTGGTGAAAAGAGGCTTTTATTTTCCGAATATGAGAAAGTGTGTTGAAAATGTAATAAAGAGCTGTGTAGAATGCAGATTGGCCATCAGGAAGATGCAAGAGAATGGGAGAACCTACCACCGAAAACGGAAAAGGCTCAATATCAGAAAGGAGAGTTGGTAGCAATCGTGAGGACTCAGTTTGGAAACAAGATGAAGCCAATGACTTTTGCGTTGATGAGAGAGGAAGAATGAACTTGTTGCAAATATTTGTGTTTCTGTTTATTAATCTTTGTGCTTTTTTTTGTTTGTTTTTTTAGTTTGTTTATTTCAGATCCTTAGTGCATGAGCAGTGAGGACACTGTTTGTGTGGATGGCCGAGAGTTGTGGGAAATTTCCACATGAACATTCTATAGAGAGCGCTGTCAAGGCAGCCATCAGGAATTAACGAAGGAGAGAAGATTCAGCGAGTGGACGCTAGACGCGGAGGTCGATGATCCGGGGCTGAAGAAAGAGCGATGAAAACGGTGGCCCAATAGGGACCCACCAACCTGTTGTTAGCGAAAGAGACACACAGGTCACTCAACATTATCAAGGAGATTAAGTGTCATTAACTGCACTAGAACTGTCGTTAAGAGCCAGAGGTATTTAATCGAATTGTAAATGTTTTATTATATGTGTTAAACGTCTATGGTAGTGATTAGAAGTGTGTATTTTGTCCAGCATTAAACGTTAAGTTATTAAAAAACGAGAGTGTGTTCATTGAATACCCCTAGAACTGTACCATAATCCCACATTTATTGAAAAGATTATTCCCATTTATTATTTATTACTTGACATATATATACACTGGCCTCAAAAAGTTAAGGTACAACCGGGTTTTTGTGTCTAATTTGCAAATGAATGAATGTAGAAACAAAAAATTTGGAGGATATGTGCATTAAATAGTTTTTAAATAGTCATAGAAATTTGTATAAGTGTATTGCAAAAACGATTTATAACAAAAAAAGCAATCTCTGCGGAAAAGTCCATTCTTGGAGAAAACAGCACATCACAGTGTTATGTGGTAAAATGGCATAAAAACAATACAAAAATGGGTTCTAATAAGGAATGTGTCCACCCCTAACTTGAATGCATTGGCGGCATCGATTTCCCATGCTGTTTATTAAGTTGTCGGACACCGGAATAGGAAGCGAAGACTAGACACAGAGTAAGCCTTGTTTCAGCTCATGTAACGACCTTGGAGGAGGATTTAAAGCAGCAACCTCTCTGCCAAGATAGTCCCAAAGATGTTCTATCGGATTCAGGTCTGGAGATCGAGCTGGCCATTCCATTCGTTCCAAACCGTGATCCTCCAGATACTCCTCAACAATCCGAGCTCGGTGAGGTCGTGCATTATCATCCATCAGAATGAAGTCGTTACCAATAGCAGCAGCATATGGGCGGACATATGGATCAAGGATCTCATCCCGATATCTAAGACCAGTTACGGTTCCTCCATGGAACACATGCAGGTCAGTGTGGCCACCGAGCGAGATCCCTGCCCAAACCAGGATTCCACCACCTCTATAACTGTGTCTTTCAACAGTGTTGGATTGATGGTATCTAGTGCGCTGTTCCCTCCAGATCAGTAGACGCCCTGAATCACTCTCCATTGTAAATCTGGACTCGTCTGTGAACAGCACAGAAGCCCATTGTTGCTGCGTCCAAGAAACATGTTCTCTTGTCCAGCATAAGCGGTTCCTTCGCTGTCGTCCGTTGAGGGAACGCACACAACTGGTCTTCTTGCATACAGACCTGCATTGTGAAGACGATTTCGCACCGTAGTAGCGGAGATTCTTCTTCCTGATGCTTGAAAGTGGTCTGCAACGAGCTGCGGCACAGTAGTGGTTCTTCTCCTTCGTGCCGAAAGAGCTAGAAAACGATCTTCTGCAGGTGTTGTAGCTCGTGGTCGGCCTGGAACAGGTCTTCTGAACACAGAATCTTCGGATTGGTATTGATCCCAAAGTCGCTGAACAACACTACGAGACACATTGAGACGTCTAGCAGCATCAGCCTGCGACAATCCCATTCCATCCATCCAACTGCCCGCCACCTTAACGAATTGGGTAAACGACGTCTCTGAGACATTTTCTAAACTCTATTGACTATTGTCACCGAAACTGCCAACAACTGTTTATAATCAACACAACTTACACACAAAAGTACGAAAGCTTGATATTTGCATATTTTTCTCTCACTCATAAATATACGTTCTTTTCTATAAAATAACAGTGGTAGCAATCGTTTTTGCATTAATGTTTTTAAAGTTCGTTATTATCATTCATGGAAACTATGCATTTTATTGTTACTGCCATTTTTTATGGTGAGCTTCGAAAAACATGTTGTACCTTAACTTTTTGAGGCCAGTGTATAAAGGATTTTTCCGCCAAAATACCATTTCAGCAAAAAATCAAACATAATCCAAAACTTTCGTAGTAATACTGTCATCATACTGATCAATGCATATTATTACGTTTAAACATACATTTAATTTAATTTTTATATAATGATTCGTTTTTCTTCAGACTATTATTACGTTACCTCTTCTTTAATATAATTACTCTCTCACGTTTAAGGTAATTCAATCTTTGTAAATATAAACTTGTTCTTCAAAAAAAAAATAAAGGGAAAAAAAAGATACTTCCCGCGATAGGCATTAAAGTTTCAAAGCTTTTTTAAATAGAATTTCGAAAAATGTATACCTTCTTATTTCTAGAAAGTCCAAGGAAATGTTACACAAGTGTAGATAATCTAGTTTTTGCCGTCAGCCTTGATTTTGTTAGAGTTAATGTCAAATTTTTAATTTTCATCCTCTCCTAAATTTAAGAAGTTTTCCATTTGAAAAAGTGAATCCGATATGATTCGGGCTAATAACATTTAAATCAAGGTATTCGCACACAAATAAAATTAATCACTACTATTTACACTACAGAAATATTTTGTTTCAGAAATATTTCCAACTCTATATCATTTCTTGGATAACTACAATAATATAAGAAATTAACACGGGTTTTTTTGTTCCGTCAAATAACTCTCTCTCTCTCTCTATATATATATACAGTTTGTATCTAAACTCTGCGGCAAAATTTTAAATAGTGATAGTACACATCAAGACAAACAATAGTAAATAGGAAACTTAGGGTCCCAAACGTCTTCCGAAGGAGATAGGTGTCATTAAAGTTAAGGGTCCGAAATTTCAAATGATTATATAAAACGGAAAAAGGGGTCGATTCGTTAGTGGTTTTCACTAAAATTATTCTTTTTGTCAGTTTTTTCTTGAAAAATACATTTAAAGATAAAGCTAAAAAATGTCGATAGAGGGCGCTTTAAACTTTGGAGTAACGAACAACTATTTTTTATTGTTATTTTTTGTAGCACATTAAATGCTTTCAAAAGCTTAGACGTAAACTTAAATTTTGAGCTCAAAATTTGAATCGTTGGGGGTGGTTAAATAGCGCAAACTCAACTGTGTTCAGAAGGTGAAATTTGAACTCACCTTCCCTGGAAGCAGTTCAGTTATTCACGATCTTCGATGCTCGATCATAGACTAGGCAGCAGCTACTACCCACTATGCGTAAAATAAACGAGAGAGGGATGACAAAGTTAAATAAA
The DNA here is from genome assembly GCA_019973935.1 of Trichonephila clavipes. Taxonomy (NCBI): domain Eukaryota; kingdom Metazoa; phylum Arthropoda; class Arachnida; order Araneae; family Nephilidae; genus Trichonephila; species Trichonephila clavipes. The sequence goes on along the minus strand of BMAU01018046.1, from coordinate 153,880 downwards.
AAAAGTTATTCATAACATACATGAGCAATTTCACCCCGCAAAATACCCGATTATGCAAATCGCCCGATTTGCATGCGAAGTGTAGTACACAATTTTATGTAAGGATGTAAAGTTCTACTGCAAAGTCTTCCAGCTAATATAAAGGCTCGTATGTGATTCTAACATGACGGAGCGACTGCACATTTCAGCGCAGATGTGCGAAGTGCATTGGATACAGCATATCCAGGGCGATTAATTGGGCGGGGTGTTCCGGTAAATTCGCTGGCATGCTCACCTGACCTCTTCTGCCTACACTTCTTCCTCTGGGGCCATATGAGAGTCTTGTTTGCGCAAGCCCCTCCGACTCGGCCTGGTTACGATGATTGCCGTTGTAGCAGGCGAAATTCGAGAGAGATGCCAGAGAGTATTTGCTAATGTTCGACATTCCCTCCACCGGTGGTGTGAGGCCTGCATCTTTGCTGGTGGGCGCTTTTTCGAACTTTTTTGTGATCCCGCAAGAAAATCATGAGTGTACCATTTTCTACGTGTCATCATTCATTTCATTCATTCAAGCTTCATTCATACGCACTACGTGCGTACATCAAATTGTTTCTTTTTATTTTGAGCTGAGAAGTTACTCATGTCTACTATGAATAATTTTTTTAATTGTGCCATCCCTCTCTCGTTTATTTTACGTATAGTGGGTAGTAACTGCTGCCTAGTCTACGACCGAGCATTGACGATCGTGAATGACTGAACTGTGTCCAGGGAAGAAGGTGACTTCAAATTTCGCCTCCTGAACACAGTTGAGTTTGCGCTACTTAACCACCCGAACGATTCAAATTTTGAGCTCAAAATTTAAGTCTAAGCTTTTGAAAGCATTTAATGTGCTACAAAAAATAACAATAAAAAATAGTTGTTCGTTATTCCAAAGTTTAAAGCGCCCTCTATCTACACATTTTTTAGATTTATCTTTAAAATGTATTTTTCAAGAAAATACTGACAAAAAGAACAATTTTAGCGAAAACCGCTAACGAATCAACTCATGTTTCCGTTTTTTATAATCATTTGAAATTTTGGAACCTAAACTTTAATGGCACCTACCTCCTTCGGAAGACGTTTGGAACCCTAAGTTTCCTATTTGCTATTGTTTGTCTTGGTGTGTACTATTACACCTTAAAGTTTTGCCGCAGAGTTTAGATACACCCTGTATATATATACCATTGTCATTTTTCCCCTCATTATTGGAAGTGGTCATTTTTTATAAAATGGTGTTTGTTAAAAAAAAGTGTATATTATTGTAGAATTTCATATTCACTATCATAAATACATATCATATATATCCCTAAGAATTTATTGAGCCTATGTTACAGATTTTCCAATTTTAAACTTAATGACTTTCAGAGATTAATTTATAATTTTTAGTCGTCATCTATATATATAAAGGAGAAAAGCGACTCACTCACTCACTGACTAATCAAAATATCTCCGGAACTATTAAACCTACAGACTTGAAATTTGGTACGTAGATTCCCTTCATGGAGTAGACGTCAGCTAAGAGCGGATTTTGCGAAGTTCGAACCCCGAGGGGCGTTACGGGGGTTTAAGGGGCGTTATAGATAATTATTTCCATTACTAAACTATTAGATGTACAGTCGTGAAAAACTTGGTACACAGATTTCTTTCGTAAAGTAGAGATTCCCTACATAATGATTTTTACGAAAATCGACCTCCAAGGGGCGTTGAGGGCACTTACGGGCCGTTATACATAATTATTTCCATTTTTAACCTATTAGATGTACAGTCTTGAAATTTGGTAAGCGGATTCCTTTCATACAGTACAGATCCCCTACAGAAAGGGTTTTGTGAAAATCGACTCCCAAGTGGCGTTGTAGAGAATTAAGTGGCGTTATAGGCAATTAACTTCTTTTTTAAACTATTAGACGTAAAATCTCAAAATTTAGTAAGCTGATTCCATTCATTGAGTAGAGATCCGCTATAAGATGGGTTTTGAGAAAATCGTTTCCTAAGTGGCGTTGCGGGGGCTTAAGGGGCGTTATAGATAATTATTTCCATTTTTAAACTATTAGACGTACAGTCTTGAAATTTGGTAAGCGGATTCCTTTCATAGAGTACAGATCGCCTACAGAATGGGTTTTGTGAAAATCGACCCCAAGTGGCGTTGTGGAGAATTAAGGGGCGTTATAGGCAATTAACTCCTTTTTTAATTCATTGATTGAATATTAACGTCGCACTGTTCAGCTACACGAGGGCTTTTGGCGACGGACCACGTAATTTTGAACCATGGTCAAGTGACGTGGACGACACCTGAGCTGGCACCCCCCTCTCCTAACTACCACACCACACCAACGGGAGGACGTTTCAGCTCTCGACAGATTTAACGTGCATCGCTGCCCTACACGGCGGGTCTTTAGTGGTACTGGGCTCGAACCTGTGACAAAGCAAGCCACAGTCCGATACCTATACCACTCGGCTACCGCGGCCACAACTCCTTTTTTAAACTATTAGACGTAAAATCTTGAAATTGAGTAAGCAGATTCTATTCACTGAGTAGAGATCTGTCATAAAATGGGCTTTGTGAAAATCGTTTCCTAAGTGGCGTTGCGGGGGCTTAAGGGGCGTTATAGATAATTATTTCCATTTTTAAACTATTAGACGTACAGTCTTGAAATTTGATAAGCGGATTCCTTTCATAGAGTACAGATCGCCTACAGAATGGGTTTTGTGAAAATCGACCCCAAGTGGCGTTGTGGAGAATTAAGGGGCGTTATATAGGCAATTAACTCCTTTTTTAAACTATTAGACGTAAAATCTTGAAATTGAGTAAGCAGATTCCATTCACTGCGTAGAGATATGCTGTAAGATGGGTTTTGTGAATATCGTTTCCTAAGTGGCTTAAGGGGGCTTAAGGGGCGTTAAAGATAATTATTTCGATTTTTAAACTATTAGACGTACAGTCTTAAAATTTGGTAAGCGAATTGCTTTCATGGTGTAGAGATCCGCTACAAAATAGTTTTGGGGAAATTTGATCCCCAAAGGTCACTGAGGGGATTAAGGGGCGTAATAGATAAGTATTTCAGCTTTTCAACTAATAGAAACACCTGCTTGAAAATTAGAATATATGTTCCGTTCATGGAATAAAGTTCCTTTCACAAAGATTTTTGCGAAAACGAACCCCCAAAGGAGTGGGGTTGCGAGGGATTAAGACGTGTTATAGAAAAATTCCTGTTTTTGAATTTAACTCATTTACTTGAAATTTGTTGAGCACTTTTCATTATAGTTGAATAGAGTTCCACTAAGAATGGATTTTACGGAAATCAACTCCAGGGGGAAGCACGGAGAGTTATTGGAGCGTATTGATAGACAAAATTCCCGTTTTCGAACTGCTAAGACTACAATAATAAAATTTGGTTTGCATGCTTCTTTTGTTGAATTGGAATCTGCTAAGAGTGCTCTCAACGAGGTATTGATGATAAAAATTCTGTTTTTGCTCTGTTAGATTTACACTTCAAATTTAGCACGCATTTTTATTTTATGGAGTAGAGATCCACTGAAAGTTGCTTTGGTGGAAATCCACTTGATTATTAGGTTAAGTGAGAGAGAAAACTCTTTCTCCTTCTATTTTAGATATAAATAGAAATCAGATATTATAATTTATGTTCTTTTTTTTTTTTTTTTAAATCAAGGGGCGAGAGTGTAACAGCTATAAATATATTTTTCAATACAATCGAATTCTTAATGCTAGATATCAATAATTAATATACAGGGTGTCTCCGAATGCCGTGTACAAACTTGGAGGGGTGGTAGAGAACATCGTGAGGAGCCAAAATTACATAGGAAAGCATGGGCGGAAAGCGATAGGTGGCGCTGTACGCGAGCTCGCAAGGTAGGAAATGTGGTTCTTCATTTCAGACACGGACAGCGTGCAATGAACATGTATTGTTTTACGAACTCAGAGTTGGCGGATATCCATTTTATCTACGGCCTAGCTGACGGAAATGGACTTGCTGCTGTTCGGTTGTACAGGGAAAGGTATCCAACGAGGCGTCAACCGAATCATCAAACGTTTTCTTGGGTGCATCAAAACCTGGTAGAACGTGGATTCTTCAGAGCTACGATTGAAGGTACTGGACGGCGGCGAATAGCGCGAACACCCATATTCGAAGAAGGTGTGTTGCATGCTGTGGACCAAACTCCCGGCACTAGTGTACGGGCACTTGCTGCTTCAACCGGAAGATCTCCAACAACTATCCATCTTGTACTGCAGGGTTCGGCCTTGCATCCTTTTCATGTACAGAGAGTGCAGTCATTACAGCCAGATGATCCCCCACGACGTGTCACGTTTGCACAGTGGTTTCTTAACCAAATTGCGGCAGACATGCACTTTGCCAGTTCCGTGTTGTTCTGTGATGAAGCAACCTTTTCACGTGAAGGTGTGTTCAATACGCACAATGCGCACATGTGGGCCTTAAATAACCCACATAGCACCCGACCACGAGCCATGCAACAACGCTTCACTGTTAATGTGTGGGCGGGTATCGTGGGTGACAGTTTACTCGGCCCATACATCTTACCGCCTCGACTGGACTCTCACAAGTATCTCGTCTTTCTACAGGAGGTACTTCCAGAACTGCTTACCGATGTCCCCGCACCTATTTGGCGCCGCATGTGCTTTCAACAGGACGGAGCGCCATCTCATTATGCAAGACATGTACGTGAGCATTTAGACCGGAAATTTCCAAACAGATGGATTGGGCGTGGTGGTCCCGTCGCTTGGCCTCCTAGATCCCCAGATTTATCCCCTCTGGATTTTTTTCTCTGGGGTGCTATGAAGGGCCTCGTGTACGACACGCCTATTGTTTCCGAAATGGACCTGGTCGCACGGATATCCATCGCTGCTGCTAGGATCCGTGAAATGCCCGGTGTTTTCGAAAATGTTCGGCAATCCATGTCGCGTCGGTGCCATGCGTGCATACATACCAATGGTCGCAATTTCGAACACTTCCTCTGATGCTTTCACATCATGCTTTTTATTTATTATTTGTTTTTTTTTTTATTTAATAAAGCATTTTGCAGTACATTTTGTGTTGTGGCGTTACTGTCTTTGTGTCTCTTTATCTCGTTAGGGTTACGTTCCCGCCCATGCTTTCCTATGTAATTTTGGCTCCTCACGATGTTCTCTACCACCCCTCCAAGTTTGTACACGGCATTCGGGGACACCCTGTATATGTAAACAGTATACATATATACAACATCGTGAAATACCCAGTGAAGCGGGTGGGTAACGGCTAGTTGTCTAATAAATTCAATAAATGTATATATTTTTTATTTTTGTTATATTAAACGATTTTATCAAAATATACCTTAATAACTACGCTTACATCTCTCAAAGTTCTAATCATGAGCTGGAAAGGTTTTTTTTTACATTGTGTACAATTATTAAAGCTTATTTTAAGTTTAGAAGTTTACCCAGTAAGCACTTATTCTTATTGCTTCAATTTTATTTTTATTTCAATAAAAACATTCTACAGATTAATTCCTTAATAACTTAACATTTTGATTTTACTTTAGCTTACGCAAAAGTATAAGTATTTGTACAGAATTGATTAAGCTTTATATTAAACCCTTCATGTCAAAAATTTAAAAAAGAGTTTTTGCATATGTTATGCTCTCTCTCAATTTTTTTAACATAACATAACAAGCTTTGTTTCTTTTTTCTTCTACTGTGAAGCTGTAAGCCAATTAATTTTATTTTCTAGTTAAGGATTTATTTAATTTTTTGATAAATCTGGTAATGATAATGTAAACATTCGTGATTAAATTTAATCCTTAGAAACGTATAATTAATCTGTTATTATCAAAAGTTAACAACAATTTTTTTTTTATTTGTTCAACTTTTTTTGTCGTATAAACACTTTTATCACATAAAAAACATTGAATTAAGTAAAAGACAAAAATAAATATTGCAATTTTTACATTAATTGGTTATACATATTATAGAATAGATCACACACACACACAATTAAATTTAGTACTACCCAAATATTTTAAATGTACTTTTACTTAAGAATAAATACATTTGAAAACACTTAAAATAAATTAATACTAATGACTTAAAATATGAATATTTACAATTGCATAAATATCAGTTTTTTCCAAACACATTAACATTTCCTATCTTTCTGTATCAACAAAACCTTTTTTATGTAATTCTTAGGGCCGATTATATTTGTTTAAAAATGTTTCTTTTCTTAAATCTTTTTGTACAGAACACTTATTTAAAATGCTTTGAATACCAATTAGCTGTATTTTTCCCTAATGAACTTCATTTTGGCAGCTACGCCTTTGCATACACGGCAAGTTCACAAATTAAAAAAGCCATTTATGTAGTGGCATCATCTAGTGGTGGCAGCCGTTATCAAATTTTTGACGCTCGAACTGATTTTAATTCAAGCTCTCATCGAATGCTAAATATTGCCGTTAGTTAATTTTGCCGACTGTACCTGACCCAAATTGATACTCAAAGGATCTTTTATATGCCATATAATCATATGAGATGCATGTCTACGATTTATTGACTACCTCCAGAAAATCAATCGACTCCAGTCGGGATCAAACTCGCAACTTTTGGTTCACATGACAGACACACTACCTCTAAGCCACCGAAACGACGTCAATTTGCAGTGAAATGTATTGTTCAGTGTACGTATGTAAAGGTAGAGCGCCCTCTAGCGCTCAGAGTGTCTAACGAATCTGTGTAACCTCTGACTCCACCGAGTAAGGAGTCGAAACGAGCGAGCTGAGCAACAAGTAATAAAAACTACAGTCCACTTACTGAGAGAGAACTTTGTCTTGAGTTTTTACTTGTGTACCCAACATTCTGGTCCAGTCTCAACCGGAGAGACCTATGCATTGAAAATACGAGGTATGTGCTGTAGTTTTTTGACTTTCATTGAAAAATCGAACTTTAAACTTTAACGATGTTTAAAGGAGCAAAAAAAGAAGACTTGAGGCGAATCGCTTCTGAATTAGAGTTGTGTGTGAGTGATAAATTAACTGTTTTAGACTTCATGGATCTTATAAAAAACTGTGATAGATACAAAAACGATCCTGATTCAGTGCATGAGTTAGCAAATTTAATTATCGAAGAAAGGAAGTATGACGAAAGTCAACAATTAGAGCTAGAAAAAATAAGAGAAAAGCCTAAGCTTGATTTAGAGATAGCGAGAATACGAGCAAATGATAAAGACAATAATACTGAAGTTAAGTGTAATGATTCCTTTTCTGTGGATTCTTTAATTAAAAGTATCCGCACACTTACAGTGAAAATTCCCGACAAACCTGAGGGATGGAGTTTCTTTTTTATCATTAGAACGTGCATTTGCAGCCAAAAGTGTTACTGATAAATTTAAGCCTGAGATTTTGTTAAATTTATTAGGAGAAAAAGCTGCAAATATCATTATATATCTGAACGATGAGGATCTTCAAAATTATGATAAAATAAAGTCCATAATACTCCAAGAATTTGAGCCAACTCCTCAATCGTGTTTAGAGGATTTTAAGAAAGCAACACGGCAAAATTGTGAATCTCATGTCCAGTTTGCTAGTAGATTAACAACAAATTGGGAATACTATTTAAAATTGAGAAATGTTTCAAATTTCGAGGTATTAAAACAATTAATAGTTTCAGACAAAATATTTAGTACTTTAGATAAAGAAACCGCATCGCATATTAGTGTCAGACAAGCAGATAAATGGTTTGATCCTTTAACGTTGGGAAAAGAAATTGATTTATTTTATTCATCGCGAGGAAAACCACTGAGTGAGAATATTAATTATTGTCGCAAAAATCAAAATTCTAAAAATATGTCTAGAGTATTTTTCTCAGATGTCAAGGGAAAAAAATGTGTTTTGTGTCAATCTGATAGTCATTTTTTAAATAAATGTCCTCAATATAAGCAATTATCAGTAAATAAACGGGTAGAACTTGTTAAAAATAATTCCTTGTGTTTTAATTGTTTAAATTTGCATAGAGTCAAGTTTTGTAAATCTAAAGTTCTTTGTAAATGCTGCAAAAAAAAGCATCATTCTTCCTTGTGTTTCTCTGGAGACCCAAATTTTACGAGTGAAAGGGTCATTCAACCTTCTTCATTGGGGGGCAGAAAGAGCCGGAAACAGAGGAATCCTCGATGAGTCAACTTTCAGCGAAGGCGTCTGTGTTCAAACCCATAAATTACATAGGGGAGATTTCGAAAGAGGTGTCTTCTCAGGGTTTAGATCTGTTTACTGCAACGAGTTACGTAAAATCGAAATCCGTTTTACTTTCAACCGCGATTTGTTTCATTAGAGATTCCTTTGGGAAAATGCAGGAAGTCAGAGCACTGTTGGACGGTGGTTCAACAAGCAATTTTATTTCGCAACAGTGTATGAATAGTCTCAATTTAAAAAAGAGAGAAAATAAACATTTTAGTTTCAGGATTAAATAATTCAGAGTTAACGATTAAATCGCGCGTTAATGCAACAATTGCAAATAGAGGAAATAGTTATGAAACTAATGCAGACTTTTTTTTTTGTAGTGCCGCGAATTATGGATGTGATTCCTTCTCAACCATTTAACGTTAGTTTGGGTAATTTCAGTAGAGAGAAATTAGCGGATGAAAATTTCAACATTCCGAGAAATATTGATTTATTGTTGGGAGCAGAAATCTTTTATGAAATTCTTTTACCAGGACAAACAAATCCTTTAAATACAAAATTAATTTTTCAGAATACAGTCTTCGGCTATATTGCGAGTGGGAGTATTCCAGTTTCTAGTGAAAATAAACCTCACTGTGAGTTAATCAAAGATAATGTCGATTTAGAAAAGACAATGAGGAGATTTTGGGAAATCGAAAATGTTGAACCTGAGACAATAAAAAATAAGGAAACGATAATTTGTGAGGAGCATTTTCAAAAAAATCATGCTAGAGATAGTACGGGAAGATACATAGTATCTATGCCATTTAAAAGGATCCAAATTGTTTAGGCCAGTCAAAAGATATTGCCCTTAAAAAATTAAATTCTTTATGGAATAGATTAAAGCGTGAGCCTAACTATTTAAAATTATATAGAGATTTTTAAAAGAGTATAAAGAGCTAGGCCATATGCAAGAGGTAGATGAGAGAGAGGAATGTGGAATGTATTTCATACCACATCTTGGTGTTTATCGCTCTGATAAAAAAACAAGTAAATTGAGAGCAGTTTTTAATGCGTCGAGTGCAACTACAAACGGTTATTCTTTAAACTCTCTACAATACAATGGGGGAGTTGCTCAAAATGACCTTTTTTCAATAATGGTTCGCTTTAGAAAGCACATATTTGCATTCATTGCGGATGTGCAAAAAATGTATCGAATGATTTGGATTAATCCAGATCAGCGTAAACTTCAGCGCATTCTGTGGAGAGAGAACATGGACGAACCAATAAAAACGTTTGAGTTGTCAACTGTGACCTATGGAACAACGAGTGCACCATTTTTAGCGACACGTACGCTAAAACAATTAGCCCTAGATGAAGCAGGGAATTTTCCATTAGGTTCTTCAGTTGTGATGAGTGACATGTACATTGATGATGTACTTACCGGTGCAGAGACCTTATTAGAAGCAAAAGAACTGAAAAATCAACTGATCAATATCTTCGCTAAAGGAGGTATGGTTTTGCATAAGTGGTGCGGAAATAATACGGAATTGATTGAGGTTTCCGAAAATTATGATTTTCAGATTCATCAGAGTTAAAAGTTTTGGGTGTTTATTGGAACCCCAAGCATGATTGCTTCTCCTTCAGAGTAAAAATAGACTTGCACGAATTAAATACCAAACGGGATGTTTTGTCAACCATCGCCAGGATATATGATCCTCTAGGTCTTTTAGTTCCTGTGGTGGCGAAGGCGAAAATCTTCCTTCAAAAATTATGGATGCTAAAGATTGATTGGACAGATTTGCTTCCAGATACAATCAATAGAGAATGGCGACAATTTGTCGAATCACTTCAGGTAGTAAATGACATCAACATCAATCGATGCATTGTGGTAGAGCAACCGGAAGTGATCGAGCTGCATGGATTCTCCGACGCGTCCCAGTCAGCATATGGAGCTGTCGTCTACTGCAAATCCATAACCTCAGATGGAAAGATGCTTGTGCATCTTATTGCCAGTAAATCCCGAGTTGCGCCTACCAAGCAAACAACGATTCCCAGACTTGAGCTATGTGCCGCTGTGCTGTTAGCAAAATTAGTGCATCGTGTCAAGCAAGCTTTGAAATTAAATGTGACTAATACTTTTCTTTGGAGTGACTCCATGATAGTTTTGTCATGGATAAGGAAGGAGTCATATCAACTAAAAACCTTTGTGGCTAACAGGATTGATACAATCCAGGAGATGACTTCCAGTGAGCAATGGCGTTATGTGGCAACAGAGGACAATCCTGCCGACTTCGTTTCAGAGGAATGGATTCTCTAAAACTTAAAACCTGTGAGTTGTGGTGGAATGGTCCTAAATTTCTGATGAGCAACCAGTACCCACAACGACAAATTCCTGTTGCAGTGATCAAGGATCCAGGTGAACTTAAAAACTGTAGTGACTTTTCTAACTTTTTTCTTGATTCTGCTACTAACTCTTTTGTAAATAATTTACTTAACCTTAGTAATGACTATTTTAAAATTATTCGTGTCTTAAGTTTTATTTGTAGATTTGTTTATAATTGTAAGAGCAAAGAGAGCAAAAGAATTGGGCCTCTAGATTTAGGAGAATTAAAAAAGGCTGAACAGCTTTTATTGAAATTAGTACAAAAGGAAGAGTTTAAAGTAGAGATGAATGGTATTCAAAATTCTGCCATGGTACCTTCCAACAGTCGAGTAAAACACTCAATCCATTTATTGATAGTGAAGGGATTTTGAGAGTTGGAGGTCGATTGAGAAATAGTGATATTAATTATAACCAGAAATTTCCAATTCTTTTGCCTTCGAAACATAAATTGACTTATTTAATAGTTGAGTATTTTCATAAAACGTTTTTACATAGTGGTCCACAATCCTTGTTATATCAGATCAGGCAAAATTTTTGGATATTGAATGGCCGTAATATTTGTAGAAAAGTTGTTCATAATTGTGTAATTTGTTGTAAGGCCAATCCTACTTGCACTGATCAAATAATGGCTGACTTACCAAAGGATAGAGTTATCAAAAATTATCCATTCAATGTGTCAGGTGTGGACTTCTGTGGCTCCTTTTACATTAAGTATAAAGGGCAGAGAAAAGGTGTATATAACAAAATCTATGTTTGTATATTTATATGTTTTGTTTCTAAAGCTGTGCACTTAGATATTGTGACTGATTTAACCTCTAATGCATTTATTGCTACACTTAAGCGTTTTATATTTAGAAGAGGTAAATGTGCTAAGTTGTATTCTGATAATGCAACAAATTTTGTGGGTGCAAATATAGAACTTAAAAAAATGTTTAATTTGGTGTGTAAACCTGATGAGGCACTTGCAAGTTATATGGCCTCTGAAGGAATAGATTGGAAATTCCTCCCCCCTAGAGCCCCAAATTTTGGAGGTCTCTGGGAGGCAGGCGTTAAATCCTTTAAGTTCTATTTAAAGAGAGTAGTAGGTAACATTAGATTAACATATGAAGAGTTTCTGACCGTGATTATCCAAATAGAGGGGATGTTAAATTCTCGTCCTCTTGTCCCATTATCTTCTGACTTAGATTATTTAAATGTATTGACTCCTTCTCATTTTTTGATAGGTAGATCAATTACATCAATTGTTGAGCCTGATTTAACTAATTTAAATGAAAATAGGTTGGATAATTGGCAGAAAATTACAAAAATAATTGAATTAATTTGGAAAAGATGGAGTGTAGACTATCTAAATAGTTTGCAGCAGAGAAATAAGTGGCATTTCGAGAAAAAGAATGCTAAAATTGGAGATATGGTTATAATAAAAGAGGATAATTTACCTTCATGTCAATGGTCATTAGGTAGAATCAACAATATTTATCCAGGAAAGGATTCTAAAGTAAGAGTAGTGGAAGTCAAAACCACTAGAGGTATATTTAAGAGACCCATTTCGAAACTGTGCATTCTACCAATTGAAACAGTGTGTGTGTGAAGTAGCATATATAACCCTTCAGATAGTAATGTTTGTGTGTAGAATAGTAATTTTTTTAAAATTCTGTGTGATTTATCAATTGCTTATACATTGTCTTCATTTGTATGCTGTTTTGTTTGTATTTTGAAGTATTGTATTTCTGTGTGTTATCTTTATGATTATGTTCTATGTAAATCTTGCATGTTGAAAAACATTGCAAGGCCGGGCGGCATGTTCAGTGTACGTATGTAAAGGTAGAGCGCCCTCTAGCGCTCAGAGTGTCTAACGAATCTGTGTAACCTCTGACTCCACCGAGTAAGGAGTCGAAACGAGCGAGCTGAGCAACAAGTAATAAAAACTACAGTCCACTTACTGAGAGAGAACTTTGTCTTGAGTTTTTACTTGTGTACCCAACATGTATAATAGACTAGCTGGTATACCCGCTCTTCGCACGGGTGAACTGAAAAATTAAACAACACAGATTGAAGGATAAAGAAGTTTTTAATGAGTTAATTTTACGTGAATTGCAAATTAAACAAAAAAAACTTTTGGCGTAACTCATGTAACAAAAAAAAGAGAGAAATAAAACACATTTGTTAAATTTTAATTATGTAGGTTTAATAGCTGATAAAAAGGATTTTTTTTATAAATCCCCGTAACACTCTTGAGGGTTGATTTTTGAAAATACCTTCCTAAGCTGAACTCTGCTCAGCAGAAGTAACACATTGTTAAAAGTTTTGTGTAATGAACGCTTAAAATAGTGTAAATAAATTTTATCTGAAAGTATAATACATTAATACGTACATTACTTTCTGTAGTATTTATTTTATGTTTAAATTGTAATATTCGCAAGCAACGCCGTTTCTTAAATTATAATGACGATCGAATGAAAAACATAGCGAAATGTTAACGATAGAGTCAAGTTGGCAAATGCCTAGCTACTTTCATAACTGGAGCTTTATTAGAGCTTTGTAAGACCCACCCTGTAGAGGAGCGATGCACGTTAATACTTTATCCACCGCATAATGATTTACTGCAGTTTTTTTCATACAATATTTTTTGGATCACTACATTGAAAATTAAGGGATATACATAAACAAAATACTCCACTTTGGGAAATATAATCCGTTAGAGCTAATAAATTAAATATATTCCACTGCAAAATTAATTATATATACAGTTCACTTAAAATAAGTAGTCAAATCATTTTCTAAGGTCTTCATTAACATACAAAAACATTAGACACTTAAATTTTAACAAACTATTTTTTTCCGCTAAAATACTCATCATGGAACCCGTGCTGCCATGTATCTTGGATGAGTGGATTTCAAAGAATATTCCTGCTAATTATTGGTAGAATATTCCTTCTAAGTTGGTGTGGTGTGGTAGTTAGGAGAAAGTGGTGCCAGCTCAGATGTCGTCCACGTTACTTGACTATGGTTCAAAATTACGTGATCCGTTGCCAAAAGCCCTCGTGTAGCTGAACAGTGCAACATTAATATTCACTCACTCTCACACTCCAAGAAATACATATTAATAGTTATTGCGTTTTTAAGTGTAAAAATAATTATATCTGCCTATTAAATTAAAATTATAGCGTTATAATTAACTACTAACCACAAATAAATTTTGAAAATTTGTCCAAATGATGCTGTGTGAAAGAGAAAGCTTATTTACTTTAATTATCAGAACTGATAAAAGCATTTATTTGGAAAAAAGATCAATTTCTTACTACCAAATGTGCATAATAAGATGTTAAAAAAACATTAAAATAAAGAGAGATTTATAACAACCTCTCCCTTCAAAACTTAGTTTGATTCTGAAATAAAAAAATAGGCATTATATCAGAGGAATTCATTAGAAGCGAGCACTTTGCGTAGCCAAAACAAAAAAAAAAAAAAAAGATTTTCACAAACAAAAGATAGATATATGCAGACGTGGTTTATTTTTGCAGCGCATGCCAGAATTGCTAGCAGAAGACAGAATTTTTTCCTACTTACTTGACAAATATCGTTACACTTTTTTGACACTTTTCCCAAATCTTTATCAATTATAGTCTATGCTATAAATTATAGCCTATGTGCTATTCTGATGTATAAGCTATATTACTGTAAAGTTTCATTAAAATGCATTCAGTAGTTTTTGCGTGAAAGACTAACAAAGATTTTCACAAACTTTCACATTTATAATATATATTAGATTATTGAGTAGAATATTGCTTATGGATTTGAAATTTCAAATTCATGACTGCAAAATGTGAGTGGTGATGAATGCCCTCCCCAAACTCATGGCTGGCAGTTTCCAGATGTGGACTCGAATCCTGCTCCTCGTTATTTTGCCCAGATTCAAAATTACGATATTTATCACTAATAGTCCTCGAGTTTCTTTAAAATGCCAAGGCAATAAAAATCAAATGCAACACATTTCTTGATAGAAAGACTCCTAACACAGGTGTTTTTTTTCAATTCCTACGTTAGCTCATAATCTTTATATATTTATTTATTTATCTAGGTGGAATTCTCAATCGTAAATAAAATACATTTTAAAGCTCTTAATTGAGCTGAAATTTTATATTCATGATTATTTTTGATGCCAATACAGTAATTTAATTATGATTAATAAAAATTAACTGATGAAAACTAATTATTCAAAGAATTACAAATACAGCCACGTTGGCATCATTTTTGGCGACTTGAGTCAAAACTTGAAAAGATTTTTTTACTCACATTTTAAACCATTCGGTTGAACTGAAATTTGAAAAAGACGATTGTTTTGGATGACTGTACGATACTTTAATGATAATTAATACAAATTAATTACCACTTAATGTTGTGGTTCTGTCATATGTATATACTTGTTGTTGTTGTTCTCGTGTCCATGAATAAATGCAGTAGATATCACTAGATTCCGTCGAAAGTCTTGATCACTGCCTCTGCTATTCTGGGAGCATCAGGGCTGTACAGGAGTTCCCACAAAGAGTCCCTCAGAGGGACCATTCCCATTTTTAGTAACTTTGTTGCGACGGTTGGCCATTCCAAGATGTGGTTGGGCGTCAGTTGAAGATCTGGGCAGTGTTTGCATTGAACATATGATCTTGTCTTGTCTGGGTGAATCTTCATGCCCTTAAGGTGTTCAGTTCTCAATCTGGCAATTGTGGATGTTATAATTCGGGGACAGTCAAATTCCGTAACTAGGGGTTTTTTAAAAGTGTGATTCATAATTCTATGTTTGGCTACTGCATTAGCATCATCAAGTGTGATGGTGGTGCACTTATGTTCGATGTCTCTAGCTTCTTTGGCGAGGCTATCTGCACATTCATTACCCTCAATGTTGACATGTGCGGGTATCCATTGCAGGATACAGGATTTTCTTTTGTTGTGCAGCTGTTCTAGAAGCGTAATAATATCACAGGAGATGTTAGTCTCTCCGTTTCTTATGGCTTCTATAGCTGATTTAGAATCTGAGAAGATTACTAATCCTTCTGTAGAATCAATAACATGTGGGTTTTGTTGATATAATAAAAGGGCCTCTCTAATTGCCACGAGTTCACTTGTGAAGTTTGAGGCGATTATGCCTGTGTTAATTTTGTGTTTGTAGTTATTACCATCTGGGAGGAGTAAGATGATTCCGGCACCTCCATTGCTGAGGGATCTGTCTGAGGAACCATCAGTGTAGGCGATTGCAAAGTTATCTTGAGAGAGTATTGCTATCGTTTCCAGTCCTTTTTGTCTGAGAGTTACAGGGTCTTCTTTTTTGGAACATGGCTGCAGCAATTCCAATTCGAAACAGGTATTCTTTGGTGGTTTTTTTGCAATGAGGGGCTCCTGAAGGAACTCTAAGGAGGAATGATCCAAATTGAGTTCTTTTCTGAATTCACTATCAAGTTGGAGAGTCGAAGATCTTTTGAGCCTTGTAGAATGCTTCCATTTATCAAAAACTCTTCTAGAGATATGGTCCAAACCATATGAGCGTAGTTTATTAGTGAACTTGATAGTGGCAAGTTTGCGCCTGCTTTCTAGCGGAGGCAAGCCGCATTCTTGTTCGGCCTTTTCATTATTGGTTGATGACACTGCTCCAATTAATTTTGGCAGCTCTGTGTTGTACAGAATCAAGTTTCCGCTTAACAGAAATAGAGGCCGGAGTCCAAATTGGGGTCGCATATTCTAAAACCGGTCTGATAACAGTGCAGAAAGTGCTTTTAGGGTTTGAGGTCTTGAGCCCCAAGAAGTTCCGCATAGCTTTCGAAGAATATTCAGTTTTCAAGAGCTTTGTTGGTAGTTTGTTCGATGTGCTTTGAAAAGCGGAGTTCAGGATCTAAGGTTACTCCAAGATAGGTGGGAAGGTCGACTTTTTTGATTTGAGAGTTCTGTATTTTGATATTAGCATTAAAACTGCTTCTGTGTCGTCTATCGGTAGAAAGATGCAGTAGTTTGTTTTGTCTGCGTTGATGGTTAATTTAAGATTCTCTGCCCATTCAGCAATACCTTTCAGTGTTGTGTTTAGGGCCTTTTCCGATTCTGTAATGTCAATGTGTGAGTGCCATATAGCAATATCATCAGCGTAGCAGGCGATATTTGTGTCTGGGTGAATATGATGGTGGATGGTGTTCATAAAGATGAGAAAGAGCAAGGGGCTTAAGACAGAGCCTTGAGGAACTCCAGCCCACATTCTGCGAGAATCTGAAAGTGCCCCGTTAAATCTAACGGAAAATTTTCTTCCTCTGAGAAAATCATTTATCCATAATAACGCTTTTGCCATTAATTCCGGTGCCTTGGATAGTATGGACCAGTTTTTGACGCTAAACTCTATCAAATGCTGCTGAGATGTCCAAAAATACTGCTAAAGTTTTCTTGTGAGGCTTTTCTTGAAAACCATCAATTATCGACTGGTTCAGGTAAAAAAGAGCTGGTCGGTAGTACTATGATGGGTTCGGAAAGCTGTTTGATAGAAGTGAAGCTTTTTGTTTTCGATGAGCCAGTTCATAAGCCTACGGTGGATAATCCGTTCCATGAGCTTGCAGAGGGTGCTGGTGAGGGGAATTGGCCTATAGTTTTTGCACTCTGAAGCATTCTTGTTTGGTTTCAAAATTGGAATGACGGTGGAAAGTTTCAGATTTTGGGCAATTTGCCAGTAGCCCATGAAAGGTTAAAAATTTCCAATAGTTCTTTTTTTGCAAGATTTCCAAAGTGTTGGACCATGCGGCCAAAAATAACATCCGGGCCAGGGGCTTTGCCGGGATTCATTTTAGCAATGGCAGCTTCTAGCTCTTCCATTAAGAATGGTATGGTGAAGATATTTTTATGGTTATATCTTTTTGAGTCTTGGATGGTTTTCCTGTAGGTACGCAGCAGTTTCCTGTCATTTGCGTTGAAAGTTAACTTGCTTTTGTTTTCATAGTGCTTTGCTAGCAGGGAAGCAGTTTCCTTATTTGTGGCTGCATCTCTTCCAGAGGATGATATGATATTAGTAGGAATGTCTGCTTTTGGTGTGTTGATTGATTATTAAGAGTTTTGATGACTTTCCAATGCTGAGATATTTTGGGGGATCTAAAGTTTCACAGAATTCAGTCCATTTTTTACGCTTGCAGGAGGAAATAACCTCTTCAACTTCGTGACAAGGTTCGTGAATCTTATTCTGTTTGATTCAGTATTATTCTTCTGAAGTTCTGTACTTAGTTTGTCACGTTCGTTAATTAAGTTCTCTATGTTGGTGTCTTTCCAAAACGGGACCCAGTCATTTCTTCTTTTGACCCTAGGGATAGAACGTTTTGCAGCAGCATTAATATGCGAAGCAAAGGACCGTAGTCTCTCGTCGAGGGTGTGTGGCGAAGAAAGGGAGCAGAGCATTTCAAGTTCAGAGGTGAATTTTCTCAGTTTGCTTTCCGAAAGTTCCAGGATCTTTTGCTTTGGATGGTGCCATCAACTCTTTGATTTATCGAAGTTATAATAGGGGAAATGATCGCTAATAGCACTTTTTAGAATCTTCCATGTCGCTTGACTTGCTGTTTGGTGGTTAATGGCCGTGATGTCAAGGGCTGATGTTGTGCCGTTGGTTTTGGAGAGGTAGGTACTTCTCTTGTCATTTAGTATGGAGAGATCGTTGTCACAGAGCAGGTCTTCAATCTGTGAGCCTTTCAAGTCTAGAGTCCTGGACCCCCAAGATGGGCTCTTGGCATTTAGGTCTCCTAAAAGAATTTTTGTGTCCGATTTTATGTCCAAAAGCGTGTTAAGGAGATCTAAGTTGATGTCAGAGTTGTCTGGATGATAGATATTAATGATTGTTACTTCCTGCTGCGGTAGGAGTACAGTGATTGCTTGTACTTCCGTGCTGTTCTCATCGTAATCTGTAGTTGGTGGCATTATGATTTCTCTAAATTTTATGTCTGCTGATTTAACAAGGAAAGCAAGACCGCCACCTGCCCGGTCTTTTCTGTCTTTTCGCAAAGTACTTATTTATATTAATTGTAACTATTTAATAAAGAGTAGCTAAAATAATTTTTTCTTTGTTGACATAAGTAGGAATTGACTTAAAAATAGGTTTTTTTATATTAATTGTTTATGACTAGAATGAAAATAAAAGCTGCCTAGCTATAAAAAATGTAAAGGACGATATTTATTGCAAAAAAACAATTTTCTTTCATGTTTGGTAACTTCACACTTCTCTACATAATTATTTCCTACATTTAAACATTTGTCATATTTGTTCATGAGCTTCAGAATTCCCATGTTTATACTTTTTTGCCATCAATTCCTTAAGCCAAGTGTTCACTGCATTCCTAAACTCTTCATACCTCCTAAAACAGTGTTACACCAAAAAACTCTTATCCTCTTTTTCCAGAAAAACCACCTATCCCCTCAGCAAGGTTCGGCCTATCGATCTTATGCTTGAATGCGAGGAACACAAAATTTGATCAATTGGCTGTAGAACAGTATAGTTTGGAAATTTCAAAATTCGTAATCAAATGCATTAAATGTTTAATTGTAGGAAATTATTTATGCAGAGAAATGAAGCAAGCTTCATGGTATGTAACATAACTGTGTTTTTTTTTTTTCCTTAAACGGTCTTTATTTTCTGAAGGACTCACATGCATTAAAACTCTTAAAATTTTAAACTACTTCTAAAATCCTTATTATTAAATTTTAAGTTCAAATATTAACTATTTTACACCATAACTGTAAGTAACAAGACTCTGTATCTAAAAACAAAATATTTTTGCGAATAGTACCGTAAATATATAAGCTCTACAGAAAAATGTTTAAATGAAAATGTTTTTGAAAATTAGATTATTTATCCCTTTATAATAATTAATTAATAACAACACACACCACTCTATTAGTTATGTTAATTTCTTTATTATTTACATATATAACACAATTTTTTTTAATACTTTCTTAGTCTCCGTGTCATAAATATTATAAAATAATAATCAAATTGTGAAGCTAAGTCTTGACATGCACAAATAAATAATAATAATTAAAGTGTCCTCGTTAAATAGGCGTAAGTATAGTAAATGATTTCATACAAATATTATGACTTTCCCATTCGTCACGCCGTTTAATTATTATTAATAAAAATATCCTTCGCTATTTTCTATTTTGGTTCTGTGTTTATATTATGGGTACACAAAATTCTAATTTGTAATCCGTCACGCTATTTCTTTCACTTATTTTAATTAATTTTAATTAATCTTTTCCTTCGAATAATTAAACGAACATTTATCATATCTCTTGACATTTTTCATAGACACAAAATTAATAAATTTATCTTTTTTCTTCTTTTTAGCACAAAATTCAAGATCGAAAGATTGATATGTTTATCATATGTTTACTTTTATACTTGAGTTCAGATGGAGTTAATTTTTTTTCATCATTTTCAAAATTAATGGAGCGAGAGCATTTCTTAAATACATAATAAATATGCATATTTAATAAAAAAAAATAGTTTTTATATAAATTGTTTATTACTATGCGTTGATTTTTATAAATGAATGTCTTTCATAGAAGTATAATTTAGCTCTATCTTAATCATTTTAATCATACTAGCATGTATACTCTTTCTTCGCACGGGTTAATTCATAAATGTAGCAACTGAGATAGAAAGATAAAACAAGTAATATAAAAAAAAAATTTAAGTCAATTCCTACACTTGGGTCACCAAAGAAAAATTTTATTTTATATAATGAGAAGTTATAGACCTCCATCCGTTTCCCAAATTAAAAATGAAAATAAAGTGATAAAAATAGAGTAAATAGTAACAAACCAAAATAATTGATACAATAATTACTCAAAATCACAATACAGCAACCGAATGTTCCCCAAAGATTATGTTTCACAAACAACTTAAAACAAACAGCGTGTTGTCAACAAGCAAAAGCTAAATGCAGTCGATGGTGTCAGTAAAAGGCACAAGGATAAAACTAATTATTATATAGAAATATGTATAAAATAGACACATTGTAACTGTATTTCAAATTGTTTTAAGTTAACATACTGTCATCTATTACCTTCATTCGGAATAAATTTAATTTTTTTCTCCCCTATAAAGCAAAAATTAATCAAATTTAATTAATGAATTAAATTGTCGTATTTTCACTCAAAGCAATCATCCATAGAAAGTTTTTAGCTCAAATGAGTGCTTTAAAATGTGAGAATTTCTTTTTTTAATTTTGACACAAGTCGCCAAAATAGTCGCTAAGTCACCAAAAATGATGCCAAAGAGACTGCATCCGTAATTATTTGAATAATTAGCTTTATTTAATTAATTTTTATTAATTATAATTATATTACTGTTTTGTTATCCAAAATAATCGTGTTTATATAATTTCAGCTCAATTGAGCGCTTTAAAATGTATTTAACTACTGATTGAAAATTTGAGCAAGATAAATATATAAATAAATATATGTAGAGAGAGAGAGCTAATATATATTAGGAATATTAAATAATTTTAACAATATTAATATTTAATTAATAACTTGAACAATTTTTACGTAAGCTACATATTAAAATCTGAGGAAAGAGTAATTTATCAGATCAGATAGCTATTTAAAATAAATAAATATAGTTGAAGTACCCGTTATTTCTTAGGGGCATCAGTCAATATATTAATATTATCTAAAACAAATACGTAAGTAATATCTTCTACATCATTGTGAGAGCCGCTTTCCGATAAACCCGTTCTTAGTGGATCTCCGCAGAACAGAAGAAATATGGGCTGAGCTCAAAAATTGGACAATGTGTCGGATGTCTAATGAGTTCAAAAACGGGAAGTTTTGCCAAAATCACCCCCCGAAACCCCATCTGTGTGAGAGTCGATTTCTGCACAATCCATTCAAAGCAGATCTGTTCAAACAGAAGAAGCATGTTTGAAAAATTTCAAGTGTGTAGGTCTTATATCACAAAAAACGGGAATTTTCCTTAAAATGCCCCTGCATTTCCTTGGGAATCGATTTATGCTAAACTCTCAGAGGGTATTTAATTTTTGAGAAAATTAAAGTTTAGAGTTTGGGCGAATAATGGATTAAATAAAATGATTGAAAATAAATTTTTTTTTCGTTCTCGCCTAGATTTTGACTTAGTATTCTACTTAAGATCCTAATGTAGATTTAACTGATAACATCCCCAAATGCCCATGCTCATCATGAATCAAATATATATTCTAAAATAACTAGTACAAATTTTCCCTTTACTAATCAACGCAAAAATATAATGGTATAATCGAACGAATCCTGGCTTAAATGAACTGCTCATTAAACAGACTCTATGATTATTATTCGAAACTTGTTCTCATAACAGTTGCAAAATGTTTTCGTACAAACTAAAAATAATATAAAATAAAACATTTCCATTTGAAAGGATTGGATACATATGAATGAGAAAAAAATTAAAAACTATTGATTTCACAAGAATTATTCAATTCAATAAAATGCATATGGATATTAACAAAAGAGAAAAATCCATAAAAAAAGAGAAAAAATCCCATAAGTTTGAATGTTATCTGTATATTTCCAGCAGATTTCGATCAATCAGGGGTATAATATAGGGGTTGAATCATATGTTCTCTTCGATCTTTTTCAGGAAAAGAGATGTTATCTTAGGTTATTAAAGTAGTTGTAGGTGCGAAAATTGAGAAATTTTATTGGAAAACTATATCTCTAATTCGTGCATACATTTTCCGTTTAAATAACGGAAAATGTTATCTATATGGCAGTGTTTCTCAAACTGTGGGGCGTGCCCCCCTGGGGGGCGCGAGCATATCGAAAATAAAATATTTAAAAATAATTAATTTACTGGAATGAATTAAAACAAAATACTTTCAGAGATAATAAAAATTCACTTTTACTCTGATATAATTTATAGGCGCGCGATATTAAGTCAACAAAAGTAAAAACTTTTTCAATACCTAATTAGCTATCTTTGATCCTATAACCAAATAAAAAAAACTTGTATTTAAATTGCTGTAATCGCATGATGAGAGATTTTTTTACTACGCTTTCTGTTTAAACCTAACATATAACTCTTTCAGATAAAAAACAGATCCCAGACGTAGAATCGAAAAAATTTAGGAACATAAAAAATTCATCACTGTCATTATTTTTAAAATACTGCACATTATAGTTGTAATCTGTTTAACCTTCTAAGTTATTGGTACAGTTAGTTATGACCCCTCTCTTATGTGTTTGTTTCTCATTTAGGGAAGTTGTAAGTAATGTATTTCTCTGTTACGCTTTTTTCCATGCAAAAGAGTTTTAAGATATTTGGAAAGCCACACGAAGAGCACACACACTTTGAAGAATTACTTGGCCAAGAATTATTTTTAAGAGTATTCTATACATATAAAGCATAACGCGAAAAACCTTTTACACAACTTCATATAATCATTATGAATACACTTTTTACCCGGAAGTGGTCACGCGGGACGCACAGATTACGAAATCGTTAATTCTGGCAAAACTGTCTAACTGTTACCAAAGAAAAATTGAAAAGTCCTTGAAAGTAAGTAAGAAAACTTTCTCTTACTTAAATTATTCACTGGAATCACGATTTGTATCGTGTACAATAAAAAAATTATTAAAAAAAATTAGGGTGATTCAATAACCCCGCTCGACCGAATCGAGTGCGTGCCTGCTCCCGGGTTAAAACATGTTGAAGTCTTTTAGCTTTAAATATTAAATATAATACAGTTATTCTTCATCGGAATTTTATATTATTGTTCATTATTTAACATCAAATATAAATGCTAAATTCTGCGAGGCTTAAAATTACTATTCGCTTAAATTTAATTATACTTTGAGCAACCATTTACAAAAAATCATTTTACATTTTTGTAAACATGGTCGAGCATTTGGCTTTGCACTCCTTATAATTCAGCTATTATATCAATAATGTTTTATTTTCTTATAAATGAACTCGGGCAAAGTACGGGCTCTTCAGCCGGTATACTTTTAATGTATCAGTGCTGCACAGAGTATTTTATAACTAATTAATTAATACTAAATTAAGAACATTTTAATAAGTATTAACGACTTCCATGGGCTTGTCTTGCAAAGCAAAGTTTTTATAAGGAATGTTTATGATTAGAAATTCAACCTCTGAGTTCTTTTTCTATATTTAACAGATATCTATATTTTGTCTTCTAAGCAGCCACCGCATTTTGCAATATGTTCAATTTAAAAATTAGAGAAAGGAAAAATAACATAATAATTATCCTATTATTTTATTTATTTATCTATTTTTTGCTTAAAAGTAGTATACAAAATTTTAATACTTATTTTACTAGTTTGTATGGTTTATAATTAAAATCGCCTATTGTAGATTTAGTGTCAAAGTGCATTATTATTGCATTCAGTACATTATTAATGTATAAGGGGGGCGCGATAAAAATTGTGATCGAAAAGGGGGCGCCAGTATTGAAAGTTTGAGAAGCATTGCTATATGGTATAAAATACCTCTGATAACTAAAACCATGAAAAAATATAATTATGATTTTAAATTTAAAAAAGACAGTAAAACGAAGCATATTTTAAGGGAACTGAAACAATTTTTCACATGGAAAACAAAATTATTTAAATTTATTTCTAGACCATTGATTTGTTTTTGGATATGAATATGAATGTTTAATTGGAATTTTGATAATAACTTCAAGCTTATCTACTTCTCGCTAAATAAAATATACATAAAGCACTAAAGTTTATAGAAAAATTATATTTTTTAATTATTTTTATACTTGTAAGTATTGGAAAATTTATTCTGCATTCATATTCATATGGAAGGCATGCCTATATATTACCGTTAAAACTCGAAATCTGTTAAAGTGCAGATTAACTGATTTGCTCCGTTTAAGTGAAGAGAGAGAGAGAATCAAGAGTTTCCAACATTTTAACAAGCTAATCTTCTCATTAGCGGTTAAAGTTCAAAAGGATTTTTTTCTCTCTCATTTACTTTTTTATAAGGAATTTTGATTGAACGCTCACTCATCCCAGAAGCCCCCATTATTCTAAGCATTAAAAAAAAGAGTTTCAGATACAGTAAATGTATTCGATAAAAGATTCCTCTAGTGAATTAATTTATAATAAATTTAATTACGACGTCCAGTATCTTGTGGAAACAAATTAAATGCTAAAAGTTCCATTATTACAGCGTTTCTCAAACTGTGGGGCGCACCCCCTTAGGGGGGCTTGATAAATCAACAAGGGAGGCGCGAGCATATCTAAAAGTCGAAAATAAAACTTTATTTAAAAATATTATTAGTTTACTGAAAGAAAGCAAAACAAAATACGTTCTGAGATAACAAATAAATAAAATATGCATTTACTCTGGTATAATGTAATTCTAAATGTATCAGTATTGCACACTATATTTGATAATTAATTTAACAATACCAAGTTAAGGACAAGTCTAGCAATTACCAGTGACCCCCAATAGGCTTGTCATACATAAAATTATATAAAAAAATGTAATACTCATCTTGATAATTTGTACGGTTTGTAATTAAATTCCTATTGTAGATTTAAGTCAAAGTACATTATTATGGAATTCAATCATTGTGTTATTGTTTGGATGGGGTAGGAGGCGCGAAGAAAATTATGATTGAAAATTGGGTCGCAAGTATTCAAAGTTTGAGAAGCACTGCATTATTACAAAATATAACTGCACATACTTCCATCAATCTTAAAATTGTACCAATAAGTAAGCATACTTTTATCATATGTTTCGCTAATTCAATTTCATAATTGTAATAATACGTTAAACCATTTGATTAAATGCATTGTAGTTTTCCAATTGATAGATGATTGATTGTGTCAACTAATTTGATTTTTGTTCGATTGTATTTTTTAACTTGAGAATCTAGATATCAAAAAATAAATAAATAACATACAGTTTAAGCGTACAGAAACATTTTATTGTTGCTCCAACAAAGATATCTTTTTCATTTGAACGAGTGTCTGGTAGGTAATGTGCATATTATCTAGTTAATTTGAAAAATAAAACTATTCTTTATACTTTAAAGGTTTGCCCTGGTTAGTGTGCAGAGCTTACCTCTCCATCTAAAATGTATATCTAAGTGATTAAATATATAAAAAGATAATACATGTGTGGATTGGATAAATACACTCTGAATTTTCAAATGAACCGTGTATAAAAATCACTGTAAAAATGCATTTAAATGTGTGTATCTCTATGTAACTAATATAAAAGATTACTTAGAAGTCAAGATGTTATATACGCAAAAATTCAGAATGCCATACAAGTATGTATTCACTTGTATGGCATTCGAAAGGAACAGCACCCACCGTGTATAGAGAGACTGATGCCCATTAAATTTGTCAAATTCTGCCGTTAGCGTGTTTTGGTAAGTCGAGAGAGGAAAGTGTCCACTCAGATGTCATTCTGTCACTAAACCATGGTTCAAAAAAAATTAGGAAATCCATTGAAATCCAAATCCAAATAGAACGGAACCGCATGATCGACCTCTTTAAGGCTCACGTGATTCTGAGATGGAGTGATTATGTATCGTATAGTAATAGTAAAATAATATCGTACGTTTCCCTTTCAAGAGCATAATGCCACAACAATAATGTGGGAATGGAAAAGATTACACTTTTCAAAGATGGAAACGTTTAAACTTTGGCAGTAGACCACTCAATATGACATTACTATGGAATGGTAAAACCTTTGTAGCGAATTTGGATTAATTACTTATTTTCCTTTTTTTAAATCTCAATTTCGCATTTACTAAAACTAAATGAAATTAAATAATTTTTTTCATTATTTCTGATCGTGGTATCTTTCGTGGGCTTTTTTTCCATCCAAATATAGTGTTATTTATAATTCCCTCCAATATTTTGGGCACTGTAAAGAAAAACTAAGACAAATACAGCAAACAAAGAACATATGTAATAATTCAAAAATTATTCAAGTTTTATTTACATATTTTATAGATGTTCTACACGTGAACCCTCGGTCGCATGGCATATATCAAAGGGATAAGTATAGTCCTTCCTACAGCTCTACTCAACAGGGAACTATCAACGTTATTGACAGTGCGTGTTATTCTTTCATGCTGTTCTGCAAAATCAAGTGGCAAAGAGGGTACGAAAACTTGGTATGTGAAAAACCGAGTTTCTGATTAACACCGATAACGCGACTGGATAACACAGACACAATAAGACGCGCTGTCAATAACATTGATAGCCCATGTTGAGTAGAATGTGGTGAATACTTGGTCTTACGTGAAAAACCGAGTTTTTTGTTAACACCGATAACGCGACTGAATAACACAGGCACAATAAGACGCGCTGTCAATAACATTGATAGTTCCATGTTGAGTAGAATGTGGGGAATACTTGGTCTTATGTGAAAAACCGAGTCTTTGGTTAACACCGATAACGCGACTGGATATTGATTGATTGATTTAATATTAACGTCGCACTGTTCAGCAACACGAGGGCTTTTGGCGACGGACCACGTAATTTTGAACCATGGTCAAGTGGCGTGGACGACACCTGAGCTGGCACCCCCTCTCCTAACTACCACACCACACCAAGGGAGGACGTTTCAGCTCTCGACAGATTTAACGTGCATCTCTGCCCTACACGGCGGTTCTTTAATGGTACTAGGCTCGAACCCGTGACAAAGCAAGCCACGGGCCGATACCCATACCACTCGGCTACCGCGGCCACAACGCAACTGGATAACACAGACACAAAAAGACGCGCTGTCAATAACATTGATAGTCCCATGTTGAGTAGAATGTGGGGAATACTTGGTCTTATGTGAAAAACCGAGTCTTTGGTTAACACCGATAACGCGACTGGATAACACAGACACAATAAGACGCGCTGTCAATAACATTGATAGTCCCATGTTGAGTAGAATGTGGTGGAAACTTGATTATTCCACTGATGTATGCCGTGTGATCAAAGGTCTTCATACATAACACCTGTAAGGTATATAAGTAGAACTTGAATTATTTCTCTAATCTTTTACATGTTCTTTTTTTTCTGTCTTTTTTACAACAGCGTTTTGAAACCTTGAAGAGAATTATGAATAACTCTGTATAGATAAGAGTTTGAAGCAGCTATTTTTCCAATTATCCAAGCAACAAAAAGAAAAAAAAATCTATCTTTGATTCATAAGAGCAAATTACTCGAAAGTAAGGTTTAATTTCAAGTGTTAAAAATAAAAGTTTCTTTTTTGAGAGTTGGTAATTATCACTGGAAAAAGAAAATATCGGAGAGAATATTGTAAAGCAGTAATTGTAGTTTTTTTATGTTTTTACCGAGAGAAGTTTTTTATTTAATGTCTTAAGCTTTGATCAAGAATTTTTTAATCCTTTTTTTTGTTAAGAAATTGAGTAATTGAAAAAAAATTGGAAAGTAAAATTTGTTCTTTAAAGTTACTTATTAATTAGCTAAAATGGCGAGTTCCTAAATATATTATTCTATATTCAAAGTTAATACTTCAGTTTCTACTGTTAGCTCACACTTTCTATATATTTATTTTCGTAGAATTTTCAATCGTTAATAAAATACATTTTAAAGCACTCAATTGAGCTGAAATTTTATATACCTGATTATTTTGGATGACAATACAGTAATTTACTTGTAATTAATAAAAATTAATTGATTAAAACTAATTATTCAAAGAATTACAAATACTGCCCAGTTGGCATCATTTTTGGCGACTTGTGTCAAAACTTTGAAAGGTTTTTTTCCTCGCATTTTAAAGGACTCATTTGAGCTGAAATTTTCTATACACTGTTGTTTGGGGTAAAAATATGAAATTTAATTATAATTAATTAAAACTAATTTTGACTGAAACTAATTATTTAAAGAATTACAGATACAGCTACTTTGGTTTCATTTTTAGCGACTCGGGTCAAAACTTTAAAAGATTTTTTTTCTCACGCTTTAAAACATTCAAATGAACTGAAATTTTATATACACGATTGTTTTGGAAGATAATACGATACTTTAATGATAATTAATAAAAACTAATTACAATTTAATGTTGTGATTCTGTCATATGTATATAAATATTTATATTAACGGTAGCTATTTAATAAAATGTCGCTAAAATAAAATTTTTCTTTGTTGATCTAAGAAAGAATTGACTTAAAAAGTTCTTTTTTTATATTACTTGTTAAATTAGAAATTATATTTAAAATAATACTTATTTTTACCAATCTTTAAATAACTACTTTTGGTTTGTTCATTTTAACTTACTATTGGGTATTCAATATTTTAGTTATGGTTAGGCTAAAAAATAGAACGCAAAGAATTTTTTAATACAATAATTACACAAAAAATTATTACAGCTTAATTTAATAATTAATATTAGTTATACGCTAAACATAATAACAAAGCAACAATGAATAATTGAATAAATTAAATCTTATTTTAATAATGTATATTATGATTATCTCGAATAATCTTTATTATCTTATCGGTGGGAATACCATTGAAAAAAATATTTAATAGATTATACCTAATTTTTTGTAACCAATCTGAAAGTGTATTTAAGTTTTAAGAGATTTCAAAAAGTGTTGAATATAACAAATTACTCAGAAATTGCTTTATTTTACCCTAAATAATTCGCAAGTTATATATGTAATATTTTGAAGTCAGCATCGAGAACTATTTGTAAAAAACAGTTTTATTCAGCCAGTGATCGACACATCTTTTCAGTAAAATAAATCAACACTAAGGGCCCCTATTTTAATTGAATTGTATACTTATTTCCATAACTGCTAAATAATCATTTTTTAGTTTATGTTTTCAATTAGGAAGTAAAGTTTGGGAACGTACATGGGAAGAGCATAAAAATTAATTAACTGAGATTGGAATTGCAAATATTTGGAATATCTTTTCTGAGAAATAATTAGCTGTTTAATTTAAGATTTGAATATATATATATATATATATATATATATATATATATATATATATATATATATATATATATATGTTATGGAAAATAAATGTTATAAATGATATATATGAGATTTATTTTAGATATAAATTAATTATCCTTACATTTATATATATATATATCTGAATTACTCAAGAACTAAAGTTAGGAACTGAAAGAAATAGAGAAAACTGAATTTTTAACTGAACTTAAACTAAATTTTAAATTTATAAAAATAACTCATAGAATGAAATTTTTATACAAGTATAACATCAGAAGTAAAATCATTCATCCTATTGCATGAATCATACGAACATGTGTTCCAAAAATTTAGTTTTTCTTTTTTTCCTTTAAAAACTTCATTCAGTTATATCAGATTAGCTTATCGAACCTGCCATTTTTTCAATGTGGAATTGCAATTTACTTCTCAAATATTTATACTTAAGTTTTTTGCATATTTTAAGGATATTTACATCGATTAAGGAGATAAGAAGGAGATACATATTTTAAGGTGCATATTTCCATGAATTTATGATCAGTTGCTGTATGAAGAGTAATAAATTATTCTAAAGCGAAACTCGCTTCGTGGTCGGAGTCAAAGTTTATGACCAAAAGTAATATAATATTCCAAAAATGCGGATAGATACATGTGGGGAGTATTAAATTTAAAGCTTCTTGTATATTCAAAAATATTTAAAAGAGGAAAATGTTAAAGTTTTCTCGGTAGAACATGAATACGGTAATTTTTCAATTCTATCAAGATGTGTATGCTGTTAAAACATTTCTTATGTTTTAGATAAAACGATCAAATGTCACCAAAGTTTGTCCGGTCAACAACAATATGAAAGTCCTTATTCCAGGTGCAGCATTATGGCTCAAAATCAAACTTTGGAATTTCGAATTAATAAATGCATCGATATTTAGTTTTGACTTATCAATTGAAAACGAATTGTATAATTTTTATATTTAGCATCAAAACTTCGTATGTTTATAGAAAAACTATTCTTATAAAGTTTGTTATTCGAATATTTCATACTATTTTTATGATTAAAGTACTAAATTTATTCAATTATCAAAATATGAAAATATACCATTCAATTACAAATGACGGTAGGATTTGAGTTTCTTGTTTTAAAAAATAATAGCTGAATTTTTCACAATGTGTCTTTGAAAAAAGATAATTTTTATGATATTTTTGTGCCCTCCAGATAAGTATGAATGTACAAAATCTGCGTAAATGATTTCTTAACATACAAGAGTATCATTCAATATATTTTAATACTAAATGTACTATTTTATATGTAGGAAGATATTAATAATTATAACGATAATATAAATGGTACTCATAGACAAATACAATATACTTCGTTAATTTCGAACTAAAAATAAGCTGTAAGTATGTAATTATTGTTCACATGAGTATTTTGAGAAATTCAAATGAAAAATACTTCTTCCCAGTCCTCCTTCATTTTAAATTTTCATTGTATTCTGAGAATGTTGACTTCATTCCTGAAGAGAATTACTCGTTCAAAATATTTAACTTAAATGATTTTGGAGCTAATATTAAAATTGCACTTTTTTTTCAAATCTGCAGAGTATAAATACATTAGCCGCCCATCCGATAAAGTGGTTAGTTAAGCTGGCTGTGTGCTGTGACGTAGGTCCTGGATTCGAATCGTGGGAAAGGCATCGATGTTTTTAATTGTATAGTGCATGGATAGCGAACCAGTGGCACGCGTGCCATTAATGACACGTGACACAATATTTTTGGCATTACACCAATCAAAATAGCTTACATTTTAGTCTAAAATAACAAAGTTCACTCATGAGGGATCTCAGTCACGCTTTTGTTGCTAAATTGCGTGTTTTCATAAACGATATTATTACAAGAAAAAAAAACTACAAGTAATTCTAAAAAAAATATCAAAGATTTAGATGCCGAAGAGAAACGAAATGAAGAAACAGTTATTGATGAATTTATTTCCATAACTGATTCTTTAATCAAAGAATTTTCAGCGAGATTTTCTCAGTTCAAGGAATTATTGGAAACGCTTAAGTTTATTATGTACCCTGATGTGACTTCATTTAATAAACTAAACTTGTCCCAGTTTTATCGGTTGGAAATTAAAGAATTTGATATGAAACTGATTGAATTTCAGTAAGGTTCACAATATGGATTCAAAAATTTATTGAAACAAGGGAAAAGTTGTAATTGATATATAGTAAAAATGACAGAAATGAAAGTTTGGAAACATGGAATTCGATTCCAGATACATTTAATTGTTTGAAGAAGCTGATTCACATGCTATTATAACATTTTCATCAACCTATGCCTGCGAGTCATTATTTTCAGATATTAACAACATTAAAGCCTTGCTTAGAAACCCTTTTATGCAAGTCTCTCTCCCATTCAGCATACATTCTACTAAAAGTAACATCTTACATTCCTATTATAAGTTATATGCCATATAATCTGCAACATCAAAAGTCACACATTAATGTTACCTCATAATTTAAATTACACGTGTAACTAAGGGATTTACTACTGTACAGTGTAAAACGTATTTTTTCGTAGAGAATAAATAGTTTTTAGTATTTAGTTTTATTAATTCCCAATAATACCAAGTCAAAATTATTTCACGGCACTATACTTCATTACACATTTCTTTAGGAAAAATGGCACGTTTTGATCCATAAAGGTTCAAAAAATCGTACTGTCACATGTATGGAAATCGTACTGTCACATGTATGGTGCTCAAAGCTTCGGTTAACGACAGGCGTACATCTAGTCTTTTGCCGCGATAAATTTCGTAAGCCTCTATCTGACTCCGTCAGACAGGTGGCATTATAAAAAACACAACAACATGAAAATACTACTTGTCAAACTCACACACATATTGAATAACGGATAAAGTTTCTGAAGTAGGGGGAAGTATCCTTAGCTGTTATATTTTATCAAATGCATTTTCAGCATTTAGTGATAAAATTCTTTTATAACTAAGAACAATTTTAATTTTCATCCAAGAATAATGGGAAAGATAGAAAGCAAATGAAATATCGTTCAAATGTTCACAAATATCCAGCTTTGTGAAAATTACTTCAGTCTTTCGTTTAAGGATTGCAGGAATATTGAATGCATTTTTTTTTTACCCACCATTTCAAAATGTTTCGATCTACGAAACTGAATAAGCCTAAAAGGAAAAAAGTGTTCAGTTATTTTAAAGAATATTTTCTGAATTAATGAGTTTTATTAATTTTATTATGTTAAAAAAATATGTCTTATGCACAAATGTAGCACCCACAGGCGACCCTTTAATCATACAGTATACGTTGCACACATTGTCAAATATCCGTACAAACAGTAGCCCGTAACATATAAATATAAGTTATACGCAATATTAAACTGATTTAACCGAATGCTACCTTTTGACTAAATAAGTAATGATTGTATATGGCGGTAGACTTTGACCTAGACATGAACGACTAAATGACATAGTAATGCACTATTACCAGTTTTAAACTTACCCAGTTTCTAACTGGACATGGAAACTTTAAGGCTAATTTGAAACGCTTCAATTTGTCGCCTACTGACTAGTGTTCTTGCTTCAGTGTCGTAGTCTAGGATGACAAGCTAAATCCACTTCCGAAAGACGTACAATCGTAAATTGTCTACAAATGAATAATGTAGCGTGGTCACCTCCTTTCTCTGTCTTTATTTAGAGCAAATAATCCTTTACATCGTTTTGTACATACTTTAATAGCATTTAGATTGAAATTCCTGTGTATTTGCTTACATTTTCAGTACTTGTGTCTGTGTGTGTGCGTGTGTGCGTGGGTGCGCGTGCGTGCGTGCGTGCGTGCGTGTGCGTGTATGCGTGTGCGTGTATGCGTGCGTGCGTGCGTGTGCTTGCGTGTGCTTGCGTGCGTGTGCTTGCGTGTGCGTGACATATTGATTAAGGACATTTATTTTTTTTAAAATATTTTTTAGTAACTATATCTATTTTACTAGAGAATCGGTGAATTTATAGTATGCTTATATATATATATATATATATATATATATATATATATATATAAGCATACGCATTAATAAATTTATTCTAAATGTTGCAATTAAATATAATTTACCTACTCAGGCTTTTAAAGAATATGGTTTTCATGTCCTCAAGGACTTAATGAATTTTAATTTTAGAACAAAAAATGAAGATTGTTATAGAAAAATTAAGGGACCAATAGAAAACTTACAAAAACACTTTGTGGTCGTTTATGTAGATAAAGTACCAGGAAATTATGCAATTATATGTAAATATTATTATAGTAAATTAATAAATGATCATATACAAAATAATAATGCATATGATGTAAGTAAATTTAGTATGAAAGAAATTAACAACAGATTATTTGCATTTGGTAAACAATTAAATATTTCTAGCAATAAAATTATATATCCCCATATATTTCTGACTCTAAATTTCATAAGAATCCAATCAAATTCCGCAGTGTAACAAATGGGTTCAATACTTATATATCAAAATCGGGAAGAATTTTACAGACCATATTACAAGATACAATAGACAAATTTAAGGATACTTCTATTATAAAAAACAGCCATGATGTAATAAAGAAAGTTGATCAACAAGAGGTATTTTCTGTGTATGGGTTCGATTTCGAGGATTTATTTAACTCCATTAAAATAGAAGATATAATTCAGGTACTTTCAGTTGCATATGAGAAATATGATTTGAATAATTACATTAGTTCTGAAAAGTTCAATACACTTATTCGTTTTGTTATACAGGAGAACTTCATTATTTTTGAGAACAAACTTTATAAACAAATCAAAGGATTGCCTCAGGGTGGCCCGGCTAGTAATAGTCTCGCTAACCTGTATTTACACCATTATGAAATAGTTCGAAGAAAGGAACCCTTTTGCCTCTTGTTAAGATACATAGATGATTTAATTGTTATAGGTCATGATAGAGAATTTAAACCTAACATTAATTTTTATCCGGAATACCTAAAATTAATACAGACGAATTTTAACTCAAACAAAGTTGAATTTTTGGATTTGGATTTAACTATTATTGACAACAAATTATATAGCAATATATATGATAAAAGGGAAGCATTTAAATTCAATGTCATAAAGATACCAAACTTCAATAGTTGTCTTCATATATCTGTATTTAGAAATATAATTTTAAATTTTCTGTTGAGAAATAATAATTTAACAACGCACAATATTGATAGATTCAAAAATATCCAGAAATTTATATTAATGTGCATACAAAATGATTATCCCATCAATTTCCTGAGAAAATATATAGATCAGAAATATTTCTTAAAAATATTTTTAAACTCGTAAATGCACAAATCCACCACACAACATTAGGTCCACAAAGTCAGCTTGTTAGTGGTCCAGCTGTGAAGAATTTGTGCATTCCACACACATGTTACATTTTAATATACATTCCACACACAGGTTACATTTTAATATACATTTTAATACACACACAATTAAAACAATATTTACACGACTATATATACACTTTAAAATTATTTATTACCAGTTAAACATTTATGTCCAATCAGACATTTATGACCAATCAATCAAGCAAGTCTTTTGCATGTGATATGGTTTGCATCTGATGACAAGTGGTCATACTCTGGTGTTGGATCAAGAATCGATTGGATTGACATGGTTGGATGTTATGAACAAAATATGTGTATTTGATATATTAAAAATGAAATGTCGTGCAATAAGAAATGGATCATATTCTTGATGGGATACTGTTTGGTGAGTCTTTAATGGTTTACTCTATTCATTTGTGAATATACTGTATTTTTAATGATTTACTCTATTCATTTGTGAATATACTGTGTTTTTAATGGGAACATTCGGTTTTTTTTTAGTTTGAACTTTCAGATTTTTATCTTGTTTGAACTTTCAGATTTTTATTTGAACTTTCGGATTTTTAACTTGAACTTTCGGATTATTTAACTTGAACTTTCGGATTATTTAACTTGAACTTTCGATTATTTAACTTGAACTTTCGGATTATTTAACTTGAACTTTCGGATTATTTAACTTGAACTTTCGGATTATTTAACTTGAACTTTCGGATTTTTTACTTGAACTTTCGGAACTTTCTTTCGGATTTTTAAACTTGAACTTTCGGATTTTTAAATTTTCGAACTTTCGGATTTTTAACTTGAATTTTCGGATTTTTTTAACTTGAACTTTCGGATTTTTAACTTGAACTTTCGGATTTTTAACTTGAACTTTCGGATTTTTAACTTTTTCGGATTTTTTAACTTGAACTTTCGGATTTTTAACTTGAACTTTCGGATTTTTTAACTTGAACTTTCGGATTTTTTAACTTGAACTTTCGGATTTTTAACTTGAACTTTCGGCGGATTTTTAACTTGAACTTTCGGATTTTTTTTCGGCGGATTTTTAACTTGAACTTTCGGCGGATTTTTAACTTGAACTTTCGGCGGATTTTTAACTTGAACTTTCGGCGGATTTTTTAACTTGAACTTTTCGGCGGATTTTTAACTTGAACTTTCGGCGGATTTTTTGAACTTTCGGCGAAACTTTCGGCGGATTTTTTAACTTGAACTTTCGGCGGATTTTTTAACTTGAACTTTCGGCGGATTTTTAACTTGAACTTTCGGCGGATTTTTTAACTTGAACTTTCGGCGGATTTTTTAACTTGAACTTTCGGCGGATTTTTTAACTTGATTTTTTAACTTGAACTTTCGGCGGATTTTTTAACTTTCGATTTTTCGGAACTTTCGGCGGATTTTTTTTCGGCGGACTTTTAACTTGAACTTTCGGCGGATTTTTTAACTTTTGATTTGAACTTTTTTTAGATTTTTAGATAATTTTTGATTTTTTGAACTTTTTGATTTTAGATTTGAATTTTTTGATTTTAGAACTTTTTGATTTGAATTTTTGATTTGAACTTTCGGATCTCAAATATTTTTTGATTTGAACTTTCGGATCAGGAATTTATTTTTTTTCTACCTTTTACAACTATTTTAAAGATGTGTGCATAATCTTGGAAGTTTGAGGGTTCACTTATATTATGTACTAAATTGTTTTTAAATTTTAATATTGCAATATCTTTCGAATGTGATGGCGAATAGTTTTATTTTTCAAGTATAATGATTTAATTTTTTAACTTTTTAATTTTTTTTTTCTGAAATTTGAAAATTTTCCAATTAAATTACCAAGTTGCAATAGGGGGAAGGTTGGCGCCATCAAACTAGTTTAACCCCACTTATCGGTCCTAAGTCCGAGATTGCACTTGGATATTTTATAAATTTTTATTTTATTTTATAATTTTTAATTTTGTTTGAAAATGATGGAACATTATCTTTTATATTCGCCATTGATATTCTGAAGTGTTTTGGTATTTTGGGATTCATATATTTCAATTTTTAAATTGATAATTGTGATTGTTTTTATATATTTAAATATTTTTCATTCATATGATAGGCTGCTTTGTGCCTGCATGTGTATGAATTTACTTGTGTATAATGTCTTAATGATTCGAATATAAATTTTAAGACCAAAAATATATAGTTGATTTTGATTTCTTAATAGAAACAGAATTTTAGCTATTGATAATATATTTTGTTTACATTTGATTACTTTTTTTAACTATTGTGTTTTTGAATTTTTTAATATGTTTGTTTTTTTCATTGTTCGTTTTTAAAATATATTTTAATGGTATTTCAATGTTTATTTTCTTATATACATATATATAAAAATATATGCTGTCTCTGAGTCATGTGCTGTTGAGGGTTTCACGAAGATCGATTTAACGTTTTTTTATTCATGTGTTTGTCATGAATATTCATATGTTAATCTCATGGTATGTGAATTATTTTGAGACATGAGGGTTTAGTTCTGAGTAAGTGGATAAGGAGAATATAAAGTAATTTTTAATGGAATTTATATATATGTATATTAACTCAAACACATAATGATATTAAAGATTTATATATTTTTAAAGACTGGCAACTTGGCTTTCAATTTTGATTGTCATTGCTCGGTGGTACAATATGATGGTGTTTGTGCTATCGTCAATCAATTACCATTAGAGAGAGAATGATATTTTTTGGTTATGATGGAATATGATAAAATGAGACAATTACATAAGAGTGATTTGGAGGAATATAGAAGGCCCAGACAATATGAGACAGCATGCAAAAAAATTATAAATAATATAAAAAATAAAAAACGTTAGCTTCTTGTTCGTTGGTTAATGAGAAATTTACGAAATTAGGAATGCATGATAATGAAAACATTAAGAGATATAAAACGCGTATTATTTGGAATACTGGTTTTGTAGGAAATTACTATGATGTATCGAAATGGAGAAATTATGAATCGAAATGTAATTATTTTAAATATGACGAAACATTTGATAATAAGTATCATAGTGATTCAGATCATTTAAAATTGAGATTTAGAGAATGTGGGGATAAAAGATGCAAAACCTGCCCCATGATGCAAAATGAACAGAAGAATGAAGAATCAGAATTTAAGTTCTGTAAGACATTCAACTGCATTTATATGTTGACATGTGGTGTTTGCGGATTTAGATATATAGGTCAAACATCAGGAGCTATGAACCTGAGAATCAACCAACATAGATCCGACATTGGAAAAAATACAACAACAAAAAATATAGGAAGAATAGAAATACAACATTTTAATAAACATGGCTTTGAAGATGCTGCGTTGAATATTATTAAAATTGTTCCAAATAAGATAAATAGACTATGGTATGAAAACGTTTACATTGGTATTTATAATGCTATGTATCCTTACGGATTGAATGTGATATGGAATAATAAGAATTTAATACAAGTAGTGAAACAAAATGATAAAGAATCTATTTATAATAGTAGAAATAATAGTAATAAGAGAAAAAGTGTTGGTAAGGGTGGACGCAAAAAGAGAGAAAATAGAGATATAGATACAGTTAAAAAAGAAGTAAATATTTTATTACAAGACTTTGAGAATAGTTTTTAGTGTTGGAAAAATAAAGTATTTTTATTTGGACTTAAAAAACAGGAAATAATAATAGTTTTAAAATTATTAAAAAGTATTAGATTAAAAGATAATCATGGATCACACTTGTTGATGGATTTGTGCAAATATATTGCAAATAGATTAAAAATAAAAATAGACTCTAAGGAGGTTTATAATATAGAATATTGTACTTTGCTATACATGAATAAATCATATAATGGGATACAATTTTCTGAAATATTTAGGAAACACATGGATTTATTTCCGATGAAAAATGTGTTAATAAAGCGAGCGTTCAAGTATAATAAAAAAATTAGTAGATCAATTTTCAACTATAATAGTATTAAGGAATTGATGGATAAAAAAGAATGTTGTTGCAATGAATACAAGAATTACGTAGATGAATATCATGGGCACGTAATAACTGGCAACTTAGAAATTGTACAGGATCAGAAATTGAGAGAAATTATGAGCAAAGGTACTGGTTATCGATTGACTATTTCAAACAGCAATTTAAATGTGAGAAAACAACTATCAGAAGATATTAATAAATTTATTCTAAATGTTGCAATTAAATATAATTTACCTACTCAGGCTTTTAAAGAATATGGTTTTCATGTCCTCAAGGACTTAATGAATTTTAATTTTAGAACAAAAAATGAAGATTGTTATAGAAAAATTAAGGGACCAATAGAAAACTTACAAAAACACTTTGTGGTCGTTTATGTAGATAAAGTACCAGGAAATTATGCAATTATATGTAAATATTATTATAGTAAATTAATAAATGATCATATACAAAATAATAATGCATATGATGTAAGTAAATTTAGTATGAAAGAAATTAACAACAGATTATTTGCATTTGGTAAACAATTAAATATTTCTAGCAATAAAATTATATATCCCCATATATTTCTGACTCCTAAATTTCATAAGAATCCAATCAAATTCCGCAGTGTAACAAATGGGTTCAATACTTATATATCAAAATCGGGAAGAATTTTACAGACCATATTACAAGATACAATAGACAAATTTAAGGATACTTCTATTATAAAAAACAGCCATGATGTAATAAAGAAAGTTGATCAACAAGAGGTATTTTCTGTGTGTATGGGTTCGATTTCGAGGATTTATTTAACTCCATTAAAATAGAAGATATAATTCAGGTACTTTCAGTTGCATATGAGAAATATGATTTGAATAATTACATTAGTTCTGAAAAGTTCAATACACTTATTCGTTTTGTTATACAGGAGAACTTCATTATTTTTTAGAACAAACTTTATAAACAAATCAAAGGATTGCCTCAGGGTGGCCCGGCTAGTAATAGTCTCGCTAACCTGTATTTACACCATTATGAAATAGTTCGAAGAAAGGAACCCTTTTGCCTCTTGTTAAGATACATAGATGATTTAATTGTTATAGGTCATGATAGAGAATTTAAACCTAACATTAATTTTTATCCGGAATACCTAAAATTAATACAGACGAATTTTAACTCAAACAAAGTTGAATTTTTGGATTTGGATTTAACTATTATTGACAACAAATTATATAGCAATATATATGATAAAAGGGAAGCATTTAAATTCAATGTCATAAAGATACCAAACTTCAATAGTTGTCTTCATATATCTGTATTTAGAAATATAATTTTAAATTTTCTGTTGAGAAATAATAATTTAACAACGCACAATATTGATAGATTCAAAAATATCCAGAAATTTATATTAATGTGCATACAAAATGATTATCCCATCAATTTCCTGAGAAAATATATAGATCAGAAATATTTCTTAAAAATATTTTTAAACTCGTAAATGCACAAATCCACCACACAACATTAGGTCCACAAAAGTCAGCTTGTTAGTGGTCCAGCTGTGAAGAATTTGTGCATTCCACACACATGTTACATTTTAATATACATTCCACACACAGGTTACATTTTAATACACACACAATTAAAACAATATTTACACGACTATATATACACTTTAAAATTATTTCTTACCAGTTAAACATTTATGTCCAATCAGACATTTATGACCAATCAATCAAGCAAGTCTTTTGCATGTGATATGGTTTGCATCTGATGACAAGTGGTCATACTCTGGTGTTGGATCAAGAATCGATTGGATTGACATGGTTGGATGTTATGAACAAAATATGTGTATTTGATATATTAAAAATGAAATGTCGTGCAATAAGAAATGGATCATATTCTTGATGGGATACTGTTTGGTGAGTCTTTAATGGTTTACTCTATTCATTTGTGAATATACTGTGTTTTTAATGGGAACATTCGGTTTTAGAATTTTTAGTTTGAACTTTCAGATTTTTTATCTTGAACTTTCGGATTTCGGATTTTTAACTTGAACTTTCGGATTTTTTAATTGAACTTTCGATTTTTTAACTTGAACTTTCGGATTATTTAACAACTTTCGTTATTTATACTTTCGGATTATTTTAACTTGAACTTTCGGATTATTTAACTTGAACTTTCGGATTATTTAACTTGAACTTTCGGATTTTTTAACTTGAACTTTCGGATTTTTTAACTTGAACTTTCGGATTTTTTAACTTGAACTTTCGGATTTTTAACTTGAACTTTCGGATTTTTTAACTTGAACTTTCGGATTTTTAACTTGAACTTTCGGATTTTTTTAACTTGAACTTTCGGAGTTTTTAACTTGAACTTTCTGATTTTTAACTTGAACTTTCTGATTTTTTAACTTGAACTTTCGGATTTTTTAACTTGAACTTTCTGATTTTTTAACTTGAACTTTCTGATTTTTTAACTTTCTGATTTTTTAACTTGAACTTTCTGATTTTTTAACTTGAACTTTCGGATTTTTTAACTTGAACTTTCGGATTTTTAACTTGAACTTTCTGATTTTTTAACTTGAACTTTCGGATTTTTAACTTGAACTTTCGGATTTTTAACTTGAACTTTCGGATTTTTAACTTGAACTTTCGGATTTTTTAACTTTCGGATTTTTTAACTTGAACTTTCGGATTTTTTAACTGGAACTTTCGGATCAGGAATTTATTTTTTCTACCTTTACAACTATTTTAAAGATGTGTGCATAATCTTGGAAGTTTGAGGGTTCACTTATATTATGTACTAAATTGTTTTTAAATTTTAATATTGCAATATCTTTCGGAATGTGATGGCGAATAGTTTTATTTTCAAGTATAATGATTTAATTTTAACTTTTTAATTTTTTT
Organism: Trichonephila clavipes; assembly: GCA_019973935.1. Taxonomy (NCBI): domain Eukaryota; kingdom Metazoa; phylum Arthropoda; class Arachnida; order Araneae; family Nephilidae; genus Trichonephila; species Trichonephila clavipes. The sequence continues at coordinate 112,060 of BMAU01018046.1, read as the reverse complement.
TTTTCTGAAATTTGAAAATTTTTAAAATTAAATTACCAAGTTGCAATAGGGGAAGGTTGGCGCCATCAAACTAGTTTAACCCCACTTATCGGTCCTAAGTCCGAGATTGCACTTGGATATTTTATAAATTTTTATTTTATTTTATAAATTTTTAATTTTGTTTGAAAATGATGGAACATTATCTTTTATATTCGCCATTGATATTCTGAAGTGTTTTGGTATTTTGGGATTCATATATTTCAATTTTTAAATTGATAATTGTGATTGTTTTTATATATTTAATATATATATATATATATATATATATATATATATATATATATATAATTTATTAATACCAACCTTTTTATTTGCTACAACGTACACATTTTAAATCAAAAATGGATAATATAGAAGAGCAGAACTTGGAAAAACAGTCGTTGAAAACTTGCAAACCATTAAAAACACTTATCGATTTTATTAAGTACTGTTATTTATATATACACACGATAGAAAATGAATGCAAGTTATAAGTAAGAATATGTATTTATATATATAATGTCTTTATTTTACATTACAGTTAATCAATCTCTAACTCTTTGAACATACATTAAAGAAACACACACACACACATTTCAATATTTCTTCGCTTCCCGAAAAAAAGTTTTAAAAATTGCTTTTTATGGAATTTTAGACATCTGAACTCACTTTAAAAAAACTTCGGCGACAAATGTCCTTAAAAAACTATAATTATTATTTTACATCACTTTTTCCATGAAATTTTTCTTTTACTCTGATGGTAATTACCAACTCAAACACTGATTGCAGTTTTCAGCACTTGGAACAAAGTTTTCTTCAAGGTATTTTTCTATCTTGATTACAATGGGGGGAGGGATTTTTTTCCTTGTTCACAGTCAAAATTTCTATGGCTTTTTTTTTTCATCAACAAATAAGAGATTTTCTGTGGTTTCTCCGATAATTAGTGAGAAAAGATTTTACATACTTATACAGAAATTTCCATTTTTCGATAAATGGAGTAGGAAAAAATAGGAAACAGCATACTAGGAAAATGGAGGAAAATATTCATAACTACTTATTTCTTTTGTTTAATCTGTCCTCACATTTACTTATAGAACTTTTTTAAAGAAAAAAATGAAAAGAAAGAAAGAAAAATTCGTTATACAAGTACAAAAAAGGCTTAGCTTCCGAAATGCTCCAAACTTTTTCCTCGTTGTTGTTAAAAATATTTGCAACATCATTTTGAAAATTAAAATACCTTTATAAACATTGAACAACAGTGATTTTTCAGAAATGGTCCTTATTTCTTTTTGTTACTGCAGAAAAAAAGTTTCTTTTTCTAAAACTATGTAACAAAATAGCACTTTCTTATCCCTTTTCTTCCTGTGCGACGTGGTACATAGTGCGAAATAAATAAAATGTTTTAACATACACTCATTGCCACACCAAGAAAGAGTTGTCAGAAAAAAAATGAAATTCTGCATACATAAGTACAACGCTTATGTAAGCAAGTGATTACAAAATCAAAGCAAAATTATCATTTTATGTAGGAAACATTAGAAATGAATGAAGGTTTTAGTACCAACGTTTGGACTACACCTCTAGCATGAATGCATGATGTGATGCAGTCCTGTGTTGAGACATACAAGTCGCGTATGGTGTCATGTGACATATACTGTAAACACGATCCTGATTCGACCAAACTCGTAGGCTGTCCAACTTACCGTTTTTAATCATCCCAGATATGCTCATTTGGTAACAAATCTGGGAATCGAGCCGGCCAGAGAAGGGTGAAAAGTGACGGAGGCAGTCCTGTGAAACCATTGCTGTATGTGGGTTATTACTGCTATGTTGTAAAAGGGCTCTTGGAAGCTTTGCCATGAGTGACAACGCATGTGGTTAAAGAATGTCACAAACGTATCTCTGGGTTGTCTTGGTACCGTGTATAACTATCAGAGATGACCATGTTGTATGAGATAGTACTCCATATACAATCACACCAGTTCTTGGAGTGTTTGTCGCTGTACAGGGAAGGCAGGATTGAGACATTACCCTCGGGGCCGCTACACACGTCCACGACAGTCATCACCTCCCAAATTGAATCTGGATTCGTCATGAAGGCGACCTGATTCCATAAGACTAATCCCTCCGAGAGCAACACCACTCCAAACGGAGGCGAAAGTGAGTGGGTGTCAATTGCAAGTGTTGTACACGTAATGTGCGCCGTGAAAACAACTGTCCTTTGCCAGGTGCCTTGAGATGGAACGGATTGAAACAGAGTCACTTAGTGAAGGTGCTATCTACATATGGTTGGTGGACAATGAGACAGCTTGCGCTAAGCATGCGTATCGTATGATATAAAGGCCTTCAACTATTAGTTTATCGATGACGTCCTGGGCCTGGTCACCGTGTCACAGACCTTTCTCTTAACCCAGGGGTTCTCAAACTTTCAATACTCGTCACCTAATATTCAATCAGAATTTTCATCGTGCCTCCCTCCATACTATAACAAAGTATTGAATACAATTATATACGATACTTTGATGCTAAAGCTACAATTTGATTTAAATCTTTTAAGCTCCACCCACACATACATACTTCTCGCTTAGTTAAACCGTTAATTTCCCTGACGTATATATACGTCTGTTAAAAGTACGATCTTTTCTGAGCACTGCTATCCATAAAATCATTCTGAAGGCTTTGGTATGCAATAAAGGGACAATTTTTGTGAAGGATGTACTTGTTTCAGAGGATTTGCTTATGTATTCCTTCTCCCCCCAACGCTTCATATAAGCACGCATGCGTGGAAAACGGTGGCATTGGGGAGCGAATTGCATAACTTTTAATCGGCAGTTAAGGGATTCATTATAAACCGCACTAATTATCAAGATAAGTATTAATTTTTGCATATAGTTTTATATAAGACAAGCCCATGGGGTCACTGGTAATTATTGTACTTGTCCTTAACTTAGTATTGTCAAATTAATTATGAGATACATTGTGCAGTACTGATACTTTAATAAGTGTATCATATCAGTGTAATTGTGTATTCTATTTTTTATTATGCCAGAATGTATTTTTTGCTTGTTTACTTTCAGTAAATTAATAATTTATTTTTAAATAATCTTTTGTTTTCGACTTTTCAATATGCTCGCACCCCCTTCGTACAGTTATCACGCCCCCAAGGAGGGCACGCCCCACAGTTTGAGAAGCGCTGTCTTAAACACTTGTCCCAACACCTCCCAACACCATAATGACTTATATATACAGTAAAGTCATAATGACTTATATATATATATAGGTGACGAGGTACTCACCGCGCTGACCATATGGTTTCTAACATCGCTATTATTCATTGTCTCTTGAACTGTAACAGCTGCTCATATTGTCTCCAATGGCGGCTTAATGGCAAATCTAGCTAAGAAGCGTACCCTTGAAACAGGTTAAATACAGCAAGCAAGCTCTGCTTACCTGTTTCGTAATCCAAGGAGAACGAGATTAGTGCCCTCTGGTGGCTTTACGTAATGCGCAATCACGTTACATTTCTAACCCTTTACAAATCTCTCTGACTCGTGTGCCAAGTTTCGTTCTTACTTCTTGAGGAGCAAAATTTTAGGGCAATAAGTATATATTAACGTGGCAAGAGTTGTGCGCTGTGACTGCAATTTATTTTTCCTAACGATGCATCTGTTGCGTATGGACTTAATACCTTTGTGTAAGAATATTTACCTTGTGAGACCCCGCACAAGATTCTAATAAAATTATGAAGTTCTCATTATGTATGTTCAATTGTACACATTCCATTAAAGGAATTTAACGATTTCAGTATAAACAAATAAAACCTATTTTTTTAAAAAAAAAAAGATCTTATAAATGAAATTTTGTAGAAAAATATTATCTACAGCTTTTTGGTCAGTTTTAAAAAACTGCCTTCATTATACTAGGCATGTTCGAACGGGTTTTTTTTACTGCAACCGCAGCGGTAAGATAGCAGTTCATCGCTTGCACACGCGTGTTTCTAGTTAAAGGGCTAAATTTTTGTGACGTCATAATCACATGGTAATAACATCCACGTTTTTCTAGCCAATTATTTCAAAAACTCATGTGACGTCACGATAAAAGCAATCATGTGTTTTCAGCATTCATCAATTTATGTGCTTCAGTGCTGCCAACTTTTGCTCTTTTTGCATAAAATTTATCTTAAAAAGTACATAAAATTTATCTTAAAAAGTATCTTAAAGTACAAAGTGATTTACATCCTTGTCCGCAATAATAACGTGCATAGGTATACAAAATGCATTTTATTTAAAATTACATGCATTAAATAAGATATTTTTTTATTGGAAAAACTTTTTGAAAAAAAAATTCCCATATTATTTTAACATTCACGACATTAACACAACATTTTAACATTATTAACCAATCACAAAATTTGAAAAATTTATCTAATCCTTACAAACAGAACAACAAGTATAGGGTGTTTTTTTAGAGGTATAGAACTTTAAATTGCAATAAAACAACGATGTATTATTCGATTGACATGATTTTTTTTATTCGAAAGATAATTTTGTGGCATTACATTTTAAATATGATCAAGCAAGGCGTAGATTCGTTGAATGGGCCCAAAACGAGACTGCCGTTGTTCCCGATTTTCATAAGCGAATTTTGTTTAGCGATGAAGCGCACTTCTGGTTGAATGGCTACGTCAACAAACAAAACTGCCGCATTTGGAGTGAAGCTAATCCACAAGTGTATGTCGAAACACCGTTACATCCAGAAAAACTGACTGTCTGGTGCGCTTTATGGGCTGGTGGAATCATTGGTCCGTACTTCTTCAAAAACGATGAAGGCCACAACGTTACAGTCAATGGTGAGCGGTATAGAGCCATGATTACTAACTTTTTCATTCCTGAATTGAACAATCATGATGTCCAGGAGCTGTGGTTCCAACAAGACGGCGCAACATGTCACACAGCTCGTGCCACAATCGATTTATTGAAAGACACGTTTGGTGACCGCCTAATTTCACGTTTTGGACCTGTGAATTGGCCTCCAAGATCTTGTGATTTAACACTGCTAGACTATTTTTGTGGGGCTATGTAAAGTCATTGTTCTATGTGGATAAGCCACAAACGCTTGACCATTTGGAAGACAACATTCGTCGTGTTATTGCCGATATACGGCCACAAATGTTGGAAAAAGTCATCGAAAGTCTGACGTCCAGATTGGACTACATCCGAGCCAGCCGTGGCAGTCCTATGCCAGAAATCATATTTAAAATGTAATGCCCCAAGATTATCTTTCGAATAAAAAAAATCATGTCAATCGAATTATACATCGTTGCTTTATTGCAATTTAAAGTTCTATACCTTTAAAAAAACACCCTTTACAATTAGTTTAATGTCTATTTTGAATTCAATGGAGAACACGTGTTTGTCTTTATCATGTGACCGTCGTAAGTTGAGCCCATTTTCAGTCCAGTGACGCCATTACAACCGAATTGTGATGTTTTTACAAATGTTAGTGAACGTTCAAAATGTTCAAACTGCTTGCCGATTCCGCCGACTAGGAAGTGCATTCCGTAATCCTTTCTTTTTTTTAAGCATGGAATATTAAGCCAGTTCAAATTCATCATAAAAATTTATGATTTATGTTAAAAAAGTAATAAGTGAGAGTGAGGGGAGAAAGTGCGTTCGACAGTTTAATGATGGGCGCACCCATGATCATGACAAACCCCAGTGTGAGCGGTCTTTGGTTATGAATGATAGTTTGGTTGAAAAACTGAACGAGAAACTTTTTGAAAACGAATGGTTTATAATAGGATTGCTTGTGATGAGTTTCCTGAAACCGCTGTTCTGCAGTGGCACTCTTCACTGGAGGTATCTTTCTTTGAAGACGGTATAGACAATTTGGTTTCACGATATGACAAATGTGTAAACAATGGTGGTAAATATGTAGAAAAATAGTTTCTGACATGCCCTTTCATGTAAATATAAATTTTGTTTCGAAAAACGGTTCTATCTATCTACATCTATCTATCTCTATCTATCTATCTATCTCTATCTATCTATCTCTATCTATCTATCTCTATATATCTATGTAATTATATTTATCTATCTACATCTATCTATTTCTATATCTATCTATCTAATTATATCTATCTATCTACATCTACCTGTTTCTATATCTATCTATCTAATTATATCTATCTATTTACATCTATCTATTTCTATATCTATCTATCTTCGTCTATCTATTTCTATCTATTTCTATCTATATCTATCTATTTCTTTCTATATCTCTCTATATCTATCTATCTATATCTATCTATCTATATCTATCTATCTATATCTATCTATATTTATCTATCTATATCTATCTATATCTATCTATCTATATCTATCTATCTATATCTATCTATTTCTATCTATATATTTCTATCTATATCTATCTATTATATCTATCTATATTACATCTATATCTATCTATCTATATCTATCTATATCTATCTATCTATATCTATCTATCTATATCTATCTATATCTATCTATATCTATCTATCTATATCTATCTATATCTATCTATATCTATCTATCTATATCTATCTATATCTATATATCTATCTATATCTATCTATATCTATCTATATCTATCTATATCTATCTATATCTATCTATATCTATCTATATCTATCTATCTATCTATCTATCTATATCTATCTATATCTATCTATCTATATCTATCTATCTATATCTATCTATCTATCTATCTATCTATCTATCTATATCTATCTATATCTATCTATATCTATCTATATCTATCTATATCTATCTATCTATCTATCTATCTCTATCTATCTATCTATCTCTCTATCTATATCTATCTATCTATATCTATCTATATCTATCTATCTATATCTATCTATCTATATCTATCTATCTATATCTATCTATCTATATCTATCTATCTATATCTATCTATCTATATCTATCTATCTATCTATCTATCTATCTATCTATCTATCTATCTATCTATCTATATATCTATCTATCTATCTATCTATATCTATATATCTATATCTATATATCTATATCTATCAATATATATTTATCTATCTATCTATATCTGTCTATAAATATTTATCTAGCTATCTATCTATTTCTGTCTATAAATATTTATCTAGCTATCTATCTATTTCTGTCTATATATATTTATCTAGCTATCTAGCTATATTTGCCTATATATTTTTTCTAGCTAAGTAAGATGCTAAATATTGCCGTGATTTAATTTTGCTGACAGTACCAGAGCCAAAATGATACTCAAAAGATTTTTTACGTGCTACATAATCATATGACATGCGTGCTTTAGATTTTCACAACCAAAAAACCTACCGACTCTCGCCGGGATCGAATCCGCAACCTCGGGCTTACAAAGTGTGTATGTTACCTCTAAGCCAATGAGCTACCACGAACTTCCTATCTTATATTTTTTGCGCAAAATTTTTCTCTTAAAGATGAGGGCCAGTTCAACGAAAAATTTTACATTTATCAACAACTGCAAAATATGTGTTTACATTTTTACAAAATTTATTCTTAATTTAATTAACTATTACTTTGAAATTTTCCTTTTTTTTTCGTATCTTTTAAAATTTTAAAAGGTGTCTGTTCTTTTAAATATTTATGTACCCGTTCAGAGTATTTTTTTAAAAAAAAATTGCATACTATATATATAAAACATTATAAATACTTTTTTAGGAATAAATACCAATGGGTATTAAACTTAAACTACAGTAAAGTTTGAAATGAATTATCTTAGTTTTACAAAAATCACAATTGTAAATGATATTTTAGCATTTTTTTTAAAAAAATTAAGTAGTTAAAAAAAAGTAACAAAACTTATATCATTAAAAGTAGTTCTAAATTAAATTACATACATTTATCTAAAGAATTCTTCAAACTTTTAATATTTTATTAATGTATAATAATTTTAGAGTTTATCTCAAATAGGCACAACAAATGCGACATATTTATGAGGCTGTTTAGTGAAATAACAGGCAATAACTCAAAAAATATTCATACAGTAAAGATTATTTAGGTACTTTCCCTATAAAAATAAAATTAATATCCGGCTCAAAAAGTTTAATACAAGTCCATTAATAATGCATTGAGTAATCAGACTTACCGTGATAGGATTTGAAAAATTTAAATGTCCACTTCTGGTAGATTAAAAGCCCATTTCCATTTTTTCCAATTTTCTCTAAGTTATTGTGATAATTATCTGTATCTAATGTACAGACAAAACAATCTATGTTTTGTAAAGCCAAGCGTTTGATTAATGTATAATGTCAAATATATAAATTTTATATATTATAATCAAGTAATATAAAAAATTAAGTCAATTCCTACTTAGGTGAACAAAGAAAAGTTTTATTTTAGTTACTTTATATATTATAAATAGTTACAATTAAGATAAATATAGACATATGTCGCAGGGAAACGATGAAATTAGGGCTTTCGTCAAATCCGTAAAGGACATAATCAATTCAAGCAAGATGTTACAATAACGTCTCTTTGATGTCTTTTCCCTGTTGTAAGTAAGTAAATTAGTTAAACCCCCGAACTGTTTTAGTGAAATGATGAAATGAAAAAAATATGGCACGTTTTTGGTGCTAGGGGACCGATATTTGAGGGATCGTAATAACTTTTGTTATGGCTAGGATCTGCTGGGACGCATCCCCCCCCGGTGCATTCCCACCCCCTCTACAGCTTTTTGGCCAATATCTCGACACCCGAGCCTCACAGTCCATTCGGACCTGGCTCATTCAATCCCTCCCTAACTGCTCTTCCACTTATTATAATTTCATGCTTATAGGGCTAATCCTTACATAGTTATTAATTGTGTGTTTTAAACTTTTTTGTATAAACTTTTAAAATTTATTTAAATCCACAATACCTTGGCTCCTGTTTGAGTCTCGGACTTGAGATTTTAACCAACTATTCCACTCGTCGAGACCCATCCAGTCATATATTTGATTCCCATTATGTAGGCATCGGGAGGGCTTAAGCACTAAAATATCAGGCTCCCATGTCAATCCTATGGGGTCTGAAACAATTTCACCCCCTCCCCCTAAGGAATTGAGCTTGGGACTTGATTTTTGGAGGTTCACCATATTTTCGTGTATGCTCGAGCTTTACGTGGAATTGGCCCCCTCCGGTGCTCCCCCCTTACAGGGCATCCCCATTAATAACTCGAATCCTGTGCTACCTTGGTCGACCGCACCGGCTAGATTCGATTGTTCTCCCTATGAGCTCTTCAAATATGTAATTTCATCCCAATAGCCCCCTTCCTTCCCCCATTTCACGTTTTTAAACAATTTTAAAATTTAAAAAATTTTGAAATTCCCCATAGCACCGAGGATTTTTGAACTGAATGGTTCGGAAGTGCAAGGACACGACCTCCCAGGTGTCTCCCCCTTCCCTGGACAGCATTTTGCCAATGCAAATCCTGACAAGCTCATTTCATCATTTCACTGAAACAGTTTAGGCTTTGAAAAAAATCACTTACTTTCCTCATAGAAATGACATTGAAGAGACGTTATTTTAAAATATTGGCAAACTGCTGTCCAACGGGGAGGGGGAACACTTGTTAGTTCGAGTCCTTGTACTTCCGAACCATTCAGGTCAAAAATTCATGTACACGACTAATGATTTTCGTTTCTAAATATGCTGTTGGACTTTTATTTTTGTTACTATTTATTCATATTTAATTTAATTAATAAATTAACATTTGAAAAAACTGTATGAACATCATGTGTTATTCACCACTAGTTTAAAAATTTGTATTTGAACCTGAATGGATAAATAGAAAATATTTATTAACAATTCAAAATATGAATTGAATATATTGAATATATAAATATATATGTAACGTCGTTGACCGGTGTTGGTTGTTTCTGAATAAGCGGAGAACTTATGATTTCATTTTCCTCTTCTTTATTTTCACATGAAACATCAAAGGCGTTACGACAACACAATAAGCTTACGAACACACAAAGACATAAAGGATAAACGAAATGCAGCTATTTGAGCATTTTCAAGACGACGAGCTGAAGACAAAACGCAAACTGCGACGATTACATGTTGAAAGTGAATAGACAAAGAGCAAACACACAACGCGCGGCAGCCAGCTGGCTGCATGATTACAGACCGAAGAGAGCGGGCTTTCCAAATACATCAGCATCTATACCCGGTAGTGAAGACCACGTGACTATTTTGTAATAAGAACTCTGTTTGGTTAAAATGAACGGGATAGGGATTTCTGATACTAGTTGATTACGATTAAGATTGAGGCATTTGTTTTGAACCAAAAACTTAAAGTTTGTTTAAATATTAATAAAAGAGTTAATTAAAAGGAGTCTAGAGGGATTTATTACATTTATATATATATATATATATATATATATATATATATATATATATATATATAGGGAGAGAGTGAGCTAATAGTAGGAATTCAAAAAAAATGTGTGCTTTGATCGAAAGTGGACATTTCAACGTGTCTGAATATCTTCAAACAGATGCTCTTAAACTGCGGTCCGCAGACCACCGTGGTTCCCAACGATTTTTCAGGGGGTCTAGAAGATCTGCTATCAGCCTTTAAGATTTCCCTCTTTTACAGACTCGAGCAAAAATTGAAATATGTACCATCCTAGACTAGATTACTAAATTGCCCTAATGAAAGAACTCGCGACTGGAACATTTATTTCTATCAAAAATATTAATTCAGTTTTTTTATTGTTTGGATCTACATAGTCGAGTTATCCACGAAAGCGCTGAAAGATTCTAAACTAAGATTTTTTGAAAAATTCACATTATATTCTGAGTTATGATCAATTGAAGTAGTATCAGATGTTGTTTTTATTAGTATATCTCAATCTTGATGTATTAAATTGTGAATAAATTCACTTCTAAAAAATATATTTCAAAAATCCTAGTTCAGGCTCTGTATAGACATGATAGAAAAATAGAATCATAGCTCTATATACAAAATAATATGTTATTATAAAAGCATTTTCCATAACAGGAGAATGTTTTGAAAATATGTCGTTTTTCTTCATTTTTTGCCAAAGAACTGAGTTTAAATAATTTTTCTCTTTTAATAACATTCTTAAAACAGTTTTACTTGTACATTCGAATTCAGGGGATATTAGGTATAAAAAAAACGAAAAGAAATTCACTTAGGCGATTTTTCAAAACCACATTCGGAATGCAGTCGAATGCCTTAAAATCTTATTTTAAAATGCAAATGTCCTTTTTTAAAAGAGTTTCATTTCAAAGTAAAACTGTAACGTTTAATTTGTTATTCATTTTAAAGTATAAATATATCTCAAAGAATTCGAGTAAACTATTTCGAATGTCGGCTGGATTTTTTATTTTTTTTTCAATTTTTTACTCAAAATATGTCGAAGCAAAGCTCATTTCACTTCCTACAATACTTTTAAACATTTCCTCTCGGTCAAGAAAAAGTGACTTATACTTTGTGCTATCATTCGGAGAAAACAAAGTTCTGTTTATTTTTGAGAAAACAGTAAAAAGTATCTCTCTAACAGAGATACGAAAGATCCAGATACTTTTCAATTTGATGCGACCCAAATAAAAGGGTAATAAAAGACGCCGTTGAAGAGCTGTTGAATTTCGGGGGTTTGTTTTTTCTTACGTTGTAGCATATTTTTTGAGATTCGGGATAAAATTTCAAATAGAAAACGTTCACTTTTATGTGTAGGCTGATCCTTGCGTAGTTTAGGTATATTATCGTCGAATATTTGAAGATCGTGTGTGAGTAGTTCTCAAATGCTTCAGATTCCTTTTATTCGAAAGAATTTTTAAATTGTTTCGCAGAATGTCAAGGCTTTTGTTGCTGTTGTTGTTTATTTACTTCATGTTCTAGCATTTTTGGAGAAAGTAATCAAGTAAACACACACAAAAAAATAAAATGGTTGAAACTAATATCAGTGAATTCTTTTTTTCTATAATATTTGTTTCTTATTCTTTAATTTTATTTCATGTTTCAGGCATCTTTTTTCTCCTGTGATGAATGTTAAATAATGGAAAGAATAAAAACATTAATTTTCTAATTCTTTAGAGAAGATAAAACGCAAATGTTTCTCATACCGAAAATATTACCCCAGGTTCAGCGACATAAAATAAAAATATAAAGTGATTTTTAAAAAACAAATTGGAATTATACTTTGATATCCGCCTGGTGGCGTTTATTTTCAAGTGATATGGAATCCAAGATGGCGGCCTAGCTGGAACAAATAATCAGGAAAATAATTTTAAAGAACTACTGTAAAATATATTTATAAATATAATTCAAACAAAAAATAAAAGAATATGTTGAAAATAAAAAATAATCAATAATAAATATCATATAATAATAATTATTTATAATAACAATAATAATGTAATATATAATAATAACAATATAATATAATATAATAAATATTATTATACACAGTGGACCATGAAAGTGTTCGTACACTTGCAATTTTTTATAAAACAAAAAATAAAAGAATATGTTGAAAATAAAAAATAATCAATAATAAATATCATATAATAATAATTATTTATAATAACAATAATAATGTAATATATAATAATAACAATATAATATAATAAATATTATTATACAGTGGACCATGAAAGTGTTCGTACACTTGCAATTTTTTATAAAATTTAATGTTTTCGACTAATAAAAATTAATATATTGTAATCGTAATTTTTTTATGATATCTGCAACTTGTTCTTAATGGAATGACGTAATAATTTTTTAAAAAATAGTATAACTATTATTTTTAAAAATTAATAATCCCAAACAGCTAATAAAAGGTTACGCTACAAAAGTCTTACTACACTTTACAAAAATCTCAACATAGCTTCAAATATTATATTTCTTTCTTGATTGGTTGTTTAATAGGATATCTTTTAATGTTGGCAATAACTTTTAAGCGTCTTGGTATAGATTGAATCAGTTTTTTGTAACTTCTGCATCGATTTTCCACCATGCTTCTGTAATTATTGTTTTTAATTATGTGTTTATGTGTTATGTTTTCTTTTTTTAATCAAATTCTCACCAGATATATTCTACAGGGCTAAATAAAGTAATTGAGGAGTTATTTTAAAAATTTGGGGACAGTTATAGAAACACCAGCGGTCAACATTGAGAGCAGTGTGCTTGGCATCATTAACCAAATAAAAAATGAAGTCGTCTCCAATATCCAAATTTTGCCAAGTAATTTAACATTTATCTTTAAAATATTTAAAAAGAGCTCATGATTCACAATATTATAAAAAAATACCAAATTTATTTAGCCCTGTAGAACATATCTGGTGAGAATTTGATTAAAAAAAGAAAACATAACACATAATTAAAAACAATAATCACAGAAGCATGTTGGAAAATCGATGCAGAAATTACAAAAAACTGATTAAATCTATAGCAAGACGTTTAAAAGTTATTACGAACACTAAAAAATATCCTATTAAGCAATAAATTAAGAAAGAAGTACAATATTTAAAGCTATGCTGAGATTTTTACAAAGGGTATGAAGACTTTTGTGGCGTAATATTTCAGTAGCTTTTTGATTATTAATTTTTAAAAACAATAGTTATACTATTTTTAAAAAATTTGATTACGTCATTTCATTAAAAACAAGTAGCGGTTGTCATAAAGAAATTACAATTCCGAAATATTAATTTTTATTAGTAGAAAACATTAAATGTTATAGGAATTTTAAAGTGTACGAACACTTTTGTGGTCCACTTTATATAATAATAGTTATGAAGTATATAATAATAAACCATATAATATAATGTAATAAATATTATTATGTATAATAATAATTATGTAACATATAATAACACCAAAAAATATAATGTAATAAATATTATTATATATAATAACAATTGTTTTATATATATAATTATATATTAAAATAAATCAATAATGAATATCAATTAATAATTGCTGATAACCTGTTTTTTTTAATGTGAGTTCTTTTAATGACTTTCATCGTACAAGGAACGTTTAAAATGCCTTATTCAAAAGTAAAATTAAGAGAAAAGGCGTCTTTTACCCTCTTATTCTTTTTTAAAAAAACCTGCAACTCACCAATGATATTAGAAACATAGATATTCGAAAATAGCACACAATACAGCAGCTTAAAGAATAATTGCATTAAAAATGGTTAAATTTTTAAAGAAATCGAATTAAAATCATCTGAAACTAATAGGGTTACTACGGGGAAAAAACTAATAAAAATTAAGTGTAATATGCGTTATCCCCATGACAACCACATTATTAAACGATAAAAATATCATGGTAACCATATTGTAATGTTATCGCCTATTTTGGCGAGCATAAACAACAACTTAGTGCATATCACTACGTTATCAAATTAGCACCAACAAATTTATGGTTGCCAATGGTGAAAATTTATTCATTTTATCAATGAATGATGAAAAAATGTTTCAGAAATTTTTTTAATACTTCAAGTTTTTTAAAAAAGAAGTTTGTATAAGTCGGAAAATAATATCTTAATTAATAATTTCTATTAAATATCTATATTAAAAATATTAAACAATTTAAGGCAAAAAATAAATGCAAGAAAATTATGTAACGATAAGATATTTTATATTATTTTCATAAGTATAACTTTACAGTCGCACATATGAATGTGTGTGTACTGAAATATTTTGATACTGAATAATCTTTTTATTTTATGAAAAATAAAATGTTTCCAATCAGCAAATAAAGTTAAAAGCATATTTTTTAATCAGTTTGATGACACAGATGTATCAAACACATAATAAAAACGATTGCATTAATTTGAAAATCAAATTTTTCTTATCCGTTTTATTTAAAAAAAATCATTTTCATAAAATTTATGCTAAGCACTCAAATAAAGGGTGTTTTTTAGAGGTATAGAACTTTAAATTGCAATAAAACAACGATGTATTGTATTATTCGATTGACATGAATTTTTTTTTATTCGAAAGATAATCTTGTGGCATTACATTTTAAATATGATTTCTGGCATAGGACTGCCACGGCTGGCTCGGATGTAGTCCAATCTGGACGTCCAATTTTCGATGACTTTTTCCAACATTTGTGGCGGTATATCGGCAATAACACGGCGAATGTTGTCTTTCAAATGGTCAAGCGTTTGTGGCTTATCCGCATAGACCAATGACTTTACATAGCCCCACAGAAAAAAGTCTAGCGGTGTTAAATCACAAGATCTTGGAGGCCAATTCACAGGTCCGAAACGTGAAATTAGGCGGTCCCCAAACGTGTCTTTCAATAAATCGATTGTGGCACGAGCTGTGTGACATGTTGCACCGTCTTGTTGGAACCACAGCTCCTGGACATCATGACTGTTCGATTCAGGAATGAAAAAGTTAGTAATCATGGCTCTATACCGATCACCATTGACTGTAACGTTGTGGCCTTCATCGTTTTTGAAGAAGTACGGACCAATGATTCCACCAGCCCATAAAGCGCACCAAACAGTCAGTTTTTCTGGATGTAACGGTGTTTCGACATACACTGTGGAAGCTCCAAATGCGGCAGTTTTGTTTGTTGACGTAGCCATTCAACCAGAAGTGCGCTTCATCGCTAAACAAAATTCGCTTATGAAAATCGGGAACAACGGCAATCTCGTTTTGGGCCCATTCGACGAATCTACGCCTTGCTTGATGATCGTTTTGATGAATTGCCAAACCAAACTGAGAATAAATCACTTGACAGCTGTTCAATCGGTCACCATCTTAGAAAGTAATGCCAACTTATACTTCTATACCTGGAAAAAACACTCTTTATATGAATAATAATAAAGTATTTCTGTCTTTAACTCATCAATTAATTCAACAGTAACAGATAATTCGATTTTCAAGTTTTCCTAAATTCCATACGAGAAAATTATCTCAGTTATCTCATATTAAATTTCTCGATTAAAAATACATCACTCATTCTTACCATAAAACTACCCTTGAATTGTTAAAATTTCCAGATAGCATTTTACTTTGAGTGTTTTGCCATTTTCATCAGTTTTTCACAATCAATGATGCGCTATTGCATATCGCATCGATTTCCTTTATAATCCATTAATTAACTTTTATTTTTGTATATTGAAATGTGCAGGGTTTTTTTTTTGGGGGTTCTTTTTTAGTTGCTTCTTTCTTTTTTAAAGAAATCAACTCTATTTATGCTAGATATCCACACAAAAAATATTAGTTATTCCTGAGAGATCAGAATTTGCCTGTAATGAATTGTCTCGTGGAATATTATATGGACCTTTGCATGATGAAATCATTTCCTTATTTCAATTCATGAACAAAGAAATAAGCCATAGATCAGCGTTTTTTTAAACTCTGGATCGCCGCGGACCCCCTTTATGTATCAGCCTGATATGGAGGACACTCGAAATTTCGAACTCCCATCGCTGCCTCCTAACACATAACTGAGTGATTTCAAGTTTCTCAGTTAGGAGAGGGGGGTGCCAGCTCAAGTGTCGTCCACGTCACTTGACCATGGTTCAAAATTACGTGGTCCGTCGCCAAAAGCCCTCGTGTAGCTGAACAGTGCGACGCTAATATTCAATCAATCAATCAATTCAAGTATCTCAATAGCAGGATCGTTTTGCCAATTAGACGCACTAGACACATGCCTAAGGTACAAAAGATTTAGGGGTGCAAAAAATAGAGGGCGAAAAAAGAGAAAAAAATCAAATTAGTGGGAACAAACCACAGCTCCTAGTGAATCATGTATGCATTGTGTTTGCGTGTGTGCGCGCGCGCGG
Source organism: Trichonephila clavipes (assembly GCA_019973935.1). NCBI lineage: Eukaryota > Metazoa > Arthropoda > Arachnida > Araneae > Nephilidae > Trichonephila > Trichonephila clavipes. The sequence continues at coordinate 95,205 of BMAU01018046.1, read as the reverse complement.
AACTATGGAAAATATCTACTATAGAAAGTGAAAAACTTAACGGTTTGATGTTGCTTTGCACTCAAAATATGATTACAATGTAAATTGATCTCAATTATATCATTAACGATTTTGCAAAGGTCAAAGCACGAAGAAAATCTTTATTGTACAAGTACACTGATAGTGACTCAACAAAGAATAAGCATATCTAAAAGTAATAGACAGTAAAGCGAAAAACGAGAATAATTAACAGTTTGATAACAGTTCATACAATAGTGTATACTCCAGTGGTTCTTAAACCGTGGTCCGCGAAGGTCTCATTTAATGTTAAGATTATCCCTTTTTGTAGACTCTGGAAGGACTCGTATTTCGATCAAGAATATTAATTTAGGGAGGAGTGTTTGAAATAGCGGGGGTCCACGATGTCAGGCTGATTCGTTATGAGGGGTCTCTGCAAATGAAAGTTTAAGATCCACTCTAATACTCTATACTAATTGCAAAATATTAACTCTGTGCTGTTTGCAATTATTGAAATAATTGCAAACTATATATTTCATAAAGTTGCTGTACTAATTCACAAAAGGGTGGATGATCCGTGATGCTTATAGATAAGATATGAACAAGAGTGGCCTAATCAAGCCACTATCATTTTCTTAAGCTGCGCCACTTACCAGTTCGGGATACGGCGGGCTCATAGGTGGTGTACAGTGGCGCACATAAGGGGGGGGGTCCTGGGGGTCCAGACCCCCCAAAGCCCTTGATTTTTTTCCGATTGATTATAATTCTAAGTATGTAGTACGTAAAATTTAATTAAGTATTTGTTATTAATGATTAATTTTGTTAATTAATGCTAATTATTTATTCAATAATTAGTTTTGCACTGTGTTTTGTTCCCGAAAATCGACAAAATCAAAAGGAGCATGATACAAGAATGGTGAACTTTCGACCCTGGACCCCCTCTCCCCCTTGAAAAATTCCTGTGTGCGCTACTGGTGGTGTATAATGGAAAGACTATCCAAAAAGCAAAAACAAAGAAAGGAAAAAGAGTTCAGGGAAAATCTGTCTCAAACCAAAACTGGCAAGATAAACACAAAAGGAGACACTCTGGAAATAGGGGGCGTAACAATTTGAAGTGTCTAGGAAGCCAGGGTGGTTAAAAACACCCCTGCTCAGTAGTGTCTCCAAGATTGCCTTTGTTATTCATACAGACTTTTTTAACACTTATCTGTTTTTACTTTAAGAAAACAATGAACATTTAATTTTATATATTCATATAAAAATATTACACACAAAGTACTATTTTTAAGTAAAAGCATAATACAGGTGTCATTCGATTAAGAAATCGAGCTGAATTTAATCGTTATCGCATCGGCACTCTGTGTGAATTCGGTTCTTAACCTTTGGACATGTGTTTCTACTATATATATTTTTGGAAATATTACGTTTTAGTAATGGCTACGTAGTTGCAAACAATGTAAAAACTGAATTAATATTCTTGATAGAACTACGTGTACTAGTAAATATTTTTATTGTGGACAATTTATTTAAGAGGACACGTCTTTCAATTTTTCCCCGGGGTCTTTCAGTGTCTATAAAAGAAGAAATTCGTAACATTAGATAATACGGACCCCTTAGAAAGGCACTGTGAAGTCCTGGGGGTCCACTGACCACAATTTAAGAGCCACGGCCACAGATAGATTATTGCTCATTGTTCTTGGATTATTATTGGACTATGCATATTTTATACTTAGTCACATCTAGAGGAGTCGGTAATTTTTATGTTGGAAAGTATAAAAATATAGAAACTATAAATTCCAGCTTAAATTAAGCCATCGACATTTGACTAGACGATGATATCAAAAATACGAATTATGTCTAGCTAATGATAAGAGATCTCTAGTATAAAATTCGATAAATGAATTTCTGAAAATATGAGTCAAGCATACGTGATCTAAATGAATAATGTAAGAGTTTCTTAAGATATTAGCCTAAGTTATTATCAAAGCGTGTATTCTACCCAACAAATATAATGGATACTACAGGGAGAGATTAGGAAACGATCGAGAATGTATCTCCAAATAATTCGATTGAAAGATATTAATAACTAGCCATTATCTGCCCTCTTTGCTAAGTATTTCAATTAGATTTAGGACTATATATGTACACAGATTTAAAGTTATTGATAAATAAGTCTTATCATAATTATTTCCTATGCATTAAAAAACATTCTCATAGCCCTCACGTTTTGATTTACAAATGATTTATGGATTGGCCGAATGAAATGTACGATCAGCAGAAAGATGCAACCAACACAATTAAAGGTAGAGAATGCACTCAATAATAAAACCGGAAGAGCAATCACATAGGCTTAATTCAACTAACATATATATAAAAGTACTCAACTGAAGACTTGAGCGCTCTTGACTCCTATGCTTGAATTCTCTGAAAATCACTTGCGAAACTATAAGACCTCCGGTCGTAATCTTGTTCACAATTTAATCTCAACTTTTAACTGTCAACTACAAACCATCGACCATCTCGAGTACTCTAAGGCCAACGTTTGAATAGAAGGACTAATTTACCTTAATCTCGTCTTCACCGAGAAAGGTTAACAGCTGAACTTACAGTTAAAAAGAATAATTTTACCCAAAATTAATAAAGATTCGCGGATAGACCCGTTACAGTAACACAATCCTTGTGAATATGTATCATTAAGAGGTAATAGACATAGAAAAAGGTCCATGTACTGTTTTTCTTAGAGAAAGTTCCATACAACTGAAGAAGAAACCTAGTGAATTTGACACTTAGTACAATTGGCGAAGATCTTCGTGCTCTCTGTGAACGAGAGGTATTTGAAGTAATGCAAGACGTGAGAGTGTAATTTGAGAGTATCTGTCCATCTCGAATGCTTGAGAAAAGATTGGTCTGTTACCCAGAAACCAATGATGGATTCTTCCACTCCAACATAATTTATGCCTTCGGGGAGTATAATTCTAAAATGCAAAAGGCGGGTGAGAAGAGAGTTGGTAAATTACAACCCTCCTTTGGTAGTTGGCGCACATTTTCATTGTCATAAAGCTCAACAAGAGATAAGATCTACTAAAAAGGAATATCGTGGTGTAGAGATACATGTTTTAACTTGTGAAAAAGAGAAAGAGAAAGTGGTTTGAGAACCAATTGTCAAGGTTTTGTAGTGAGCTACGGCCTTAGAGAATCCGAATATTAACATAGTTTTTGGCTAGAATAGCTATAGGTCCCATATCAATTGCCATTGATAAACTTTGAACCCAAACAGACCGGATTATGTTTTTCGGAGAATGATGTATTAAATTAGTTATTAAAAACAATAATATAATTTCATATTAGGAAAGCTTCCTTTTGGTAAATGATAAAGGCATTATTTTTTCACATAATTTTGTTTCTCACTAAACTAAATATTAAAATGTATATAACACATTTATAATATTCAATATATTTGAGCAACATTGCACGCTAAGAAGTTGAAAAAATTAAATAAACTATACAAAATATGAGTAAAAAAATAAAATTTGTTATAAATATGTAATTTTAATTAGATTATTTATTGTATTTATTATTTAAAATCCACATATTTCTAACAATTAATACACAAATACTGAAATTAACTTACCCAGTCATGTTTTAAGGTACACATAAGAGAAATTTTCGCGTTATCTCTTGCTTTTTTCCGAAAATAATTAAAATAAACTAGATCTTATGGTAAAATCAAAAGGAAGAAAATGTGATGCTTAGTAATCGTTTCATAATCTTAAAGTAAAATAAAATGAATGCTTTCTTTAATTTTGAGTCAGTAACTAACGTCATAATACTTGACAAATGGCCATTTAATATTCTAAAAGGAAAGGCATTATTTACAAGATCCTCGAGATAAGAGGATAAAATTGTCAAATTTCAGATGAGAAGTGGGGCATTTTTATAATTGAAATATAAAGCCAGAAAAGAATATCAAAAGGAATATGCTTGGTAATTTTAATTAAAAGACACGTCAATAATGTATTATAATCCTAGATGTGATTAATTACATCTGCAGTGCAAACGGTTTGACTTTTTAATTGAATTGGAATGTATCAAATTTAAACCAGAAAAGTGATTAAAATTTTAAAAGCAAAAGAATACTGTTTTTACTCCAAAATGTGGTCAAAGGAGGAGAAAATGTGTTTTTAAAAACATAAGGTTTAAACATATTTCCTTTTTAGTTATCTTACCAAAGATAAACTTTTAACAAATAGCCATAAGAAAGAACGATTTAAAAATTGTTTTAGCGCCGCTCATGAACAGTGACGTCTCAATACTTTTTGAGACTCTGGGCCCTTATACAAAAATAGACCTCAAGGTGGCCAAAGGTGCAACATTTTAAGTGTAAAGTATATAGCTTGTTTAATCAAATACTCGTACCCATTGTAGCCTGTGACTAATTAACGCGCGAGACTCACAATTTCACAGACCTAGGAATAAATGAATAGTATGGATGTATGGTGGCAGGTATAGGCCTAGATACGGATATGCAGTATAAGTGTATTTATGTCACTTTTACCAGTTGGCATGTAGTAGGAGATTCCCAGTGTTTATTAGAGAATATGCCCCGGAATAATAATTGAGGATTAAAATTATTCGGATCATGATGATTAAAATTATCATCTTACAGAAGCCGAGTCGAGAACGAAATGATTCTCCTTCAAAACTGACGTCCTGGATCCGGACCCAGTAGGCCTTGTTTCTTAAGGTATCCGACTACGCTCGGAACCGTTATTTTGCAAAAGCGTATAAATGCATATTTCATGATATATAGTGTCACTTAGATTAGAATACATGTATAAAATTGTTTTAAGGACATTTTGACAAAAAAAATTATTTAAATACAATATTTTAGCAAAAAATTAACTTAGAATAATCTTTTTCCAAATGTTCTCTTTTTGTGAAAAATGCTTCTATTATAATAATATTTTGCCTGTATATAGCTCAGACCTCTGTTCTGAGGCTCAACTAGAATTTTTGAAATATATAACTTAGAAGTGGGTTTATTCATATTTTACGATAACAGAGAGGAGAAATTTTAAGAAAAAAATGCCGATAATTATTTCAATGGGTTGTAACTCTGAAAATAATGGCAATTTTTCAAAAATTCTAGTTGAGCCTCTGTAGAGAAGTCTGAGCTATATACAGGCAAAATATTACTATAATAGAGACATTTTTCACAAAAGGAGAACATTTTGAAAAAAGATTATTCTAGGTTAATTTTTTGCTAAAATATTGTATTTAAATAATTGTTTTTGTCAAAATGTCCTTAAAACAAATGTATGCATGCATTCTCTAATCTGAGTGACACTAAATATCATGAAAATTATCCATTTATGCGTTTTTTTTAAAATCACGGTTCCGAACGTAGTCGGATACCTTAAAACGTTCTTGCAGTTATAGAATCACGAGGGCTATCGTAATTTTAAACTATGTTTAAGTGATAAGAACGACATATGACAAGTGATAAGGACTATGAGAAAGAATGACAATGAAAAGAAAGCTTGTATTTGAGAATTTTTCTATCTTTCTTAATTTATTTTGGCTTAAACGTCTGCGCTAAATATTTTTCTTTTCTTTTGTCTTAACGTGTGAATTTCAACGTCACACTATTCAGCTACTCTAGGTCCTTTGGAGATGATTTGGTGTAGTGGGGAAAACAGAAGAGGGAGTGCCAGCTCAGGTGTCGTCCTCTCGTCATCTGACCATTATTCAAAATAACGAGGTCCGTCGCCAATAGCCCTCGAGCTGCAGAACAGTGCGATTTTAATATTTACTCACTCAAAGAATTTTAATATTTACTCACTCAAGGAATTTTGAAAACTACCGCAATTTTTGATTCGCAGTTCTGTACTAGTAAAGCATTTTTCAACCCATTTAACTCTTGGGACAGGTAAGTGAGCGAGAGCGTGAATATTAACGTTGCACTGTTCAGCTTCTGGGGGGGCTTTCGGTGACGGACATCATAATTTTGAACCATGGTCAAGTAACGAGAACGACACCTGAGCTGGTACCCCCTCTCTTAACTACCAAGCCACACCAATGTGAGGATGTATGAGCTTCGACAGATTTAACGTGCATCGCCCTTCCCTACATGGCGGGTTTCCAGCGGTACTTGGCTCGAACTCATGACACGTCGGCCACGAGTCCGTTACCTTGACCGCTAGGATACCGCGGCTACATCTTAACCTGTGTTCAGTGGCGCACACAAGGGGGGTCCAGACCCCCCCAGAGCCCTTGATTTTTGTCCGATTGATTATAATTCTAAGTATATCGTACGTAAAATTTAATTAAGTATTTGTTATTAATAATTAATTTTATTAATTAATGCTAATTAATTATTTAATAATTAGTCTTTTACTGTGTTTTGTTCCCGAAAATCGGCAAAATCTAAAGGAGCATGGTACAAGAAGGGTGAACTTTCGACCCCGCCCCCCCCTTGAAAAATTTCTGTTTGCGCTACTGCCTGTGTTGTACTAGATATCCTTGTATGATGTACAAGACGTCATTGGTTCACCCCGTCAACCACATGATTATGAATCTTTGCTTAGGGGAGAGATTAAAACCTGTGTGTATGCATTGGTTCTTATTTTTCTTAATATCCATGCAAAACGTGAAAGGATTCAAATGATTTTAATAAGTTACCCTCGTCCTTGGTTTTTAGATTCATGGGGTAAAATTGGAATTTGAACTCGTGATTTTCCGGCTTTGAAGCTTTGTGTTTAGCAAACAAAAATTTATAGAAGTAATTTACTAGTGCTAGATTTAAAACCCTCAAAAAAACCTTCATAAATTAAAAAATATTTCAATGAATGTGCGAGTATATATAATGTTCCAAAAATTTTGAATAAATATTATTTACAGTAGCACAGTTATTTTTTTTTACTGGCTATTTTTAAGGCACAACTCTACGTCATAAAACGATGTTCTGTTGGAACCGCTTGTGCTTGCAAAAGAGTTCGTGTACCATCGCACTAATAGATGATGCTACTAGCTAATAATGTATAACGACTTTGTGCTGAAACCATATGCAGTGATGAAATGGTTAAAAAATTGCCTCTAAGGTCACATAACTTCAATTTCATAGTTTTTAATGGGAATCAAACTAATGGAAATAACCTTTAAATTTTTTTAAACAATGCATTTTTTAATTATTTTAAAATACGCATCATTGATTTCCCTCCCCCCCCCACACACAGTTTATTAATTAATAGTGACGTACAAATGATGTTTAAGAAAGGGAAGCCATATTTTGAACTGTGAATCAAAACTTATTTCTTAAGAGTATTTGAAAATTTCACAACTTCTCTTTGTAAGGTTTCTTCGGAGGCCAATTAAAAAAAAATTTGTATTGTGTGTAATTTTTGTATATTTTTTTTGTGTGTATAGTGTTAGTTTTGTATAGAGCGTTGTTTGAAAACGTTTGTAGACGTTATCATGTTTAAGTCGATTTTTTCGGCTGTACTAATGTCGGTCGGTCTCTTTAGTTGAACAAGGGTTACTAGTAAAGCTGTTTTACGAAAACACAAGGGGAATTCTTCGTGAAATTCGTCGTATAAAGATCCTATTGCGTGGAGCAATGTCTACTAATGGTATTCGGGCCAGGATTAAGAGATTCAAAGAGACAGGAAAATTAGGTCAACCTGGAAGAGGCCGTACAAGTGTTGATAGCGTCAAGACAGCTGTTGACTCACAATCACAGACATCAAAGTTTGGGGGCATTAGCCCGCGTGTAGTTTCGCGACAGACAGGCTATTTTTACAGCACCATCCGCAAAGCGTTCAGAAAACATGATGCACTACTTCACATACATGATCCGCAAAACTCAAGAGCTGTTTGATAACAACAAGCCACAATGTCTTTCACTCAAAGTCAGTTTTTTCAACAGAATGATTTTTGATCTTTCATGTCCTTGGAATGGCCATGTGGAACGACGAAACATATTTCTACCTCAACGGGCAGTCAACGCACAGAATTGTCGCATTTGGGCTATAAAAATCTGCGAATCCACACTGAATTTTCCCTGTAGTCTCCCAAAGTCACCGTATAGTGTGGATTCACGGTGACATTCATCCTTGGGCTATTCTTCTTTGAGGAAATCGGTACAAGCTAACAAAATCTAATCTGTTTTCCATAAACTTCCTCTTCTTCCCAAGCATGCGAATCTCGACATTTTTTTTACTACAACTGCATCTTTTCTCGGTTTTGCGTTTTATTACTCATCATTCTTATTCTGGATTGTTAATATTGTTTCTGCATTCCGTTTCGGTCGTTTATTGAAGTAAATATCATGTTTTTCCCGAAAAGATTCTTCTGGTGGATATTTTGGAACTTTTTATTCAAAGTTCCGTGAGAGCATTTCATGTATAGCTCATCTACAAAATTTCGTTGCATTCCGTTCATCCATTTGTGCTGTAAGAGACCACTTATAGAGGAAGTTTAATTATAACCACCTGGAATATCTGCTTCAAAGTATAGAAGTATCAAGAACTCTAAAAAAAGTTCTTCTTTTGACAATAGTTAGAGAGAAGACATTACTTGTGCTAATCACCCAAGGAAGAAATAAGTACCTTTTGAAACATTTGAAAAGAATTTAACTCAGTTCCAATTAATCATTAAGAACTGGACAGAAATAAGTGCTTCTACATGAAATATGCAATTTTTTGTACCTCGCACACAAAAGAATTTGATCGAAATAACTGCAAAAAGGATACCATATTATGATTTTAGGAGCCGCATTAATCAGAATATTTTGAATATACAAACTGGCATTAAATTTTATTCGAATGATTTCAATAATGATAGCTTTAAAAGCAAATGTGCATTACTATTTACAGTATCGCTAGAATCAAATATATATTTCATATTCCCTTCAGTGTTATTGAATTTAAACTCATGTAAATTATGTTTACAGCTAGTATTACCTCCATTATAACTAGAAATTCGGTATAATAGTTAATTGAAAATCATATAAATTTCCATATGCAAGTATATTGAATACATCCAAATTTAATTAAATCTATACATAAATTTAATTAAAAAGATATTTGAGTATTAATTCCAAATATTACACAGGAAATATTAAAATCACGTCAAGACAAATGCATTAAAGATTTTAAGTAATTAAAATTTGTTTTTCTTCTGTGTTTCAAATATTTCGGTGCATCTTATAAATCATCAAAGCACGCGTGTGGGATTTCTATTGATGTATTCAGCACTACATTACATAAGGTAATTCGGGGGAAGACGCAAGTTGAGGGAAGATGCCAGTTGGAAAATAAAGAGTGTTTTTTTTCCAGGTATAGAAGTTTAAGTTGGCATTACTTTCCAAGATGGCGACCGATTTAACAGCTGCCAAGTGATTTATTCTCAGTTTGGTTTGGCAATTCATCAAAACGATCATCAAGCAAGGCGTAGATTCGTCGAATGGGCCCAAAACGAGATTGCCGTTGTTCCCGATTTTCATAAGCGAATTTTGTTTAGCGATGAAGCGCACTTCTGGTTGAATGGCTACGTCAACAAACAAAGCTGCCGCATTTGAGTGATGCTAATCCCCAAGTGTATGTCGAAACACCGTTACATCCAGAAAAACTGACTGTTTGCTGCGCTTTATGGGCTGGTGGAATCCTTCTTCAAAACGATGAAGGCCACAACGTTACAGTCATTGGTGATCGGTATAGAGCCATGATTAGTAACTTTTTCATTCCTGAATTGAACAATCATGATGTCCAGGAGCTGTGGTTCCAACAAGACGGTGCAACATGTCACACAGCTCGTGCCACAATCGATTTATTGAAAGACACGTTTGGTGACCGCCTAATTTCACGTTTTGGACCTGCGAATTGGCCTCCAAGATCTTGTGATTTAACACCGCTAGACTATTTTCTGTGGGGCTATGTAAAGTCATTGGTCTATGCGGATAAGCCACAAACGCTTGACCATTTGGAAGACAACATTCGCCGTGTTATTGTCGATATACGGCCACAAATGTTGGAAAAAGTCGTCGAAAATTGGACGTCCAGATTGGACTACATCTGAGCGAGCCTTGGCAGTCATATGCCAGAAATCATATTTAAAATGTAATGCCACAAGATTATCTTTCGAATAAAAAAAATTCATGTCAATTGAATAATACATCGTTGCTTTAGTGCAATTTAAAGTTCTGTACCTCTAAAAAAACACCGTTTAGTACTTTTATGCGTCGATAGATAGATTAGCAATACTGAGCCACTTGTGTGTCCTACATTAAGTGGGGCTTGTGAATTTATCTGAATTAATCGTTTTTAATCTGTGCTATTTTTGGATCTTGTGAGTATTTAAAGTTGTGAATACAACTTTTATAATATTCCGTTCCTCATATTTAAAATTTATATACGTACTTGTTATTTTAAATAAGATATTATCAATATAAGTGAGTTACGCATTATGTTACACGTACGATGCATGTAGCGGCGGCCATAACACTGTAGCAAATAAGGAAACAAGCGTGTGTGGCATTCCCCCCTTTCCTTATAGGAAGATGCCACATGATTCCGAAATAAATGAAATGTACTTTAAAATTTGATTGTTTTTTTGATTTTGTAACATTGCATACTATTGTTTAAAATATAAATGCAATTAATAATTATTATTATAATTAATAATACCTAAATTCAATTAATGATAAGTGGTCTATCATATCGGTTGCCTTCACCAGTACAGAACATTCCTCTGTGTCATCTGGTCTCCTATTCCTCTGGTCAGACAAGGCAAACCAACCGGGCGTAAAAAAACTAACATCAGAAGTCTTAACTGAATCAGAGAAGAGTGCAACTGTGCGGGAAAAGGTCCAAAGAAAGCTAGAAAAGACGGCTAAATTCAAAACAAATAACAAGAAACCTTCGAAGAAACAGAAGAAAAAGAGACGTGTCAGTTTGTCATCCTCAAGCGAAGTAATTCCTATGGATACTAGTGGTGACAGTTTTGATGAGAATAATAATGAGAGAGAGAAAATTTGAGTTCCGTGTATAAAAGATACATTTATACTGAAAAAGGTCCCAAGTGTGTCTGGATTCAGTCCATCGAATGCAACAAAATGGCTGCATGAAGATTGCAATGATAATCATTCGCAATGATTGAAATATTGTGTAGGCTATCATTCTCTCGAACCTGTACTGTTATTATTTTTAGCACGCTAATTATGAAAGAATTTAATTTTTTTCGTTTTTCTATAGTTATTGTTATTTCATATTTAATTCTGTAATGTTTGCCTTGTTTTTTTATTTACTGTGGAGCTGTTGCATCTTACTCTATGGCTGGTGGCATCTTCCTCCATATATGGGGAAGCATGCCACACTTAAATGATTTTTTTAAACATTAAATTTCTTTTTTATTTTCATACTAAGAAGAGAATTAACTTATATACATAACCAATTAAATATTGAAAAATAATGTGTATTTTATCATGGTCTTGTCATTTCAATTTTCAATGTACTAATCGAAAAATTCTTAAATGAGGCAAAACTTACCCCGATTTACCTTAATAATAAATATATGACAATATATAAGTTATAAAAACTCAAATATTTTGAATATATACGTGACGATTCACATGAAGCTTGTGACAAACCTATACGGAACTTTATCACTAACCTTCTGAGACGTCTTTTTTAGGGAAATTTAATTCCCTACCTATTTCCAATCAGCTCCAAAAAGAGGACAGGATTCCTTGTTATATGCAGATTAGATAAAGTATTTAAGTCAAACGGAATAGTAAAGTTAGAGTAGTAGGAGAGAGAGATTGAAGCAGAAAGTGATAATAGTGAAGTTAAATTTATAATTGAAGATTTCTTGTTGGATAATTTAATCTCAAGAAGACTTGAGATTCAGTGTGGTAAATATTAATTTATATTTGAAGTCTCACTAAAGATTTATATTAGGAGCGAGATTAAAGTTAAATGTTCAATAAGCACATTATAGAATATAATTCTGGGATCTCTTATCGTGGTAATCTCTGCGTGATCGATATTCTAATTGTTAATTAATTGGATCATTAAATATTTAAGTTAATTTAAAGGAAATATCCTTGTTTAAACCTCATATAGCTATTTCTTTATATATTTGTTATTAAAAGTCTTTGATTCTATTTGGGAAAGATTACCAAATAAAGAAAGTTATTTATAAAAATGGCTACTGGTTCTTATCTGACTCCTACTTATTCTCGTTCTCAAATTGAGGTCCAAGGGGACCTTCACAAGCTTGAAGAACCTTTCGGGAAACACTTTTTCTTCGTTCATTAATACAAGTTTCCACATCCACACAGTGAGGTAAGCCAGCACCAACTATTCCGTTTATAATTCGATTGTATATTTATTTCAATAACTACTAAATCATCCCTTTTCGGTTTAAAATTCGAATAAAGAGCAAAACGTGGGAAGTACAGCCTTAAAAGGAAAGGAGATGAGATTGGAATCTGAGAGAGAGAGAAAGTAATGTGTGAGCTTTTCTGAGGAAGTATTAACTCATTAGTTTTATACGCGAATACGTACGGTGAGACAACAGATATTGGATGAGAAATAGAATTTTGTTCAGGTTATAAATTAAATAACCTAAATTATATACATATATATATATATATATATATATATATATATATATATATGGGTGTGAGGGTTCCAGTGCGTGCGTTTCAAATCAATTTCTATTGAATTATTTTTCAGTGCTGTTGAAATGTAGTTCCTAGTAATGTTTAAAGTTTTAATACTGAAAGGAATTAATTGATTAAATTTCAATTTTGCTGTAATACATTTTAGTGAAAGTATTTTGAAAATCCATCGGATTAATATTGTCCTCATGATTTCAAAATGAAAACTTTGAGGGGTCAATGAAAGTGAACGATAACTACAGAGTGAAAGGAAAAGGTTGTGCTTAACTTGGTCATGAAAGTTGATGAAAAGGTGAATTTAAATCTGCATACTTGAGAAAATCTTATGGGAAAGGTTTTCCTTTGAAATGCGAAAATAATATTTAGTAATAAATAAATAAATAAAACTTAATTGAAAGAAAATAATATTGACATTGAAAGTATTGTTAAAAAATTATTTGTTTCATCAAGTTTTAAATTGTATTTGATTATTAAACCTCCGCTAGGCGCGCTTCAAAAAATTCCGTCCATAGGCACATTACATCTCTCAGATGCATCACCTCATTTTAACGTTTTAAGAAGATTTAATAATCATTTTATTGGTGAGATTTGGCATAAAAATATAGTTAAAATAATATAATATTAAAAACAGAATCAGAGAAATTTGGAGATATTCAAACGGAAAAAAAAGGTAATGGCTAATAGTAAACACTGTGTGACCATTGTTTACATGTTAAGATGCCTTGTTGCAGTATTGACAAATCACTTTACAAAGTGTTACAGAGAGACGGAGTTTTCGTATAATACATTTCAAAAAGATTAATAATATTTTTTTGATGTCCTGACAAAAGGAAACAGTACCTTCTTTTCCAAGTTCCTGGTGATTTTTTCTCTTGAATTTTTGTCATGAATGGGACATTGTATAACAGATATGTCTTCAATTCTGAGTCAAAATGAACGAAACATGTGAATGCTATACTCCGACTGTGTTCGCAGGTGATCTCTCAAAAGTTTCTAACCTAGTTTTCCTAGATATGTGCTCGAGGATCTGAGTAATTTTGATTTCTACATAAATAGTTTGGGAGTTTATTCTAGCTACATATTGAGGATTGAATAAAATGCATTCACTGGCTAGGCGCGACATCCCTCAGATGTATCTACGCTCCCCCCTCCCCCCCAAAATAAACTACCATACAAAAGTTACAAAATACTTGTTTCGGATAATTTTCCAATAAACTACATTATTTTACAAGGAAAAAAATTGAAGAGTTTATGAAATGGTACAAAGTCATAAAAACTGACGTTGTTGGGCGCTCTGCATCTATCAAATTCAATGGCGTTTAAAATGTGAAGAAATTGCCCTCGTCCTTAATACTAAATTCTAGGGCCGGGATGGGCATTACGTCGATCGTGATCAACCAGTGGACCACCAAGACATTTTGGAGTGACCACTTGAAGATTGAAGCCCAGTAGATGAATGGTTAGTGCATCGCGCTTCCACACCACATGTCCGAGGTTCAACTCTTGGGCTGAGCAAGGTCGACTCAGCATTTCATCTCTTTAGTGGGTCGATAAAATGATTACCAAGCTTTCTTCAGAACTTAACACTGGGGGTTTCGCGTCAGTCTGACTACCTGACCGGAACATCTGCTCATGCGCCTCAGGGCCTAAGGTCGCGTGTACTGAGTTGGGCACAGTAAGCCTTGGCCCACACGGGCTGTCGTGCCACTGAGTTAAGTTTACTGGAAGATTAGCCGTCAGTAATTCTACAGTGGTGGCAAAAAGTCCTGAACACACTCATTTTTTAGCGTAATTTTTATGTTTGACTTCATTTTTCGTTGTGAAATTATCGCACTATCTTAAATATTGTTATTGATTTTAATGTATTTTTTATGCTGATTTCAAATCTACTACTAGTTTCTTAATTACTAAAATATTTTTTGTAGTAAAACTGCCTGAACACAATAATGTGAAATATGTGCAGAATAAAACAATATAGAATAACATAATATGCAAAGAAAAAAAACGAAAATTGACAAATACAGTATATTTAATATATATATAAGCATTTTGAAAATTACATTGTTGTCACATGTTCGAAAATCAATATTTTATGGGCCAGTCGTTTGCTTTAATTACGGCTCTACATCTTTTTGGCATGGAATGCACCAATTTCAAAAGAAGATCTTTCGTGACAATATGGTTGAAGGAAAATATTAAAGCTTCAATTAATTCACGTTTGTTTGAAGGTTTTTCTTTGAAATTCCATAACCAATTTTAAAACATAAACTCTCTATCGGATTAAGGTCGGGAGACTGTCAGTTCATTCTGTTCACAGTATGGTCTTCCAACCATTTCTGGACTACCTTTGCACGATGGCAAGGGGCGTTATCGTCCTGAACAATCCATGACTGATTCCTCAAAAGGTCTCTCGCAGTTGGTAGCAATTTATTTTGTAGTACTTCAATGTAATCCATGGCTTTCACTGTTCCGCTAACGATGTGAAGTCTTCCAACACCATGAGAAGACATTCAAACCCATACCATCACTTTTCTCGAGTACTTTACTGTGGGCTTCAGACACTAAGGGCTGAATTCCTCATGAGTGCGTCGTCTTACATAGGCACTACTTTGGTTGCCAGAAATACAAAACTGACTCTCGTCACTAAATATTTCCTTTTCCCAGTCTGTAATAGTCCATAATGAATGTTCCCTTGCCCACGTCAATCGCCCTTTGCGTTGAAATTCAGTCAGTAATGGTTTTCGGCCCGCTTTACAGCCACGTAACCCAATTTCCAGCAGTCTTCCTCTAACAGTTCTTGGGCACACACTCACATTTGATATCAAAGTCCATTGTTTCAAAATTTGCGAGGAATTAAGCTTTCTGTTTGAATGAAATAACCTGTCTTCGCGTAAAGATGTTTTTCTTGGTCGTCCTTATCGCCCCCTGTCCGCAATACAATTTGTTTCAGAAAATCTTTTCAAAGTTCTCACAACAGTAGAAAGGCCACATGGTACTTTAGCAGCAATTTGGCGCATAAAATAACCTTCTTCCTTCAAATGTATTATTTTGTACCTTTTATTCTCAGGCTGATATGAAAATTTAGCCATAATTCCAATATTTTCCACAAACGCACTTCAAATTGCTTTCAATACACTATTTTCCACAAGCACACAACTGCATTCAATACAATAAACCACGTTTCACCTTTGTCTTTCAACCCTTTATCGCTACTGCTCTCTGATCGGTTGAAATAACAGAGCATTTCATTGGTGGAAAACACACTCACTCATTCTTACAGTGACCTTGTGCTCTCTTGTCAAGATTTTTTCAATATATTAATGAAACTATTTACTTTAGATGAAATCTACAAACAGATTTGAAATTAGCATGAAAAAATACATTAAAATCAATAACAATATTTAAGATAGTGTGATAATTTCATAACGAAAAATGAAGTCAAACACAAAAATTATGCAAAAAAATGAGTGTGTTCAGGACTTTTTGCCACCACTGCATACCAAAATATTCAAGATTTGCATACTCTCTTCTACTGACTACAACAAAGAAAACTAACTTTATATAGAAATGTTTTTATGCACTTTGAATTGTTTGATAGTAAATGCATCATTTAATATTATTATTTTTGGGTTTATTATTATTACGTGTGTTTCTTGCGTTCTGCTTTAAACGCGGTTTTGAAGTGTTAGCTTTTTTCTATTTTAGTTCTGTAGATAAGTACACATACTCCGTATTTATTATTTAGTTATATTAAACATTGTAGACCTTTGCCTTACCTCACCACATCTATGACACTGGGCAGTGGCGCTCACAAAAATTTCTCAAGAGTGCGTTTGGGGGTGAGGGTTGAAAGTCTATCATTCTCGTATCATATCCTAATACGCAGCCAAACATAATTTTTTTTTTTATGATTTTACAGGTAATCGGGCAAAAAACAGTAAAAAATAAATTACTAAATTAATAATTAGCATTAATTAATAACAAATTATTAATAACAAATACTCAACTAAATTTTACGTTCTACTTACATGGAATATAATCAAACGGGGGGAATCAAGGCCTGTGGGGAAGAGGGCGGATTCATGGGCTATCCCCTCTTGTGTTCGCCACTGACACTGAGTGGACCGCATCCTCTCTTGAAAAATTAGAAGTAGCCCATACCCTGGAAAAGTGTACTCACCCGTCCTAGGGCGAGTTATAGAACACAGACAGAAGAGTGGAACGTATTGCAATCCACTGTATGGACCGACTCAGTGCTGAAGCTATTTTTATTTTGGAACCGATGATTATTTGTACACAATGACATTTTAAGATTTCTTGAAGCCCCCTAGGTCTTTATGCAAAAGTAGGCTGTACCTCTGTAACCATTTCATCAAATTTTGTATAGAATAAAAGTTGTTTTTTTTAAATGGGACTACAGTTTGTTATTTTACCATTGCAGACCCTGAACTAATATCTTGAAGGAAGGAAGACTCGATCTGAGCACCTTCTGTTTCGTAAGCGAGTACTTTAGCGCTCACGCCAAAATCATCGTTTTCGCGTGATGACTACTACTGGTTTATATCGATATCACCCCCCCCACAATCTCTTTTTAGTGCGGTACCATATAATAGGGTACTAATTGCTGCAACGTAATTTTAACGCCCAGTTTCCTTCCCCCCCCCCTAGGGGGCGTGATAACTCTACTAGGAAGGCGCGAGCATATTGAAAAATCGAATACAAAAGATTATTTTTTTATAAAAAATATTTTTTTACTGAAAAAAACAAACAAAAACATTCTGACATAATAAAAAATAAACACTTATTTACACTGATATAATATAAATGTATCATTACTGCACGATGCATTTTGTTATTAATTTAACAATACTAAGTTAAGAACAAGTTTTTGGCTTGTCTTATAAAAATTTGTATACAAATATGAACACTTATCTTAATAATTGTTACTGTTTATAATTAATCCCTTAACCGCTGATTAAGTTGTATGCAATTCTCTCCACAAAGCCACTGTTTACGTAGGCACATGTATGTGATGTTTTGGGGAAGGGGAGAGAAAAGGAATAAAATAAGTAAATCCTCTGAACTAAGTAAATCCTTCGCAAACACTGTCAAGGTCCTTTTGTTGCATTCCAAAGCCTTCGGAATAATTTTATGGATAGCAGTGCACAGAAAAAAATCATACTTCGGAAAGAAGTATATATACGTCCGGGGCAATTAACGTTTTGGCTGAGCGTGACGTTTATATACGCCAGTGACACCTAAGAAGTTTAAGTTTTATTGTAGCTTTAGTGTTAAAGTATAGTATCATTGAATTCAATACATCGGTATTGTATGAAGGGGATGTAAATTATGATTGAATATTGAGTCGCAAGTGTTGAAAGTTTGAGAAGCACTGATTTAACCTGATCCAAGAACCCCTCCTTGGATCCTGTGCCAAGGGGTCCGTAGATCTTCTACACCCAGGGCCAGAAATGAGCTTAAGGTATCCGACTACTTGCGACAACTTTTTTTGGAAAAAATGGAGATATGGAGATTTTTTTGTGATTTTTAGATTTATTTGGTATATTTTAAGAAAAAAATCCTAAAATTAAAAAAAGAAATTTTTTTTATTAGTATGAAAATTGGGAAAAACTGGTTAAATTTTACAAAAAATTACATAAACGGGGCCCGCTCTGTAAAAAAATTTTATAAACAAATCCTCAATTTTTCAATTTTGATGTGTTACTTTGTTATTCCTGTTTGAAGTGACCTTCACGATAAGAGATATTTTAATTTTTACAAAAATAGAGCACTTTATCTTAGTTATTATACGAAATTGCTTAAAAAAACAGTAGTTATATTCACATAAGGGACTGTAAATTTTTGTAATAATGCAGTGATTTAAAATTCTGAAGATCAAAACAATTCTACTATTATACAGAACATACACAAGAAATTTCAGTAAATTATTTTCAAAACTTTTTGAGCAATCACGGTCCCCGTTTGAACATTTTCTGAAAAAACACATTTTGAGTAAAACACATTTTAAAGTTTGAAATACTTTTTTCTAAATATTAATACTTACATACAGGTTTAAAATTCTCCACATTTATACGTGACACCTTCCTTTTTCTCAGATAATGCACAGTTCCTTTTTTTAAGTCCTCTGAGTTTTTTTCTTGTTTTTTGTAGTTGGCAATGAATGTCTCTCCGAGTCGACAATTCTTTCGTCATCAACCTTGAAAATCCCTTCAGAATGAAATAACCCATTGGGATGTGTAAATATTCCAACACGGAAAGAATCCCTTTAGATCCATCATTGAACTGTAATACAGCCAAGAATGCACCAAATTGTAATGTCAGAAGTTCAACAAAAGTTTCTTTTGGGATTATGCTCCACAAAACACCATTAAAACTTTCATTGGCATTTTGGGTCTTTCCGTGTAAACATTTTTCAAGAAGTGATTGGTCACATAAATCCATATAGGTGGTTTTCACTGTGTTCAATATAGCATTTGGTAAGCCAGCTGTTCTATGTTTATACAGTTTTCCTTCTTGCTTGGCCTTTTGGTATTTACACCATGTATCGGATCCAGAAGGGCATTGTCCGTGCATGGGTTTTTTGTCGGTGGAGCAACAATGAAAAATGCAGCAATGACTGCAGTCTGCATGTTAGACAAATTGCCGACATTACTCGAATTGCAATTCCAAAATAATTTTGAAGTGTGTCGATGAATTTGTCGGTCAATTTACCTTTTCCGCCTAAGCCTTTTGTAGATTTTTTCAGCTTTCGTAAACGAGAGCCAACTCTCTTCTGCACATGTCCTATGCACTCAT
Source organism: Trichonephila clavipes (assembly GCA_019973935.1). Lineage (NCBI taxonomy): Eukaryota > Metazoa > Arthropoda > Arachnida > Araneae > Nephilidae > Trichonephila > Trichonephila clavipes. The sequence goes on along the minus strand of BMAU01018046.1, from coordinate 75,713 downwards.
ATTTAACTACGCTATCATAACCATAAATATCTTTCACATTATTGAACGCCTTTGAATCCCCATCCCCGTAATAAGACGTATATCGAAGACTGCGGTTTGCTTCAGACCTTTCAAAAATCCTATAAACACCGACAGTTTCCATATTAGACGCTGATCCTTTGTGATTTTTACAAAAATGTGACACTACGCATTTTTTGGAGAATCCCGATGTTTTTTCGGTTTTCGTACACACTCGGCAATATTGACTGAGCTCTTCAATGTCTAATATTTTTCCAGAGTCCACAGAAATTGTCGAAACACATCCATTCAATGAAGAGTAGCCACGTTTTTGCCATGTACCATCTACACTAACGCCACACTCATTTGAACATTCTGCAATGGATTTTGCTGACTCCAACATAGAATTGTTTGCAGCTTGTGACGCAGCATGCAGCAACTTAATTTCATGTTGTCTGTATGTACATTTTGACGGATAAGGAATATTCAGCATACTGAACAGTTTCTTTCCAGCTGAAAATCCTTTGCCAATAGTTCTCATTCCAAAGACAAAAGAAGGTTTATAATATTTAAATTATTCACCTTTGATGTGGAAGTGAATCCTTTTGTGAATGAACAGTTCTTACACTTGAGACATAAATTTGACTGCAAACCAAGTCTTGAGTCTTCAATCAAGTACAGTTCTTGATTGTAACAAACAGGACAAGAAAGAATAGAGAATATTGACATCAGTATTTCGATGTCGAAAATCCTATTACCAGAAAGAGTTTCGGAATCAACATTAAATAAAGTGTCACTTAATCCTCTTCCCAATTTTTCAGAACTAATACTTCCTTCACTAACTTTTTTGAGCAGTGCGGAAATTCCCATGAAACTTTCGCTTCTTCTGACGTCTCTTTCGTTCATGTCCCATGGCAGAAACTTAAAGAATACTAAATAAGTAATTTTATAAAATATGAAAATCAAAATGAACTTATTTCAGTAAAAACTAGAATGAAAAAAAAGTTAGCAGTAGTATCAAACGTTAAGTAAATAAACACATATCCTGAAATTGCCAGATGTGAAAACTTATTTTATAAAGAAAAATAAGTGAGGCTTTTTAATAGCGTTTAAACAAAATATTAAAATATACTTTAGTTCAAAATATATTTTTCAAAAAGTGGAAAGAAACCAAAAAAACCTTCAGTTTTGATTTCAGAATCCCACTTCCGGTCGGCAGTTACCAACCGGAAGTGTCATCTGCTTTTACTAAAACTGTTGTAACTTTTGTTCTAGTGAACGGAAAATAAAAAACTTGGTAATTTTATAAAGCTAATAAGTTGGTCTACAAAATAGAATCATAAAAAAAATTTGTCAATTCTTGACCAAATCCCCGATTTTAGGGTAGTCGGATACCTTAAACCGGCACTGACAAATAGATATGCACCGCAATTAAAACTCGCTTACCCGAAATGTCAGCAATGGGAGCAAAACGACGTCCGTTATGATTCAGAATAGACTTCAAGTTCAAGATGCATGTAATATGTTTATAAGTCAAAGTGTGTGTGTGTGTGTGTGTGTGTGTGTGTGTGTGTGTGTGTGTGTGTGTGTGTGTGTGTGTGTGTGTGTGTGTGTGTGTGTGTGTGTGTGTGTGTGTGTGTGTGTGTGTGTGTGTGTGTGTGTGTGTGTGTGTGTGTGTGTGTGTGTGTGTGTGTGCGTGTGTGTGTGTGTGTGTGTGTGTGTGTGTGTGTGTGTGTGTGTGTGCGCGCGAGCGTGCGACATACTGTTACAAAAATAATTAACATTTTGTTAAATGTATAAATATTTGACTCTTACGCTCGTATTCACCGCTAACCTAACCCAGTGATAAAACTGGAGTTAAGTAACCGGCAGGCAACCTCAGGTTAGAATTTCAATTCACAGCTCTTTTTCGACCTCCAGTTACTTGACTCTGGGTTTCTTAACCTGGGTTTACTGGTCGATTTCCATTGGTCGAAATAAACCCCGTGACTTCAGGCTGGAGCTACAATTTCTATATTCGCCTCGTGCCAGCTTGTTTTTAACCTCGAGTATCGCTACCTGTTTAAAATGAATGCCAACAGAATTTATTTTACGCAGTACGAAAAAAAGTTGGTGTTGGCTTTGATGAAGCCGCACTTACATATAATAGAATGTAGGGAAACAAATGCTATTAATAGCACAAAAAAATGAAGTGTATATTAAAATAACGCGGCCATTCAATGACAACTGACGGAGTGGTGAATCCGCGAACATCACAACAGATCCGTCAGTGTTATTTAAATTTAAAAAAGAAAACGACAAATAAAAAGTAGTGTTTTGCGGGAAGGAAACGCAAACGTAAACACTCGAAAAATCGCTTACTGCGCATGTGCGGTTAAAACTAACCCAGCAGTGACCCTGGGTCAGGATTTTTTAACTTGGACCGGAGTTAAGTTATTAACTTGCGATGTGAATAGCGTTTCCGGCGAAACCCAGGTTTCCGTCCTCTAACCGGCGGTCAGGTTAGCGGTGAATAGGGGCGTTAGTCTTTAGGATTGATCATCGTTTACATAAATTAAAATTTGTGTGTACATTTGAAAAATAAATCCGTCATTTTTTTTTTTTATTTTATCAAAAAAATTAATTTAAGTTGAATCGCTGTGAAACTAGCTTTAAATTTCTCAAAATGTTGTATCGCGTAATTAGTTATTTAACTGCTTGTCACCTGTTGTTAGAAAAACAAAAATCTATGAAAGTATGCTTTAAAAATAAATCACAAATCTGTTCATAATTTCTCATTATATAAGATGTTCAATCTGCTCTCTCATTTGTGTTATGAAAGATTGGAAATTTTATTGGAGTATTTAACTCTAAATGGCTCCTAAAATTATCAAACTAATTAGATGTAAATTATTTCACGCAATATGGATCATTTTTGGTAGACTGAATTAAAATAAATACAGTTAAAACATTAGCTTAAAACGCTTAGTAGTTACGAAAGAAAAATTATCAAATTTTGGTTAAAATAAGTTTGATAAATTGTTGTTACGTTTTCAGATAAAATTATGGTTTCGCTTTGTGAGCGACTTCCCCCTGAAGTCGCTCCCTCATCGTCTTGCCTACCTAAATGTGGGGGAGGAACGAAAGCAGAGAGCTAGAAACTTCCATAATAACAATTATTTATTTACCCAAACACTAATCAACAACAAGTTAATCTCTAAGTGAATGTCAAAGAAGAAAGCAATGAGTATTAAGCAAATAGGCGTAATTAACTATAACTCAACCTAATCTATCGTTGATTACAAAAACCCCAATCCACTGATTTAATACAGTGACACACACACAGATACCGCACTCTTAGCCTTAAACTGCGAAAAGCAACTTTACTTAATCTCACCTGCGTAGCGAATATAACAGCTTCTTAGCTTCTACTACAATTACAAAACTCTGACTTTATATAGACGAACTAATCCAAATACCAAGATTTCTTCTTGAGGGGGATGACTGTGAATTAAACGCGAATGCTAGCCCAAAGATTCCCCAAGAAGGTTAGTTTAGAGGTCACGTATAGATTCGTCACAGTTTTAGCAAATTAAATATGTGAAAATATAAAAGTGCATTTTTATTAACAGATAGAAGTTTAAAATATATTAAATTAAAGAAGAAAGAATGAAGTTAAATTTATTTAGCGAAAATTATTTGGTCTTTAAAATCCCTATTGAGGATTGGAGCTTTTGTTCTATCTAAAGGTTCATAATAATAGTGATTTTATATAAGCTATTACTAGAGTTTTTTATTTCCTATTCAGATGAGTTTTTTTTCACTGCTATTTTTTAATATTTTGAATTAATTGAAGATCTTACTTTAAGAATTTGTGACGAATTTTTTATTTTAATTATAATACTGAGCGTCTTTTTAACAAGAATCTAAGAGAAGTTACGATGAAAGAAAGATTATTTTTAAAAAATGACTTTTTTCCTTCAAAAGCAACTCGAAAATTGTTTCATCTTCAATACAAAAAAATATAAACAGAAATGTAAATTTGCTTATTTTAAAATCAGTACTTTTTATCTCTTCCTTCCCTAAACTTCAAGAAAACTTCGAAATATTTTAAGTAAATTCATTCCATATTTCAACCTGATTCTATACGTCTGCTCAAATGTTACATTTTTGACAACTTCTAATATCATCATCTAATCGATCGTCTTCTAAAGGAAAAAAAATATTCATATAAGTAAGAAAAAAGAGGAAAATAAAAATGAATGAAAACTCTTCAGAGAGAAAGAAAAATATATCCAACCTGAAAAGGATTGTTCCGAGTTTTTTCTTATGCATTTATTCATTTTTTCCTCCAATTTTAACGAGAACTGTTGATCCTTGAAAGATACTTATTTACGGTTCTCAGGTTTGCAGTCCAATCGTGTTCTTTGACTCATCTATCAATGACGAGACTCAATTCGATGAAATCGCTAGAAGCAGGAGAAAGGCAGCTCAACTCACTTAAATGAATTAACCTCGGTACTCCTCGTTGAAGTTGGAGAGAGACTCGAATAAAGGTATTTGCCTTCATTCAAAAAGAAATTCCTTTAAGGGGTATCCGACTAAAAAGTTCAGAACCGTGATTTTGCAAAAGTGTATAAATAAATGAATAATATTTATAATATTTAGTGTCACTTAAATTAGAAAATGTGTATAAAATTGTTTTATAAGAATAGTGTTAAAAAATTATTTAAGTACAATATTTTGACAGAAAATGAACATAAAATGACGCATTTTTAAAATATTCTCCTTTTGTGAAAAATACTTCTATTATAATAATATTTTGCCTGTGTATAGATAGACCTCTAGAGTTTTTGAAATATATCTTAGAAATGGGCTTATCTATGTTTTACGACAACAGAGGGGAGAAATTTTAAGAAAAAAAACGCCGATGATTATTTCAATAAGTTGTAACTCTGAAAATATAATGTGAATTTTTTTTAAAAAAAATAGTTCAGACTCTCTGGAGAAGTCTTTACTTTATATAAGCAAAATATTATTATTTTAGAAGCATTTTTTATAAAAGGAGAACATTTTGAAAAAGGTTATTCTAAGTTAATTTTTTTGCCAAAATATTATGTTTAAATCAATTTTTTTGTCAAAATGTTTTTAAAACAATTTTATGCATGCATTCTTATCTAAGTGACACTAAATATTGCGAAAATTATCCATTTATACGCTTTTTTAAAATAACAGTTCCGAACATAGTCGGATACCTTAACATCATCTGAGTTTTTCGCACTGAAATAGTAAAATATCTGTAGCGACTTTTTTTTATCAAAGAAACTTTCTGAGATGTTGGGACAGGAAATAAGATGTATGTACTGAGAAAAGATAAAGTTTATATGTTTAAACTCACAATCCTTTTACCTTCGAACTTAAAAGCATGAAATTTATATAATATATATACATAAATAATAATTTTATATTATTCACTAAAATTATTTTAATTATGTTAAGCAATCATATATCAAGTAAAAACATAAATAATAATTAAATAATAAGGAAGTATACAATAAGACTCTGTAATACTTAAGTAAACTCTTCAACTTAGAACTATAAAATTCAGGGTCAAACATAGTTAAAGCGTCTACTTACCTTTTTATTTAAGAATTGTACTGAACAGAAATAAAAATTAGAATAGATAATACGGTTGAAAATAATGTAAAATTCTCTATTATTATAAAAGCATTATTCATAATATCGTTATAAATTCCAAAAATGTAATGTTTGGTGCGAAATACGGTGATAAGTTTAATGACTCGGCGGCAGAGTTGGAGACTTGAGGACACGTTTGGCAACTTAGGCAAAAAAAGAACTCTGTAATTTTCTGGCGATGTCTCCAAACGAAAAGACATCACCGTTCCAAATAATATCGCCAAATGCTAACATTGTTATTACTGTGCTCAAAAGTGTGAGGAACGGCTTCCCTTTTGCTATTTTTCATGGCATTTGACGACCCTTTAATTTAACAAAATTAAATATTAAATTTGATGATATAATATGTAAATACTAATGCCTATTAAACAGGTGCAAAAGCAGACTCTCTGGCTAAAGTTTACGGAAATAGCAATAAATTAACTTCTATTCGTGCTATCTTGATTACAGTCCACAATCCATGAACCCATTGGATTTGTAATAATAATGTTGAAATGACAAATGTTACGGGATAACAATATGCAAATATCCACTTTGCAGTAATATCTTACAAGAAATGGATATGCACTCTATAACAAAAAAAACGACGCACCAAGAACGAGTTGTCCGATAGAGACAAAAATTGGTGGGTAGAAAGATTACGTATAAAATAAAAAATGATTAAAATTTCAGAAAAATTGAAAGGTATTTTTAAAATTACAGTTACAAAGTAGCAAGCTCAATAAGGTGTTGACCCACTTCTAGCCTGGATGCAAGCTGCTACACGACGTGACATAAAGTGATGAAGTACCTTATGGTCTCCTGCGGTATTTCCGGCCAAAATTGCTCCAATTGTCGGGCCAAGTCATCAACATTCCTTGGTAGATGCAGTCGCCTTCCCATCATATATCAGACATGCTCGATTGGAGAGTGATATGGCGATCTAGTTGGCCAAGGAAGAGTTTGATAAGTTGTTAGACAGCTCATAGAAACACGTGTGGTATGTGGTTTGGCATTATCTTGCTGAAAAATCTGGCTAGGGTACTGCAAAAGGAACGGTAGAAAAACAGTTCTTAGAATGCCGTCGACGTACCGATGTGCTGTAAGTGTGCCTCTAATGACGACCAAAGGGGTCCGACTTAAAAAGAAATGGCACCCCAGACCATAATTCCTTGTTGAGGGCCTTTGGGGCGTGCAATATGAAAGTAGGACCGGCACGGTCTCCGTCTTCGATTATCGTCAGGACACATGGAAGTGGGATTCATCGCTAAAAACACTATACGTCCCCATTCAGCATGATTCCAACCTGATCGATTCAAGCACCACTGTAATCTAGGTCCAGAGTGCACAGCCATGAATGGCAGGTGGCGTAGTGATCGGTACGAGCGTAAATTTCGCTCTATCAGCCGTATGGGAATGTTCATGGTCAATACTTGTTTCTGAGGGCACGTTTAAGGGTTGATAACTATGAATCAGGCGCTGTGACAGCTGATCTGACAATTAATCTGTCCTCCTGATATGCTGTGGCCCTAGATCGACCGCTACCGCCATGACACTGCAATCTGCCATTGTCCGCTCATTCTTGCCAGCATCTTCTAATGGTCGCATCGCTTCGATCCATATGACCAGCGATTCTCCTATTTTCCCAACCTCGCTCTCTCAGTCCAATGATACGACCTCTTTCAAACTCTGGTATTTGCTCGTGATAAGCTCGAATTCTGCGGTGGAGCATTTTTTCAGTTGTTCAAAGGTATCCTAAATCTCAATGCAAAAGAAATTTTCACCATCAGATTGAGAATTGCTTCTTATAGACACCTGCTGAGAGCAGAGAGACAGCTGCTGAGTGAGACACCGCTGTAGCTCCCGTTATACATTAACTGGATACCAAATTTTAATCATTTGCATGTTCGGCAGAAATATCTTTGCATACGAAATTTCATAATAATCGGGCAACTCCTCCTTAGAGCGTCGTTTTTTTTATAGAGTGTATAACAATCCATGATAAGAATTTTCTTTTTTTTACTAAAGTAATTAGTGTAAACATTTTTAAGATAGGCTTATGGCTTATAACGAGAGCAAATAGACTTTGAGCATGGATAGTTGTTTGGAGTTAGTTGTATGGGTATTTCATTCTCCTCTCAATTCTCAAAGTCAAGAGTACGTCAAAAATATTAAAGCATCAAACATTATCTCCCACCATCAACACAACAGGGGTTAATCCCATCTACTTAATAGCCAATTTTAACTACATTTGCATCTAGTAGTCAGTCTTGACCAAATAATAGTATCAATTTATTTGAGACTTAAAAAATACTTATCCGTGACGACATTTCAGAAGAATTTGATGTCGATGAAAACATGGCAGACGAAAACTGTGAAACAATTGTCTTTGAATGAACAACATTCTGTTGTAGTGCCTCTGTTAGGTTCGTAAAAATATCATTTAAACTTTAGGCGACAGTGTAACAGGTTTTACCTTGGGAAGACTCATTTTTAAAAAATTTGGAGGGAAGTTTTTTAGGTTGTTATCCATTTAAATTTCCACCCCACTTCCAGAGCAAACGAGATATGTTGGGTTGATTCTATAAAGTACTCTGAAATAGAGAAAAAGTAGGAGGACATATAATAGGAGGCTCTCTCTTGTGGCAGTCAAACATTAATACTTATCTAATTCCAATCTGTCCCAGCGTTCCTTTAGAAGGAGGACTGTAAGAAGAGTTAATTAACTTAAAGAATTCGAGTAATTAGGGGAACGTTCCATGATCCAGTTTACCCGCGGCCCAGCTAATTCTGTTTGATAAATAGCGTGCTTGTTTCTTTAAAATGTGTTCGCTTGTGCTTGGATCTTCTCACCATAAAGTTTTTTTTAAACTGACTCAAGTTATATGCAATTTTGGGATATTTGTTTCGATTGAGTCTCAAGCTTTCGCTTATTGTCAAAATGTCCTTAAAACAATTTTATATTTATATTCTAATCTAAGTGACACTAAATATAATGAAAATTATCCATGTATACGCCTTTTTAAAATCACGGTTCCGAACGTAGTCAGATACCTTAAGTGCTTTCACCGATTTGTTGCTGGCGAGTTGCTATTTTTTGCTGAAGAAACAGAAGTCCAAAAAGATATTAGGAGGTATCTCATGATTATTGATAAGGTGACCAGTTTTTTACTGGGAAAGGAAGGACGGGCGTGCGTGAAAAATTTAAGAAAAAATTACGACGTAAATATATGAAACATTTTTATCAATTCAAATAAAAATACGCTAATTACGTTTACATTCCTATTAATTATTTACTTAAACAAATGTTTTCCCAATGAATATTTTTGTCAATACATCATTTTCGGAAATTTCGGAGCAAAAAATATCCTTCGTACTTAATATTACAGTAGATACTGCTGCTAAAATATGAACATTCAATCTTGATGTCTAACTTGACCAAAAATCAATACCAACTGAAAAGACTCAACTTCTGTATATGTTCTGTATATCACAACATAAATTCAACAAGAATAACTCAGTTATCACATATAAAAAAAAAGTGTTCACTTTTGAAATATTTAAGTACTTCCGCCCATCTTTTATTAATTTCAGCATGCTGATTTTCCAATTGTTCCAATTTATTGGAATTTAAATATACAATCAGTCTTCTAATTTCTTCAAACAGACAATTGTAATCGGTTTTAATATCAGGCATTTCTTTCGATAAAAACTCTGTTTTTATAAAGAGTTTTCTATATCTGCCAAATTTATTAGGGATGAAGTAAAAAACACCATTGAAAACTATTATTTCCTGTGATATTTGTTTCAGACAATTTTCCGACATATTGCAAACATGTTTGGTTCTCATCTCTGAATAGAGATTAACAGATCAGTTTTAAACTATTGAAAAGGAGGACAAATAGGAGGATACTTTTCGAGGAAGGACAGAACCTATAAAAGGAGGACGGTTGGTCACTTTATAATTGACACTCAAGTGTGTGTCCAAACACAGTACCCAAAGAGTTGTATTTGTACGATTCTCATGGTTTACGAGAAAAATGACTGGTGCACGGAAAAAACACCTTGTTAAACACATCAACAGCAGTATTTGAAAATATTTTAAAGGCAGATGTTCAATGTGCCCACCGTGCATATCGAGGCAGACTTGACCTTGCACACATCGCAGCAGCGTGGTGTCCACCGATGTACAAACAGCATACAGACGATCAACAAAGTTCGTTTGTGTAGTCCTACGTCACGATACACCTACTGCATGAGATTTCTCCATAGGAAAAAATCCTACAGTATGAAATCTGGTAATCTAGGCGGCTGTGGAATCCTCTCCCCGCGTCCGATATCGCCAGGGTATGTTATTTCCAACCTATTACGTACAAATGCATAGAAACGCACCTGAACCCCATCATTCATCTTCATTAACACCGTATTTTACTCGTAAACTAGGGATAATTCTGGTACAGTACTTTGGGCATTTTTTATATACTCCCAACGAGGAATCTGTACACAGTTTGTGTACTTTTTATGGAACGCCCTGCATAAAAAGAGTTTTCAATTTCAAAAAAAAAACATTTTAAAGGACGTTTGCAGTCATAATTCGATGTAATGATGTGAATGCATAAATTGATTATGAAATAAACGTACATATTACAACAATAAATAATGAGCCATGGGTAGCCTAGTGGTTAGAGCATCCGACTCCAGACCGGAAGGCCTGGGTTCGATGCCCGATGCCGCCAAATACCTTCCGAGTACACACGGAGTACGTGCTCTTTAAATCAGTGGGTCCGAAGTCTTGCGGGCTGAGTCACGAGCGCACGGACTGGAGAATATTTCCGTCCCCTTCCATTTGTGGAGGTGGAGATAGGTGGTGTCACCATCTTTCGTCCCTTCGGGGAATTTCGCCGAGCTAAATCGTACTGTCACCTGTATGGTGCTCAAGGCTAACGATAGGCGTACTTCTAGCCCCTTGCCACGAGGAATTTCGTGGGTCTCATCTAACTACGTCAGACAGGTGGCATTAAAAACAACAACAACAATAAATAAAACACTCATGCAATGGCATGAGTGATGTTATTTTTAAGAAAATTTAAAATTATGTAATAAACATTATATGTTTGGGGGGCGTATTTCTGCAAAAAAATAATTTTATCAATTTTTTTAATAAAAAACATTTAACATTCCATCTATATAAATCTAGTTCTTTAACATTAATCGTTGATAAATGCAATCGGACTCCGATTTACAAAGCCCCTATTTTACGAATTTCACGATTTAACTAATTTTCCTCTTTTTCCAATTAAAATGAAGAGAAAAACCCTATTTAACGGATAATAACCCCCAAATCAATAAATTATTTCTACAGCAGAAAAAAATTAAATTTCTTCTTCATGTGACTTCCCTTTTTGTTCGGAATAGAAAATAGATCTTTCGTATAAGCACCAAATTTCGATCGTAAAAGGTGCAAAAAATTATTAGACTTTGTATAATTATTTTGTCTAAAATATTATCAGACAAAACTTATAGACTTTACAAAACATTACTGGACAGGTGCACATGAGTGTACCGTATCGTTTTAGTTTTGAATAGGGCAGGAAATCTCTTTCTTATCTGATCCCAATCCAAAACGCAGAGGATATTTTAAAATTTTAATGATTATGTTACATTTGATGATGGACTGTGCAAGTGAAGTTGAGAAAAGTGTTGATTTGTCGGAGCCAAGGAGTAGTGATTCTGATACAGAAATTGATAATGAAATTTCTATCAAAACAGGTACATTTTCTAATGATTTACAATTTTTAAAAGCTGAGAAAACATACCTTATGCAGCAGGGTGTAAATGATGCAATATTTTCTTCCCTGTATTAAATCGAAAAAAAAAACTCTTTCGAGTCAGGAATCAAAAAGATTGCCAAACACGTTTATAGCCATATTTTAAAATGTCCAATTAAATGGTGCCTATTAATTCACTAATATTATTTTTAGCTGTTGAATAAAAAGTATGTAGTTTTGGGCTATGGATATTGCTTGTGCAATCGCTTGTTATAGAATTTCGAATAGGTAAGGGAAAAAAATTTGTATTTCCATTTGGTCCCCGACATAATGAATAACCCTTAATTAACGAACAAAACGTTCAGATAAATTCGTTACATCGGGTTCCGACTATACTTATTGCTTTCCATTTTATGAAAAATTCATCTTTCAACCACTCAAACTACCTGTTACCTTGTCGTTCTCTATATTAAATGGAAATTTTGCATAAACTTTAAACGAAACAAAAAATTCCATGATTATAAATAAATTGATGAAATGAATAACCGATGAAAACAGATCTACAAATTAGCATATAACTGGGTTTGAAGCCTTTTAGAGTTAAGAAACATTAGAGAGACGTGTTTCGAATACTCAGACGTAATTTAAAAAACATGCACTAGACTTGCTCGTAAAGATGAGAAAAGAGCAATACCTCTTCGCAAATACCTCTGATTCGCGTTCATTGCATATTGTTTCCGAGAAAAAAGTCCATTTTTAAGTATGTAATAGTACACAGAACTTTGTTCTCATTTCTTTGTATTCGATAACATATTTCTACCTCCTGGGTGAATCGAGAATGTGAAACTTTTAGCAGTATTTAGGTTGAGTCTTATTTTGATGGATGAATAGGAAAAAAAAAAAAGAAACGCACAAATTCCTCTTGGCGTTTAGAGAATACTTTTATACTTTCAGATAGAGGGAAAACTTCTTTTTTTGCAAAAATTGCAATACTGTAAAGAGGTATGCTAAATTCTAGATGGCAGGAAGTATTAAAGTAGAATAAAGTTTTCCTAAAAATCTAAAACTTTTAATGTTTGAAGAAATAACTAAAGATGTGTCTGTTCTTTTTTATATTTGAAATCCAAATATTAACAGGAAATAAATGTTTCTTGTCTATATAACCCAATATTTAATTTTGAATTTTATACTTTACTAGAGGACCCGACAGACGTTGTCCTGTACACACATCTTAAATTCAAAAACTCAAAGTTTTTATGAATAGGCTTTAAAAATCTGGATCGTTTTGAGTAAAATTTAGTAAAATTTCAAACACTAATTACATCTGAATGTAATAATTTAATTAACACGCGATTTATTTCGACAAAATAATAACACGAAGTGACAAAATATTTTCCTGAAATGATTACAATACCAACTGTCGGGACCAACTTTAATTATAATAAAAGATTTTTGAATATTCGATACTGCGATCATAGCGCAGTCTGCCGGATCCAATGTAAAACATTCCAAGATCAACGATTTATAAACAAAAAATTAATTAAATAAACATTTATAAACCGAATTATAAATCTAAACTATTCTCGAATCCACTGGAACAGACAAAAACTTCCATCAAAATCGGTCCAGCCGTTTAGGAGGAGTTCATACACACGCACAGAAGAATTACATACCTAAAGATTATTTGAAAAGATATTAATTAAAAACGCTAAAAAGCGTTAATCGCGCGTCTGCATTTTCGTAACAATAAAGACAGGGTTTGGCCAGTTTGGCTGAAAATCAATTTTCGACGCCAACTTACGTCTTTTTCAATTCCTACTATCAGCTCACGATCTCTATACATATTTTATTTGTTTGTTTGTTTATTTGTTTATTTATCTTGGTGGAATTTTCAATCGTTAATAAAATACATTTTAAAGCGCTCAATTGAGCTGAAATGTAATGTACATGATTATTTTGGATGACAATACAATAATTTAATTCTAATTAATAAAAATTAATTGATTAAAACTAATTATTTAAAAAATTACAAATACAGCCACCTTGGCGACTTAGCGACCCTTTTGGCGACTTATGTCAAAACTTGAAAAGGTTTTTAACATTCAGTTGAAAGGAAATTTTATATACACGATTGTTTTGGATGACAATACGATACTTTAATGATAATTATCAAAAATTATTTACCACTTAATGTTGTGATTCTGTCATATATATATACATATTTATATTAATTGCAACTATTTAATAAAAAGTAGCTAAAATAAATTTTTTCTTGGTTGATCTAAGTAGGAATTGTTTTTTTAAAAAATTTTATATTACTTGTTTATAACAATAGCGTTGTTACAACAATGCAGGTGAATATTGAGTCGTATTTTTGAATCTTTTTAATTAATATCTTTTTAACTAATTGCGATATCGGATCGAATTGTGAATCTAAACTATTCTCGAATTTACTTGAACCCACACAAAATGTTTCATCGAAATCGGTCCAGCCGTTTAGGAGGAGTTTAGTGACAAACACATACACAAAAGATTTTTATATGTAAAGACTAGCTGAAAAATGCCCGTTCTTCGCACGAGTTAAGTTTTAAAAATATAAATTTCACCTATCATAGCAATTATAATATTTTTAGAAAGGTTAAAACCCTGTGTAAAGTAGTATAACCAAAAGTTACAAATTATTTCTTGAATAAATGTTTGCGTTATATCAATAATTTTTAAATAAACTGCAATTTGGCCTCAAAGTAAATAATAATTTAACGAAAACAAAAATATTTCAAAGTAAGTGAGAAAATTTGCATGCTGAAAAAGTAAACAGCATAAGTAATGAATGCATTTAAAAATTATAACAGATAAGTACTAGCAGTAGTAAGTTTCTGCCATGGGAACTATGGGTGAAATAAACTGAAATAGATAAAACGAAAGAAAAAATTGATGATGATAAACTGAGATATATATATATATATATATATATGAAAATACAATCAAAAATAAGAAATATTAGGAACTGGAAAAAAATTAAATTAGTATTATCTGAGGAACGGATATAATGCTATTATTACTATATAAAACATCTGTGTAATACATCTAATATAAAGTATTAGATGTAATTTAATACTAAAAAAATTTAATTAGTATGAATTAAAATAAAAAATCTGTCTAAAGCATGTAAAATAGGTCCCCTCTGATATAATCCAAAACCAAAACAGTACTGATTGAAGCAAATAATAAACCATATTGCTAAAGTGTGTGTGAAACAATACTTTTTTCCTATATTTCTTTTAACAATTGTAATATATTTGACTACAAAAAGCAAATAGTCACTGTGGCGTGGCACCCTTTTGTGTGCCACCAAATTCTGGATGTATGCCGTCAATTTTTTTAAAAAAATTATTAATTATACTCTGAAAAAACAAATAAAATCTGGAACAGTTTAGACGTTTTATAAAAATAAACTAAGGCTATTCGTGGTATATTTAACTTATCCTTTCGTAGATTTATCGATATCAAATAATTTGATTGGGTTTGTAATCTACACTGGTGTGCAAAAATTAAGGACGAAGTCGAAAAATTAGCATATCAGCTGAACGAAGAGGCAGAGTGGACAGAAAGACCAATCAGGAGATTAAGTAAGGTGATGTACGGTAGCACATGCGCAGTTATGCAGGTAGACGTAATGGGGGAGTGTCTGAGTAGTATAAAGCATGTTGTCGGTGTAAGATCAGTATTTCTGGCAAAGAGATTGCACGCCGTATAGCAGTTAAAATCACACCGAGTTGCTGCCTCAGCGAGAAATGGCGAATAATCAATCTGTTAGACGACATCTGGATGCTTTTACCCGAGGTCGAATCATGGGGAAGTTGGAGGAAGGCCGCAGTGTGACAAATGTGGCTGCAGAGTTCGGAATTGCTCACAGCATCGTTTCACAACTTTGGAAACAATTTCAAACTACAGGAACAGCTATCCGGGGGTTCAGTAGTGGTCGTCCACGAGGAATTACACCAGCAGATGACCGGTACATCTTCTTACAGGCCAGAAGAAACAGGCGGCAGACAGCGGGAGAAATCGCTAGACACACGACACAGGCGACTACACGACCGATATCGCGTTTTACCGTGGCCAGAAGACTGCACGGTGGTGGTCTGTTTGCACGACGCCCTGTACGGTGTGTACCTTTAACGCCTGCCCATCGAAGAAGGCGTTCTCTGTGGTGCCGGGAACACCGGAATTGGAGAGACAATGAATGGGGACGAGTACTCTTTACAGATGAGAGCGGATTCACTTTGAGTAGCGATTCTCATCGCATACTCATCTGGAGAGAGCGGGGAAGCCGCAATCATCCCTCGAACATCATTGAAAGGGACAGGTATGGAGGTCGCGGTGTTCTCGTTTGGGGAGGCATCATGCTTGGTAGTCGTACAGACCTTCACATCTTCGACGCAGGTTCAGTCAACGGGACCCGTTATTGTAACGAGATTCTTCTTCCATATGTACGTCTTTTTAGAGGCGCTATGAGTCTGCACTTCCTTTTCATGGACGACAATGCACCATGTCATCGCACAGTAGCTGCCGAACAGCTCTTAGAGAATGAGGATATTGAACGTATGGATTGGCCGGCACGATCTCCGGATCTCAATCCCAACGAGCATGTATGGGATTTTCTAGGGAGACGCTTGGCAGCTCGTACCTTACCACCAGTAACGATTCGGGAGCTTCGATTGGCGCTGCAAGACGAATGGGCAGCAATGCCTCAACAACTCATTGACACCCTCATTCTCAGCATGGGCAGACGCTATGAAACCTGCCTAGCAGTCAGGGGAGATCATATCCCCTACTAAAGACCGGATGTTTCTTGCTGGACACCCATCACAGGGATGTTTCGGCCTTCAGTCGCATTTTTTGCGCTCCATGCTACTTTTTTAATCAAGCTTCTTTTTATCCCTCTGATTTCTCTTTTAGTAAGTGTTGCTTACATTACACATTTCCTTTCGTATTGGGGATCTTACGGTATTAAATGTGTTGATTTGGAAAGCTTTTGTACAAAGTTATATTGAAAAAACCGTCTCGTCCTTAATTTTTGCACACCAGTGTATTTGTAATAACGGATACATCTGTGTATGAATTAACTTTAAATGAAGAGGAAAAGCTAATGTCGCTCTGTAATAATCAAGATTCTATTTCAAAACATTTGGAAGAGTCAATGAATTCATTTTGTGGAGAACCCCCTGGGTCTCACCTTGAACACCAAAATTAATTTGAGGCAAAGAACCACTAAGAGCCATTGGTGTGGTGTGGTAGTTAGGAGAGGGGGTGCCAGCTCAGGTGTCGTCCACGTCACTTGACCATGGTTCAAAATTACGTGGTCCGTCGCCAAAAGCCCTCGTGTAGCTGAACAGTGCGACGTCAATATTCTATCAATCAATCAATCAACCACTAAGAGCCATTTTGAATAATAATAATATTTATTTATTATTATAATTTTCTCAAAAAAATCTCTGATAACATATAAACTTATGTTACGTCACTTAAAGGGATTTGCCTTTATATTAAATTAAATTACTAATAATGCAATTAATTAATAATTAAGCTCAAGATCAAGTAAGGTCTACCGAAATAGGAGATCCGAGAAATACACGTACTCGAATTCTTAACTTTCATTAACTTTAACTAAGTCACTTAAATTGACGCTTATTTTAAGCGTACGTAAATTTTATTTACCGCTGGCTTATATCAGCTTTCTGGTACGTCTAACAGCACGACATCTTCACGAATCTAATCTCCTTGAATCTTCTAAAAATGCGTTTAAAGTTGCTGGCTCAATAGCCTTTCATCATCTACTTGTTATTACGGTTGATTTACGGTTGATTTTTATTAGAGGTACCTAGGCTGTTGGTAACTTGGGCTTGAAGAGGAGGGCGTGACCTCAGAAGTGGAGGTCCAATGGGAATGCATGAGGCATAGGCTATGGAGGTGATCTTTGATTGGAAGTTGGTAGTGAGCTTTTAAGAGTGAAATCATAGGCATGGGATAGAAATTTATTTTTTAAAAAAATTGAAAAGAGAAAGTATTGATAAATATTAAGGGGAGAATTTTAAAATTTTAGTATATTAAGGAGAGAATTCTTTTTTTTAGGTTGAGATAAGTAAGAGGGAAATTTAAACATTATTCATAATTGCTTCCGCCAGGAGGCAAATTTTTTCTTCGTCGGAATTAGAATTTTCAAATTTGGAGAGGAGATCGAGGATTTTAGGGGTTTTCATAACTAATTTTGAAATAATATTAAAGAGCTCTCCAAAACTTGAGCTAGATCTGAAATATTGTCTTCTTGGCTAAAGGATTCACGGGGGAGTCTTCCTTTTTATTATTCTTATTTTCGGGAAGGGTTGTCTACTTGCTATCTCACAACGCTCGACTTAAATACCTTATCTAATTTGAATATCCCTTTCATCTTTTTGGAGTTGATTGGAAATAAACGCGAATTTATATTCCCCAAAAAGACGCCTTAGAAGATTAGTGGAAAGGTTCCGTACAGATTCGTCACAATTTTGGATTAAAATGAAAGGTGATCAATTATCTCATAATAGCCAAAAAAGCTTTAAAAATATTGTTACAATTTTCTACATCTTATTTGCTAAATTAGAATTTTCAGCATTAATAAACATAAAAAGATGAAGATAATCTAGACTTTTAAATGTAGATGACGAAATAAGAGTGGCATTATCATTTTTGTTACAAAATATAAACAAAATAATCAAAAATTCTGAAGCTCAAATTTCATATTAAATGTATTCTTATAATTAACTTTTAAATAATTACTCAGTAAACATTTTGTTGTCTTTGTCGTACATATTATTTTATTTTAAAGCTAAAAACTGTTATCCTTTTAACTATTTTACTTAATGTATCACAGGTAAATCAAATTCTTTAAGACTTATTGTATTGTTAGTGTGCCGCTAAATATTTTAATTGTTAAAAGTGTACCGCAACAAAAAATAAGTTGAGAATCACTGCTCTATTCATGTATCAAAAAATATGCACACCAACTGACTTCCCCTATACTCACAGTGTTCTTTAATAACATTATTTAAAACAAAATAAAGAGAAAAAAAATCTTCCATTAGAGGGCATAAAATATAAAACTAAATTTACTAAGAGAAATTAAACTCTAGACGGTTCAATGCCTTTAAGCAAATTCAATTTAAGAAAGAAAAAAAACTAATGGAAAAGAAATAAAACATAAATATCAAAAATATTTTTCTGAAGAGTTTTGTGTATTTTCGACTTCATTTCCTAATTGTTACATTTCTTTGAAAGGCTGATTTAATGTGCTAATGCTTTAGGCGGATTTTTATGTCGAAATTATTCTTCTCCATTGCATTAGAGATAAAATAATTTGCACTTCACTTCTTTTCTATTCGGTGCTCGAATCACAGAGAGTTATTTTTCTAGAATAGCGAATAGTTTTATTTTTCCTAAAATTACACTCGAATGATAAAAAAAAGTAAATTTTAAGAGTTTTTATAATAGTGAAACAATTTTGTTTTCAATCTTTGATATTATTTCAAGGAATATTTTCTTTTAAATATTATCTTCAAAGCGAATTCCTGCAATTTTAAATGTTCTCACATTCGACAATATGTAAGTCAGCGTTTCTCGAATTGTGGGATGCGCTTCCCTGGGGGAGGGGGGCATGAGCATATCGAAAAGTCGAAAGCGAAAGATAATTGTGTGAAAAGAAATTATTAATTTACTGAAAAGAAGCAAAGTAAAATACATTCTGACATAATAAAAAACACACACACAACTACACTGATATAATACACTTATAAATGCACTGATAACTAATGTAACAATACTTAGTTATGAATAAGTTTAATAATTATTAGTGACTCCAATGGGCAGTGGCGTAACGCACACCACCACAACCCCCTCGCAGGAAAGGAGGCGGCAGGATTCCAGGGGTTTCATTGAGCCTGACTGCCGTCAAGTACGTACCCTTTGTAAGATCTGGCTTGAGCCTCAAACCTGTTTTTGCAGGGGGGCTTTAAGATTCATTGTTACGCCACAGCCCATGGGCTTTTCATATAGCAATTATATACAAAATTTAATACTTATCTTCATAATCTGTACGGTTTATTATAAAAGTGGTATATATTGCAGCTTTAGCGTCGACTTATATTATTGAATTCAATAAATTGTTATTTTTCGAAGGGGGGCGTAATGAAATTTATGATTGAAAATTGGGCTTCAAATAATGACAGTTTTAGAAGCAATGCCCTAAGGTTTTAAAAAGTACAGTATACAGGGGGTATCAGTACAGCGGTTACAAGCCTTCAGGACGCATAGAGTACCCTTGATCAGTGCTTCTCAAACTTTCAATATACGCAACCCACTATTCAATCGTCATTTTCATCGCGGCCCCCTCCATACAATAACAATTCATTGAATTCAATAATACTATACTTCGACACTAAAGCTACTATACGACTTTATTCTTCTATGTGCCACTGACGTATATAAATGCCTCGCTCAGCCAAAGCATTAATTTTTTGAACGTATATATACGTCTTTCCGAAGTATGATTTTTTTGTGTGCAGTGTTATCCATACAATTATTCCGAAGGTTTTGAAATGCAATTAAAGGACCTTGACCATGTTTGCGAAGCATTTACTTATTTCAGAGGATTTGTTTATATATATATATATTTATTCATTTTCTCCTCTCCCTCAAAAGAAACATCAAAATACGCTCGTCTGCGTGGAAAACGGTGGCATTGGGGAGCACATAACTTTTAATCGGCAGTTAAGGAATTAACTATAAACCGTACAAATTATCAAGATAAGTGTTAATACAAGCCCATGGGGTCACTGATAACTATCGAACTTGTTCTTAACATAGTATTGTTAAATTAATACTAAAATATACATGGTACTGATACATTTAAAAGTGTATTAAATCAGTGTCAATGTGTATTTTATATTTTATTATATCAGAAAGTATTTTGTTTGTTTACTTTCAGTAAATTCATAATTTTTAAATAACCTTTTGTTTTCGACTTTTCAATATGCCCGCCCCTCAAGGGAGGGGCGCCCCACAGTTTGAGAAACGCTTCCCTAGATGATATCAAATCTCATAGGAATACATGGTTGGAAACTCTTCCCTAGCCTTATTATCCTTAGTACAGCAAAAAAATTAAGAACAAATAACATTAAAGGGACAATAGGGTTGCATGTCGGGCTGATATAGGTGTATGTCGTTAGAATGCAGAATCCGCCAGACGGTCATATGAGAAACTCCTACATGATTGGTGATAGCCTATGTAATGGTACCAGGATTGTTCTGCACCAGATCCAAAAGTCTCCTCATGGTTTCGCCTTCTTACTTTTCGTTTACTTTCCTGTGTGTGCACAATGAAGAACGTAAAAAGTTCAGATTTCAAAAGATCTCTTCTAAAAATCACAAAAAAAATTAACCAATGGATTCATTGTTTTTATAAATCTTTCAATCATTTAATCTTAGCAAATTTTTTTCGCAAATAATTCTCGAAGAACCATTTAACTCTTTAACATATAATTTTAAACTACGCTAACAAAAAGTAATATTAGTAAAAAGAGTAAGAATTAATAATACGCGTTAAAAGACAGTAAGATATCAGGCAGTTTCAAAAAATAACAATATATATATATATATATATATATATATATACATATATATATTATATATATATTATGTATAGATATTATGTATATATATATATATATATATTTAAATTCTACATATATAATTCTTTCCTTTCCTCTTGGTACATAGTATGACAAATTACAGGTGAAGGTTGGCGCCGCAAAACTTGTTTAAATCTGCAATCCTGGTTCCTAAGGCCAGGAGTTTGTCTTTATACTATGTGCCTTCTTCCTAATTTTAGTTATCTTAGGTATATAAATATATGTTTATTTTTATATTTTTGTTTATATATTTGTGTATATGTATATATATGTATAAATTTATATATATGTGTGTATGTATATGTATATGATTATATATTGAAAAAAACTTATATTGGATTATATATATATATATATATATATATATATATATATATACATATATATATACATATATATATATACATATATATATATATATATATATATATATATATATATATATATATTTCTAATAATTCCTTCTAGTATCCTTTTAAGTAACTCTTTTTAATAATATTTAAATAAGCTTTTAATTTTTTGGTTCAAAAACGAACGCCCTAATCTTAATTGTAATCAAATAGTAATATTACATCAAAAATCTCTTTCCCGCTCGTTTTAACCAATCACAGTTCTTGTTACAAAGGAGTCATGTGACCTTTACTGCCTGTATAAAAGGGAAAGTCTTTTGTGCTCATTTCTCTTTGTCTTTGTGTTCGTCCTGTGAAATGTCGCTGCTGGTTGTTGTTCCTACTATATCTGCAGTGTCGTCTATTCCTTGTCTATTGCTTAAGATGTGTGTGTCTGTGTGTCTCGCCATGTTTAATAAACAAGATTTCCAGTAACAAAGGACTGCCTCATTAATCCCATTAATATAGAACATTAAACATCCACTAATCTATGTACAAGTAACCAACATAAATAGGCCTCGACTACGCTACATAGATATATATTTCATGCATGTTACTATACATGTTATTTCATATATAGATATGACACCAACAGACGTCCTAAAAATAGCTCTGTAGGTCATGCTTTTCAAACTGCTCACAAACTGCAAGCAAACTTTATTTGCAACCCAATTTTCAAAAATAACTTTTATCGTGCCTTTCCCCTATACAACAGCAATGTATTGAATGCAATAATAATGCACTTTGACGCTAAAGTTACAGTACGATCTTAATTATAAACCGTACAAAAAAATCAGGATAAGTTTTAAATTTTGCCGGCTGTGGGGGGGGGGCGTAGTTGGTTTGTCGTGGGCCTTCTGTACCCAAGGTTGCGGGTTAAACCCCGGCCCAAGTCGGTGGATTTTTCTGCTGTAGAAAATCGATAGTGGCCATGCCTTGTGATTATAAAACATGAAAAAGATCCCTTGGCTTTTACGCTTTCGGCAAAATTAAATTTCGAAGTACAAATTTTGCTTCGGCAGAGCTCAGGTGCCTCCCTCTGGGGAAGAAACTTGGCGTCAAAATTAGTTGCGGTAATTGGTATCGCCTAAATGGTGCCGCACTCAAAAGTGATACCAGCTCCTGAGGAATGTACTAGGTCTGCAAAGGTAGAAATACCAATACGCAGCCCCATTACAGAAAAAAAAGTTTTAAATTTTTTAGATGTTACTTTTAAGTAATATACAGATACAACAAGTTACTTTAAAGTATTGTGTATTGTGTTACTTTTCCTTTCTAATTTATGACTTGGAACGCATTTGAAAATAATTTTTGATTACATCAAAAATTTATTTTCTCAATCATCCTTTTCTAAAAGTATAAATGTCCTTAGAAAATTAGTCTTGCTCTGTTGCTGTCTATCTTATAACCCTTTAAGACCCATTCTTATACATTTTTGCTTCTGATGTAAAGTATCATTTTTTTCAACAGTATCAACAGACGGTGGCTGTAGTCCATGCTTTACTTTCAGCTATTAAATCTAATGAGGTTTTCAAATACAACCAAAACACGTCTTCTTTTTATCTGTTGTAAAAAGGTATTAATCAATATATTTCTAATTGTTTGGATACAAATTTTCGTATTAATGTTTAAATAATTGTAAATAGAAAGAAATATTAACTATACTCTATTAATGTGGCTACTAGTGCTTGGGATTTCGTTACCCGCACGATTATGCGGGCTGGGCGTTACTTGAGTCACTGTAGCTGTAACGATAAGTACTTAACCATGCGAATTTTCTTTTCTGTTTCAATAATTTTGATGAAAGCCTACATAAAAATGAAATATATAGCTATACAATTAATACCAAATTTTCTTGGGGGTCGCCATGAATGTGTCCTTTTCTCTCTCTCTCTCTCTCTCTCTCTCTCTCTTTTGCAATTAATTTCTTTTTCATACATTTGTTGAGGAGTTGGCATTTTTATCCTCTCAACAGATATCTGAATCCATATCTCTTCTCCCCCTCCCAAAAAAATTCTGGGTTTTCCGGTGGTAATTAGTAAGGTATTAGTAGAGCTATTTTTCATGGAATACTGTGTTAATTTTTAACCAAATACTTTTTCAGATGTCTAAAAGGAGAAGAATTCTCGCAGAAGAAATGTTTCAGATGAATTGATGAATGCTGCGAACAAAACATATGGCTCACATATACTGGAAGGCGAATCGAGTTCAGATGATAGTGATGAAGAAACACATGGGAATATTTGAAATGAAAAGACAATTTTGAATCAATCTTTCAGATAAAAGTTTCTTGAACACATTCATTACATTGATTTATCTGTTGCAAATTCTTGGTTTCTGTGCAAACCAGATGCAATATCAAATAAAATTCATCTAAAAATCAAAATGGATCACTTAAAATTTAAGTTAGAGATAGTTGAAGCGTTATCAGTCTATCCACCTACTAACAAAAGTATTTAACTGATGATGAAGTTAACACTGCTGTAATTCCACTCGCAAAAAGATATATCGAAGCGTTATAACCCTTTAAGACACAACTCGTACAATCGCGCGGGTTAGATATTCTCATACGTTTTTCTTCTGGAATAGTCGTGTGTAAGAAAATCGTGAATCTAACGATTGAGCCGGTTTGCAAAAAGTGTAAAGTGTTACTTTTTATCAACAGACGATGGTTGTGGTCCATGTTTTACTTTCAGCTGGCAAATCTAGCTTTGTTTTCAAATACAGCAAAAACACGTCTTCTTTTTATCTGTCGTAAAAAGGTTATTATCAATATATTTCATTTCTATTTGAATAGGAATCCTTGAATAGGAATTTTTGTAACAGTGTTTAAATAATTGTAAAAAAGAAAAAAATATTAATTATACTCTATTAATGTGGCTTCTAGGCCTCGGGATTTTGTTTCCCGCACGATCGTGTGGGTTGGGCATTACTTGAGTCACTGCAGCTGTAAAGGTAAGTACTTGCGTACCATGCGAATTTTCTGTTCTGTTTCAATAGTTTTGATGAAAGCCTACATAAAAATGAAATATATAGTTATACAATTAATACCAAATTTTCTTGGGGGTCGTAATGGATGAGTCCATTTTTTTCTTTCTCTCTCTCTCTTATTTGCAATTAATTTTTTTTTCATGCATTTGTTGAGAAGTTGGCATTTTTATCCGCTCAACAGATATCTGAATCCATATCTCTTCACCCCCCTCCCAAAAAAAATTCTGGGTTTTCCAATGGGAGTTAGTATGTTGTAGTTTATATATATATAAATTTAAATAATAAATTTTTCTGATACATTTTACAATTTTTCTTGGAATACTGTGTTAACTTTAAACCAAAAACTTTTTCAGGTGTCTAAAAGGAGAAGAACTCTCACAGAAGAAATTTTTCAATTGATGAATAAATCAGATTGAACTTAGATCAGAACTTAGTGATTCCTCAGATGATGACAACGCGGGGAACAAAACATATGAATCGCGTATACTGGAAGGAAAATAAAGTTCAGAGGAGAGCGATGAAGAAACATATGCGAATATTTGAAAAAGAGAAAATTTTGGATCATATTTTTTACCAGAAAAGTCTCTTGATTACATTCATTACATTGATTTAGCTGTTGCAAATTCTTGGTTTCTGTGCAAACAAGATGCAATATTAAATGAAATTCCTCTAAAAATCAAAATGTATGGTTTAAAATATAAGTTAGAGATATTTGAAGCGTTATCAATCTCTCCAACTACTAACGAAAGTATTTTAACTGATGATGAAAATGACAGTGTTGTAATTCCACTCGCAAAAAGATCAAAGCGTTATAATCCACCTGCTATATGTCATGGCTTTTATCCTGGCCATTCCAGGATAAAAGGCTTTGATATGTATAGCCATTTTTAATGTGTTGATGTAATTTCAAGGTCTCGCAAGTACATATTTGAAAACTACGAAAGTATTTTGAAAACAGTTTGTGAAAAACGCAATGGTTATTTATACTTCTCAAAAAGAAAAGAAAAGATTTTTACAGTAAAAAAATAATGAATTAATAAAAAATTTAATTATACATCAATGATTTCTTTATTTGTAACAATTTTAGTTGAATTAAGATTGTATCTCAATTCAACAGTTTAGTAACAGCTTAGAGCTAAAAATGTATAACTCGTAAAATTTTACAGGACACCTGTTTCACAGATAACTTGGTAGTACTTAACAGTACCGTCTACGTTCCAGGGTGGGAAATTTTTTATTTTTCCCAATGTCATTGGAGTCCTTATAGTAATAATAACTAGAAGAATTGTCGCCCAGCCAGTATGGTGGTTATGACCCTCGGCTTTTAACCGAGTGGGTTCGGGTTCGAATCCAGAGTAAGACATGGTTGTATCTTCTTCGGGAAAGAAGTCGGTCTTTCGCCTGAAATGGATTCCCGTCTCGAAAGGAACAGCAGCGTACCCCTCATCTTGTTATATTCTGGGATCATCGTTTGTAATAAAATCTGTATTCTTCTGTGGTTGTGTTATGTTTCTGTTCATCTCATGTCTTTCATATGTATCCCAGTAATAAACACACGACAACAACCAGAAGAACTTAATATTTGAAGATATAAATAATTCGGGTCTTAAAGTGGTAATCCACCTGCTATACATGCCATGGCTTTTATCCTGGCCATTCCAGGATAAAAGGCTTGACCTGTACAGCCTTTTTGATGAGTTGATGACATTTCAAGGCCTCGCAAGTGCAGATTTGAAAACTATGAAAGCATGTTGTGAAAAATGCAATGGTTATTTATACTTGTCAAAACTAAAACAAAAGATTTTTACAGAAAAAAAATTATGAATTAATAAAAAATTTAGTTATACACATCAATAATTTCCTTATTTGTAACAATTTTGATTGAGAATTAAGATTGTTTCTTCTATTAACTTAGAGCTCAAAATGTATAACTCGTAAAATTTCATGGGTGACCTGATTCACAGATACCGCCCAACCCGCACGATCGTGCGGGTACCATCTACGTTCCAGGGGGGACAGGAAATTTTTTATTGTTTTTCCCAATGTCATTGGGGTCTTAAAGGGATATCCATCACAGTTGGCATTCTCACGGACATCAGAGCAATCGTCTGGGCAACCAATCAGACGTGGAGTGTCAATTTCTAATATTAAACCTTTCTTTATAAAACTTCGCTGTGCAAGATCAGCTCGTGGGAGTCACTAGAAATTATTAATACTGATACATTTATAAGTCGGACCTCTATATAACGAAGTCACTAAATCCCGGGGAAAAAAGTCCGTTGTATGGAGAATTTGTTTTATAGAGGTTAATCTTTTAATATACTTTATTAACCCAGATAAAACACATTTTAAACTCATAAACACTAACATTAAAAAAGTAATCATTCATTCCTTTTTAAAAATTAATATATGTTTATTTTATATATATTACACATTAAAAAAGAAAGAAAGAAAAACTGCAAGGAAAACAAGAAAAATGGGTGTCAAAGAATTCACTGTATTTCAAATATTAAGAAAATAATTTTATACTAAAATTAATGAACTTTAACAACATTTTATAATTTTAAGCATACAAGTAATATTATACATACATTATTTTATAATTAGAACACTTGGACACGGGACAAACTCCAATAAGGGTGAAAGAGAATATCGAGATGTTTTTAGTGAACTTGGCGATGGGGGGGGGGGGTCAAGTGTTGCACATGGATGAAACGTCCAGAACTCTATTGCTCTCGGCGAGTTAGGATCTATTAAAACCAGTTCAAGATTTATGACCACCATAAAATGTATTAAAAGAGAGAATAACTTGAAATTTTTTTCAGAAATATTTTTAAAAAAGTGAGAACAAAAATTTTGAATCAAAAGAAAAAGTTCGTTATATAGAAAATTCACATCGCTATAGGGAGATTATTATACGAAGAAAATTATGAAATGTGTTCAAGGTTCTAGGAAAGATTTTGCTGTATAGAAAAATTCGCAATATAGAGGTTCGACTGCATATTCTAAATGTACTAAATGACTTATTGTTGTTGTTTCTAATGCCACCTGTCTGACGTAGTCAGATAGAGGCCCACGAAATTCATCGTGTCAAGGGGCTAGAAGTACGCCTGTCGTTGGCCTTGAGCACCATACAGGTGACAGTACGATTTAGCTCGAAGAAATTCCCCGAAGGGACGATAGATGGTGTCACCACTTCTCTCCACTTCCACAAATGGAAGGGGAGGGAAATATTCTCCAGTCCCTGCGCTCGTGACTCAGCCCACAAGACTTCGGACCCACTGATTTAACGAGCACGTATTCCGTGTGTACTCGGAGGATATTTGGTGGCATCGGGCATCGAACCCAGGCTTTCCGGTCTGGAGTCCGATGCTCTAACCACTAGGCTACCAATGGCCCCAAAAGGCATTTATAAATATATTAAGTCAATGTAATTGCATATTTTATTTTATTTTTTTGGTCAGAATGTATTTTGTGTTTTGTTTCCTTTCCGTAAATTAATAATTTTTTAAATAATGTTTATTTTTGACTTTTCGATATACTAGTGCCTCCAGCGTAGGTTTACTTCGCCTAAAAGGAGACGCAACCCCCCTTTTGAGAATCCCTGCTGTAGGGATTATTTTTAAGTACGAATACTTGTTACTAATGGGACACATCATATGCAACAGTATAATTTTATATGAAGCAATTGACGTTGTATGATGATTTGATGAAGTTGGTTTGGGTAAAATGAACATGTGCACCTTGCGCAGGAAAGAACGAAAACTTACAACAAATTGACACTATGCCTACTGAAGTCGTACGCAATGTGACAATAATAACCAAAGTCTTTTACCGTAATGCCGCACGGTGGCTTGTCATATTTAACTAAATGTGGTAGATGTCGAATGGTGTTAATGTACTTCAACGTTTTTTTGATTTCCTACTATAAAATTCACATCTTCCTACATAAATTTATTTATATATCTTGTTCAAATTTTCCATCGTTAATAAAATACTCTTTATTCATCCACTAAAGTTCAATTATATATTTTTAAAAAACTTGTAGTGGACGACATTTCAGTTGAAAATAGTTTTTTTTTCAAATATTAATTCCTTACGTAAGTTTTACTTTTTAATTTTAAATTTCTTCTGCGTTATTTCTGACGAAGTAACAACTAGCCGCAACAGATGGCACCCCCCCCACAAGTAGGAATTGTTTTAAAAAACTTGTATATAACTTGTTCTTCTTATCTATGGATTTATTGCATTTCTATATTGTTCCAAAAGCCCCATTAACAAGCGAGTCCAGTTATGAAGTATGAGAATAGTAAAGAATTTCTTGTGGCGATGCATCAATTTAAAAAGAGATGCAAGATTGGCCTTGCAGTCAAAAATATAGTCTAGTGTAATTGAGTTTGTGGACAATTTCTGCATATGCGGTAAGATTGGGAATTATCTGGAGATATTTTTATACCTTTCAAATAACTCGTCCGAAATCTTAGGCGACAAATATCTAAAGCAATTGAGCTCTGGAATAGTTGGTTTTATTAAACGGTGGATAGAAATTTTGCGCTTGGCGACCGAGTTCGGATCCTTCGAGGTGACAGTGGAAGGCTGATCCAAACCTCAAACCTTCTTAACGATGACGTCCATACATCCATTACCCCCTATGCCCCCATGGACAGAGGGGAAAATTAAAAAAGAAACAAAAAAAACTATCAGGGATTTGAATTTTCAACGATGAAAACCCCAGATATTAGGTACTTGACTGTTTTAGTATTAACGTCTCAATCTAAAACACGAGGGCTATCGTCGATGGACTGCGGTCAAGGAATGAGAACGATAATTGAGATAACACTCCACTTTCCAAGCTTTTGCACCATACCGGAATGAATATTTTTAAAATCCAAAGATTTAACATGTATCTGTATCAAAACAGGGTTTAGTGGCAATAGTGCCCTATCACTAGTGATAGTCACAAGGATAGGGATAGTGATGGTCATGGTCACGAACTTGGGACTGGAATTGCCGAATTATGGGTTCCACTGCTGATACCACTGAAAACCAACCACGTAGAAGGGCTGATACACTTTAAATATGTCTAGTATCAATGTCCTTACGTTGGCGAGTGAGTGAGTGAATATTAACGTCGCCCTGTTCAGCTACACGAGGGCTTTTGACGATGGACCACGTAATTTGCTAACGTTGGCTAGGAGGGGAGGTTGGGAAAGTGGGCTGCCAGCTCAGGTGTTATCCTCGTCACATGACCGTGGTCCAAAACACGAGGAGTGTTGCCAATAGACCTCATTTTGCTTTATAGTGAAACGTAAATAAAACATACACTCACACAAGGCTTAACATACTATCAAAATTGGTTTCTTATCGGTTAGATATGTTACATAAATGTACAATAATTTTGTAATACGAAATTACAACTGACTTCCAGTAGAAATTTATACGAAATTATATAAGAAATTTATTTCATCATTTCGGAACTTGATTTTGTTGAAAATTGTCCGATATAAAATCTAGAATTATTACACATCCTTTTTAACACCCTTTTGTAAGTTTCACTTGTAGGTAACGGAATCTTTGAACTCAATTTTTCCCACTTCAAAAAGTCAGATTAATTCGAAATTTTGCTCACTTGCCCGGGACCGATGACAATATAATAATTTAAGAATTTTATTCTATTGTCCCGTTCAGGACCATAAGGATTAATGATTTCCCATTTTCAGTTCCCATCCCGCATCTGGTGACTAATTTCAGATCCCATTTCCATATTTGGCGACTAGGAGATTAAGTTACAATTTAGTTCGATTAACTAAAAAAGTGTGTTTTCTTAGTTTTTTAAACTATAATTTTTTGAATGTATGATCATCATTATCATATACGTAAACATATTGTACCCTTTCAAGATATTTTCAAAAAAACATTTGATTTGCTATTCAAAAAGGAGTCTCCTTTTGAATTATTTCAAATCGACAACTTTATTATAATTAACACATCAATTCTCTCACTTTGGGTTGCGCCTCCTTGGGGGCGTGGTAACCTTACGGGGGGGGAGAGAATAGTGAATAGTCGAAAATAAATGATTATTTAAAAGAATTATAAATTTACTAAAGAGAAGTAAAAGAAAATACATTCTGAATTATAAAAAGTAACGTAATACTTAAAAGTATAACTTAAAGTATGTATTAGTTATATTAAAGTAACATGAACAAAATTTAATACTCATTTTGATAATTTGTACGGTTTATAATGAAGGTAGTATTGTAGCTTTAGCGTCAAAGTATATTATTGCATTCAAATCATTGTTATTGTATGCGGGAGGGGCAATGAAAATTATAATTGAAAATTGAATCGCCAATATTGAAAGTTTGAGAAACATAGCATTAACATTAATGAGCACATACTGAGACAACCTATGATTTTACATTAAACAACACTTGTGCAATAATGATGTTTCACATGTATCTGTTGCGTTTAATTCTGAACCTGGCTTACAGTTAGAACATATTGAAATGTATTTTTTATACATTTTTTAAACTCACGAATCACGCGCACGAACACAAAAAAAATATTTACTTTAAATAAGCCTTCTCATTGTGTATATATATATATATATATATATATATATATATATATATTATATATATATATATTAGTCAATAATTTTGTACCAAGTAATCAGTTCTAATACTCGCAAATCATAAAAAATAATCCAGAAAATTAATCAAAAAAAGAATTTCTTTCTTTGAAAATAAAAAAATATTCAGGTGTTGGAAACATAATTAAATCTTTCTCTTGTTTACAGAAACGAAAAAAACTTCTTAAACTTAATCTTCCGATTCATGCTTCGAGCAAAATATTTTGCTCTTTTTTTTTCTGTTCGGAAAGCCATTAATAATCTCTTTTTCAATATCACTTCACGCTTTTGTGATTTTCAATTAAAAACAAGCAATGTTCTCAGCATTTAGAGTAATAGGAGTAAAAAACAAAAAGGATTTTGTGTAATCGGATGAAAGATTTTGTTCACAGCCGTGCAATTGCTATCGAAAGATTCCTTTTTTAGAGTATCAAAAACAACTTGCAAAGCCGTAATTTGAACATAATTTCCTGAAAGGAAAAAAAAACGATTTGTTATTAAAAATGTAAATTTTTTTTAAAAAAAGGTTTATGAATTAAAAATCTGGATAATATAGTACATAAAAAAAGATTTTTCATTTTCCTAATATTCGTTACATTATTCTTATTATTCTTTTTGTTGCAAATAATTTTTCATTCTGAAACTTAGCTCCGTGACTCTTACTAGATGAATATTTTTAAAATTACCGCTCGAATTATCAATTACGGTAATGTCAATCTTCTACTTTTGTTGATGAATTTATCAGATGAAGAAAAGTTCTGTATTAATAAATTGATTGTAAAAATAAACACTGTTGAGGAAGAAACAAAATTGGAAAAAGTCCCTGCTTTTATTCAACATTTTATATATTATACTTTTTTCCATTCTTACAATACCATGTCAAATATTTTAACTCCGTCCAGGCTATTGAAATAAATCTATATGCAAAGAGAACATTAAAATCTTTTATAATGCTAAAACTAATTGTCACAAAATCAATGAATTTCTTAAAACGACTTAGAAATTCATTTTATTTGCAACAAGAATCTTTATGCATAACCGCTATCATCTAGAGAGGAAGAGTAGCCGCGGTAGTCGAGTGGTCAAGGTATCGGATCGTGGCTGGCCTTGACCCAAGTTCGAGCCCAGTGCCACTAAAGACCCGCTGTGTAGGGGAACGATACACGTTAAATCTGTCGAAAGCTCAAACGTCCTCCCGTTAGTGTGGTGTGCTAGTTAGGAGAGGAGTGCCAGCTCAGGTGTCGTCCACCTCACTTGACCATGGTTCAAAATTACGAGGTCCGTCACCAAAAGGCCTCGTGTAGCTGAACAGTGCGACGTTAATATTCACTCACTCACTAGTGAGCATGGTCACGAACTCGTGGCTGGCATGCCATGAGTTCGAATCTCGTGCCACCGCAGACCCATTGTGCAGAGGATGCCGATGCACGCTCAGTCTGTCAAGACTCAAATACCCTTCCGATGGCATGTTGTGTAGAAGGGGAATGCCAGCTCTGGAGTTCTTTTCGTCACTAGACAATGGTTCAAAATTACGAGGTCCGCCCCAATATCCCTAATGCACTTTTATATTGTAACGTTAATATAATTTCTAACTCTTATTTATGAATAATATATTTGCATCCTGAGTTCAGTTCAGTTCAGTGAAAACACTGAAAATTGGAGACTTGGCTAACGCTCCATCCTGAGAAGAGGCAAAGGTAATCTAGTAGTTACGGTCAAGAATTTGTGGCCAACGTGCCGTGAGTTCGCGTCATATTGTCCCTGAAAGGCTCAAAGTCCTCCGGTTGGCGAGGTGGGGTAATTTAGGGATGTCAGCTTAAGGGTCTTCCTCGTCACTTAACCCTTTGAAGTTCACTACATATCCCCTTTGAAAAATTTACAAAATTATTTCAAAAATGACTATCAGAGATGAAGGGGATCGCAAATATACAAAGAAAAAAAATTTAGTACTTCTCACTTTCGAGAAATTTATAGTTTCACTGTGAAACCAGAGAACACAGTAGCGGTCCATTTTTCCTAATCAAACTGACCAATCCAAAAGACTATTCAGAAAAAAAAAATCTAATATTTTATGACCATAAAACTTTTATATTTTAATGAATTTAATTAAGGAAAAATAATTTTAAAAGTTTTTAATTATTTTTTTAAAGTTTTCTTTTAAATTCCTTTCTTTAAAATTTTGAATACGAATTTGGACATAAAATTACATATATTTTACAGTACATACTAAAAAAATTTATATTTCTTAAAAATAATTGCTAATACATATTAATTTTCCATCCATAACTATAGAGAGAATATTTAAATCTATTATGTACACACAGCGTCACATTTAGGCATGTGCATCTTGTGCAGCTGCAGAGTGTCAGAATTTTAGAGTGCAGATAAATATATTTAAATATAAAAATTTAGCACTCTAATTTTAAAGTAAATAAATATTTTGCTAAACATGCCATAAACAAATAGTGCTTCAGAAAGTCGGCTACTGAGAGAATTTTCGCTTTAGAACTGGTGCCAAGAGACTTGCAATTTATGCCTCTTACTGGAGTTTGGTTTCGCAGTGAAACAATAAATTTTA
This sequence comes from Trichonephila clavipes, assembly GCA_019973935.1. Lineage (NCBI taxonomy): Eukaryota > Metazoa > Arthropoda > Arachnida > Araneae > Nephilidae > Trichonephila > Trichonephila clavipes. Next base: position 41,982 of record BMAU01018046.1, on the reverse strand, counting down.
ATTTAATTTTTCTACTCTTCTGTTTACTTATCAAAATTATTGAAAGCTGTAATTAATAACTAGAAATATTCATAGTAAGATCGCGTGCTATAATTTAAAATAACTATTATTTAAATATTTTTAGAGCTAATGGAATTTACTTAAGTTAAACAGACGTCTCATTATTTTTTCTATGTAGGAGGTCTCAATCATTAAATACAATCGTTGTGCTGCCATTTATTGCTAGAAAAAAGAACAAAAGTTCAAAAACAGTTCTTATTGGGATAAAAAACATTTTAAATTTGATTTTTTAAAAAATGTTTAATGAGTGGTTTCAGTGTGAAACCAATGAACGACCGAGGTTCAAAATTACGAGTTCCGTCACCAGTAACCCTCGTGTTGCTTTATTGTTTAACGTCAGTAAACATTCACTCCGCTCAGTTCAGTACAATGAATGTACTGTGTAATCTGAGAGACTTATTTAAAACATTATGTTCCAAAAGAAACTAAGGGGCCACGGTAGACTACTTTTTAAGGCATCGGATCGTGGCTGGCGTGTCATGAATTCGAGTCCAGCACCACTAAAAGACCCGTAGTGTAGGGGAGCGATGTACGTTAAATTTGCAGATAGCTCAAACGTCCTCCTGTTGGTGTGGTGTGGTAGTTAGGAGAGGTGGTGACAGCTCAAGTGTCGTTCTCGTTACTTGACCATGGTTCAAAATTACGAGGTCCGTCACCAAACGCCCTCGTGTAGCTTAACAGTTGACGTTAATATTCCCTCACTCACTCAACTAAGAGGCTGCGGTATTCTAGTGGTCATGGTAGTGAACTCGCGGCTGGCGTGTCCTAGTGCTACTGAAAACGTACGATGTGGAGGAAGCCGCTGCACGTTAAATCTTTCGAGGTTCCAACGCTCTCCCGGAAGCGTGGTGTAGAAGTTAGAAGAGGGGTTGACAGGTCAGGTGTCGTTCTAGTCACTTGACCATCGTTCAAAATTATGAGGTTCTTCGTCAATAGCCCTCGGTGCAGTTTTATAGTGCGACGTAAATATGACTCTCTCATTCCCGAAAGAAACTAAAACATTACCTCATTTATCCTACAATTCAGTTACATTGGGTTTAAAGAGAGAGAGAGAGAGAGAGAGAGAGATTTCTATGACTTACATGAATTTTTCTAATTATTCTAAGAATTTAAAGTTGCAAAGATATTAATGTTTAGAAGAATAAAGAACGCGTAACCGATGAGTAACCGGTTACACGTTCATTATTTGTTCCATTTTTTTAGATATATTTGTTTAAAGTTTTTATTTAATCAAATAATATTTCGCATATATTTTTAGTCTCCATTTAATGTTATAAATAAAACATTACATGATTTTTGAATGTAACTGACTCCATTCACCTTGTACTACTTGTTTCACCGTGTTCTATTGTTGTTTGTACTGTTCAGGATCGTACAACATATATCACGCCTCCATTGGATTCTCAATCCATAAAAGGATTCTTTGCTCTGACGACTTCCTTCTTCCACTTGTCGTGGCGAGTGGACGATTATGTTTTAACAACAAAAGGATAGGGCGTGGCCAGTGCTGAGTGATTACTGTATATTAAATACATTTTCTATACTGGTTGATGTTGCGTATTCAATGTTATTGATAAGGCAGCCTTGTAAGTTAGTATATATATAAATCCGGTTTATTGCACATCTTGAAACACATAGGCTTATAACAAACATAAAGCATGGACGACACTACACACAACGCGCAGTGCAGCCGGCTACATGATTAAGGACAAAGACATAAGAGAGAAGGAATTCTAGAAATCTCGATATTTATACCGAACGGGAAATCACATGAATTGGGGGTGGATGGATGTAGTTCAAGATACTCTCGTTAGGTGGGTGGCTTGGTTAATAATTAAACACTTATTCAGATGGAATGGATCATAGATAAATCAAAAGCTATTAAAGACAAAATTATTATTATATATATATATATATATATATATATATATATATATATATATATATATATATATATATATATATATACAGTGGGACAAACAATTGAGGATACACCTTACTTTTACTTGATAAATCCAACTTTCAATAGAAATAACACATTAACTAGAAGTTCAAACGTGTTTCTATTTTCACACGTAACAAAAGGGTTAATTTACAGTAAAAATAACAAAAATCAACAAAAAAATATCTAAAATTAAAAATTTCACAAGTATTTGAAATAAACATAGGCACATCTTTACCTCAAAAAATTGAGGATACACCAATGAAATGTTTGTTTAACTACCACTAGATTTTTTTTCTGCTTGCTTCTTCAATAGCCTAAGTTTGGCCAATTTTATCTTGAACTTTTTCAACTGCTACTTTTGTCTTTTGAAGTTGGTTATGTGAATTTAAAGTAGCAATTTTTTAAATGGAAAATGGGTCCTCGGAGAGAGATCAGTATTGATGTAAGAAAATTTATATTAAGGTTATTTAAGAGAGGAAAATATTATCGCGAAATAGCTAAAATTGTCGGTAGAAGTCACTCGTGTGTCCAGAAAATCATTGGAAGATTTAAAAGCGATGGATTAATTGAAAATAAAAGCGGAAGAGGAAGGAAAAGTATTCTGAGTGATGTGATTGATTGATTGAATATTAACGTCGCACTGTTCAGCTACACGAGGGCTTTTGGCGACGGACCACGTAATTTTGAACCATGGTCAAGTGACGTGGACGACACCTGAGCTGGCACCCCCTCTCCTAACTACCACACCACACCAACGGGAGGACGTTTCAGCTCTCGACAGATTTAACGTGCATCGCTGCCCTACACGGCGGGTCTTTAGTGGTACTGGGCTCGAACCTGTGACAAAGCAAGCCACGGTCCGATACCTATACCACTCGGCTACCGCGGCCACTTCTGAGTGATGTAGCCCAAAGGAAAGTTTTGAAAGATATCAAGATTGATCCTAAACTAAGTGTAGTCAAACTAGCTGCAGAAACTTCTCGAATAATGGGCAGAAGGGTAAGTGCTGAAACTGTGAGAAATGTGATTAGACATGCTGGATATAGCAGTCGAGTAGCTAGAAAGAAACCTTTCATAAGCTTACAAAATCAGAAAAAGCGTTTGGAGTTTACAAAAACTCATCAATTGAAGACAGATAACTTTTGGAAGAAAGTTATATTTAGTGACGAAAGTAAATTCAACATTTTTGGAAGTGATGGCCGTCGCACCGTTTGGAGAAAGCCGAACACCGTTTTGGATCCAAAAAATTTACGTCCTACAGTTAAACATGGTGGTGGCTCCGTCATGGTTTGGGGTTGTATGGCTTCAAATGGGGTAGGAAATTTAGTTTTTATAGATGTCATAATGGATCATAAGCTTTATATAGATATACACAACAACAATCTTAAAGAAAGTGCAAAAAAATTGGGTTTAGATGGAAATTTTATTTTCCAGCAAGACAACGACTCCAAACATACGGCACGTAATGTCAAAATGTGGTGTCTTTTTCATTGTAAACAGCAATTGCACAGTCCCCTGACATCAATGTCATAGAAAATTTGAGGGCCACACTCGAAATAGCGGTCCAAAAACACCAAATTAGGAACAAAGCCCATTTAAAGCAAGTGTTACAAGAAGAATGGGATAAAATATCACCAGATACCACCAAATATTGGTCGAATCGGTACCAAGACGTTTGGAGGACATTATAAAAGCCAAAGGACATGCAACCAGATATTGACACTGTCTTTGTATATGATATGTCACACAAATTTCTCATTGGTGTATTGTCAATTTTTTGAGGTAAAGATCTGCCTATGTTTATTTCAAATACTTGTAAAAATTTTAATTTTAGGTATTTTTTGTTGATTTTCGTTATTTTTACTATAAATTAACCCTTTTGTTACGTGTGAAAATAAAAACACGTTTGCACTTCTAGTTAATGTGTTATTTCGATTGAAAGTTGGATTTATCAAGTAAAAGTAAGGTGTATCCTCAATTGTTTGTACCACTGTATATATATATATACAATTTTTTTCAGTTACCTTTCGGAAATTCTATATCAAGAATCTACACACAAAATATAGCCTCAGTTAGAAATTACACACTTTTTATTCAACAGCTAAAAGTACAATTAGGAAATTATGATTACACACGAGTTAATTGGAAATTTTAAGATACTGACTAATATAGATATTTGACAAACTTTTTATTCCTGATCGAAAGATTCTTTTTTGACATGCAAAGAAGAAAATACTGAGTCCTTTACATGCTGTTGCATGAGATATGTTTTTAGTTTCCAAACAATATAAAACATTAGAATATAACAATTTTGTTTAGATTTATATTGCAAGTTTTTGTATTAGGATAGCTATTCGTTGATTCTCACAAATCAACCAATTTCCTCAACTTCAGTTGTTATACATTGACAGTCTGTCATCAAATGCAACACATGTGACGGGCTCATCGCGTTTTCTACTAAAATCTCCTCTCTTAGGTTCTTTGGGGGCGAAAAGGGAAAATTCTTTCCAACCAAATCCAGAAGCTAAACGGGAACATGCAAATTAGAAAAATTAGAAACCTTTTAAATAGCAGAAGTTTAACGTAAGTGTATGACCTATTGGGAAGTGATTATGCTAGTCCGATTTAAGCGCGTGAACTGAAGGAAGAGAAGAAAGCCGTCGTTGAGTGTGAAGCTATCCGTGACAGAGCGATCGGGTGAAGGTGAATCCAATTCCCCACGATTTATTCTAAAGATATTGAGGATCCGAGAGGATTGCGATTAAACAAGAAACTAAGGTAGGATAGTTCTGATATCCATTAGTAACTGTGATATGAACAGAGATTAGGAATAGAAGGGAAAGTGAAATATAGTAGTTAAGATCGCGCTTATTTGGTAATGTGTATTGTGTGTTTTCTCACCTCAGATCCGCTAAGTTGTAATATAAATATTATCATTGTTAGTGTTTAAGTTAAGATCTTAATAAAGACATTTTGAGATCATGACAACGCCTGGTTCTTTATTCAATCCCACACCTCTATATCATGAAGTTAACTTAGGAGTGAGGTATCACCCACGGGGGAATACTTCACACAAATTCGTTAAAATCTTAAAATATCCCATTCGTTGTGGATTGATTGATTGATTGAATATTAACGTCGCACTGTTCAGCCACACGAGGGCTTTTGGCGACGGACCACGTAATTTTGAACCATGGTCAAGTGACGTGGACGACACCTGAGCTGGCACCCCATTCGTTGTGGAGTGGAAGGAGATAAGAAAGGAATTTCCTGTCCTTCTCAACACTCACACAATAGTTTTACACATGACTCATCTGCACCCGCAAAATATAATAATGATATGCACCCTTTTCCGTCAAAATTCGCACCTCACAGGAAAAGTCTTTTTCTGTCCCGAACAAAAAAAGATACGTCATTTGAAAAAAATCCAATTTTTCTAAATACAAAATATTAAAAGAAAACGTTTCAGCCGTTGAAATAATTCGTTAATTCAGAGTTTATATTATTCGTTGAATGGGAATTTTTTGCCTTCATTTCAATCTGGGAAAGTGAAAAATTCGTTAAATCACGAAATTCGATAAATAGGGATTCGGTAAATCAAGGTCTGCTGAGGTGCACCGAGGCGTTGTCTTGGTGCAAAATCCACCTGTTGTTGCTCTACAGATCTTGCCTTTTCTTTTCCTCACTCTTCCTCCAAACCTAAGTAGAACCTCAATGAAGTACTGCTGTTTTACCGTTTGGCCTCGAGGTACCCTTTCAATCATGATGATGCTATTAATATCTACAAAAACTAGGAGCACCACTTGTTCTTGATGTCACAGATTGACAAGAACGTTCATCATCTTCAGCAATCTACCGATCTACCGAAAATCATTTATGTCATTCAAAAATTTGATTATGTAACGTACAATTATTTCCAAACACTCCTTTAACAATTTAGAACATTCAGTTGATTTTTTTTAACTACGCGAGTAATTTCAAATTTATGCGCAGCTCAATTTTTACATTTATCATGATCGTGGCACTTCGACACAACAACGTCTTTCTCAAAAACAAGGATAATAAATTATAGTTTTAAAAAAAACTAAAAAACGCGCTTTTATAGTGAATCGAACTAAAGAGTAAAAAAAATAATTCTTAATATAAGAATAAAAATTCCATTCCCACTCCTTAAATCCAGTCTAACGGATAGAGCATGCACAGTCCTGGAATTAAATTGTCATACCTTAATATGAAACATGTTTGGTCACATCATTAGCAAGTCGCTGCCATGTTTGTAGGGTATATATCTCTCTCTTTTTTTCACCTTTAAAAATGATGTTTGATTTCCAATGTTACGCAGTGATCATTTTTTACTGCGTTCTTAAAAATTTCAAAGCTCTAGGATAGGGTAGGCGAACCAATGGCACGCGTGCCATTGATGGCACGTGACACAATATTTTGAACACATCTCCGATTAAAACTTTTTGTATTTTAGTTTTAAAAAGTTCACTGTGAAGTATTACGAATAAACGCGGGGGATCAGTCACGTTATTACAGACATGTGACAATATTTCAAAGAATTGAACGCAAAGCCTCAATACACACACACACAAATTATCTTCAAGAGGGATTTCAAGTGGATCGCTTTTGAAGCAAAATTGGACGTTTTCAAAAACAATATTATTACAAGACACTACGAGTATATGCTTCCCAAACTTGGAAAAAAGAGAGACGAAGAAAAAGTTATTCAAGGACTTATTTCCATAATTATGATGTACCCTGATGTGACTTCTTTTGATAAACTGAACTTGTCCCAATTCAATTGGTTAGAAATTGAATTTGAAATGCAAGTGATTGATTTCTAGTCAAGTTCAATATGTATTCAAACATTTATTGAAACAAGGAAATTGTTGAAGTTGATTGAAACAGAAAAATTAATAAGCAATATAAGTAAAAATTCCAGTAACAAAATTTTGGAAGCAGAATTCAATTCCAGATACATTTAACTATTTGAAGAAGCTGGTTCATGCTATTTTAACCATCACCTAGGCCGAAGATAATTATTTTTAGAGATGAATAATGTTTAAGACTCGCTTAGAACCCATTTAGCAGACGACTCTAATTCAGCATGTGCATTCTGCTAAAATTAACATCTTGCAATCCTAATGTAAGTTATTTGTCATCTAATCGGCAAAACCAAAAGTCATACTAATGTTACTTTAATTTGGATTACACGTATATCTAAAAAATTTACTGCTATACAGTGCGAAATGCATTTTTAATAGTAAATAAAGAGTTTTAAGTGGTAAGTATTTAGTTTTTTATATATATATTTTATTTCCTCAAAAGTCCCAAGTCAAAACTATTTGATGGTACGTCTATACCTCATTAAACATTTTTTTAGAAAAAAATGGCACGTTGGTCCAAAGAGGTTCGTCACTCCTGCCCTAGGAAAATTACGCAACTTTTTCTTCGAACTTATGTTGATCGATTAATGTTGTTTGTATGCCCGAGTTGTCTAGTTAGATCCATAGGTTCCTAGGACAAAGAGCCTGTTTACCACGTCTTTAATGTTCTCCACTACGGAGAAATCTGAAACTTAGCTGTCCCAGGACATGTTTGGCAAAAGTGAAGACAAACTATTAATACGATAGCTATGTAATAACAGGCATTATCCGTAAAGAGAAATATAACATACGAGAACATTGAATTTCATTAAAAAACTCCGCCATACTGTAAGGGTGTTTCGTATCACAATTTAAGACATTAGTCTGTCTACACTACAGCTCCCTGCTATCGAATTGTGTATATCAGAGTTTCTCAAACTGTAGAGCGTGCTCCCTTAGGGGTGTGATAACCCTACTTAGGAGAGGGAAGAGCATATCGAAAAGTCGAAAATAAAATATTATTTAAAGCTGAACTGAAGGGTAACAAATTAAAATATATTTTGACATAATAAAAAATAAAATACACATTTTTACACTGATATAATATACTTATAAATACAGCATTGACGAAATTAAACTTCTGCTACTCAGAGAGCCCTGGAGGCCGTTCTACTAGCCCGAAAAGAAAAATATTTGGGCAACAGAGGTTTATGAAATAAAAAAAAGTTGAAAAATAACCACTAGATAGCACTTATGGTAGCGAATTCTAATCTTCAAATCAGCGCAGCTGTCAAACGCTCCCGGTAAACGTTATCTTTCAAAAAACCTCATAACCAAAAAATTCTAGGCGTGAGATCGGGTGATCGTAGAGGTCAATCTGTTTTTGGAAAGATCGGCAGTTCACACGCGTACGTCGGTTATATATATAATTCCTGTCTTAACAGCTGTTGGGTTGATTTCGCGTTGTGAGGTGGGTCTTCATCTTGCATGAATATGGGTTTTTGTAAAGGCAGACTCGTTGCTGTAGAGTAGAAATCACGTAGGTCTGTAACATCTCACGATACCGTTCCCCATTAACAGAACAGGGGGTAAGTCAATGAGGGGTCACTCGTTCAAAGAAATAGGGTTCGAGAATGATTGAAGCAGTGAACCTGCACCATACGGTCACTTTCGTATCATAAAAGGCTTTAACATTCTCACTGTTGCGGAAGTATAGCTTCACAAGAAGTGCACTCTCAAGCTACGTCGGCATTCTGCAATACTTACCTGATTGTGGCAAGGACAACATTTTCATTTTATTGTGCGTGATATTAACACATTTCGCTGGAATATGCTGACCCACAGTACCATCTGGTCTGTTGTTCAAGTATTTTTTTCTTCGGATCAGTAAAACGGCCTCCAGGGCCCTCTGAGTAGCGGAAGTTTAATTTCGCCAACCCTGTATATCAGTAATGTATTTGATAATTAATGTATCAATACTAAGCTTAATAATTACTAGTACAGTACAATAATTACAAGTTTAATAATTACTAGTGACTTCCATGGGCTTATCACATTCGAAATTGTATACAAAATTTAATATTACTTATCTTGATAATTTCTATAGTATATAATAAAGGTATCAGACTGTATACGTTCAGAACCGTGATTTTCAAAAGTGCATAAATGGATAATTTTAATGATATTTAGTGTCCTTTAGATTAGAATATATACATAAAATTGTTTTAAGGACACTTTGAGAAAAAAAATTTATTTAAATACAATATTTTGGCAAAAAGATTAGAATAATCTTTTTTTCCAAATGTTCTTTTGTGAAAAATGCTTCTATTAGAATAATATTTTGTCAGAATATAGATCAGACCTCAGTTCAGAGGCTCAACTAGAATTTTTGAAATATATAACTTAGAAGTGGGTTTATTCATATTTTACGACGACAGAGGAGAGCAATTTTAAGAAAAAAAACGCGAATAAATAATATTAACTGTGAAATATAACTCTGAAAATAATGTGAATTTTTCAAAAATTCTAGTTGGCCCTCTGTAGAGAGGTCTGAGCTATATACAGGCAAAATATTATTATAATAGAACCATTTTTCACAAAAGGAGAACATTTGGAAAAAAGAATATTCTAAGTTAATTTTTTGCCAAAATATTATATTTAAATAAATTTTTTGTCAAAATGTCCTTAAAACAATTTTATGCATGCATTCTAATCTGAGTGACACTAAATATCATGAAAATTATCCATTTATGTGCTTTTTTTAAAATCACGGTTCCGAACGCAGTCGGATACCTTAAGATCTATTGTAGCTTTAGCATCAAAGTACATTATTATTACATTCAATGTATTATTACCGTAATGGGGAAGATGAAAATTATGATTGAAAATAGGGTTGCAAATATTGAAAGTTTGAGAAGTACTGTTTTAGATGCAAGTAATAGGTTATCATCCCAGTTTCATCTATAGACACAATTTTTCCGCTATAATACTCTCTTTTCAAAGTAAAACCCGTGAATGGGGTGAATGGGTACATACTCGTGATTTTAAATAAATATTAGGACATTTTAAATATGAAAATAACATTCCGAGTATATATATATGTGTATATTGTATTGTAATGCATATGATCACGCTTAAACTTGATCGTTCAGGCAATTAAATTGGCTCATCTCTTTAGGACGTAATGAACTCTGTACTTGATGTAACTAATTGGATATTAAATACAAAAAATTCAATCATACATTATTATAATCACTACATGAATTGTATCAGGAATATATTTTTGACATCTCAGGACTAATCTTTCAAATATGCCTTAAAATGTGCTCTTGTAAGAAACTTTCAAATAATTTACTTCTTTCCTATTGTAAAATAGTACATTCTTTAACAGCAGCATTCTTAAATAAAAAATGAGAATTTTCTCTCTATAACACAATATAGACTAAATTGAATCAGAGAAACCAAATTTGCTGCAACTCCATACAGCACCATGCCTCTAAGCAAAATCAATTCAATGAAAAGAAAGGAAAAAAGAAAAGTCAAGAGAAATATAAAGCGAACAAGTCGAGAAAAAAACGACTTCCAAGATACGTAGCATTTCTTTTTCAAACTTGATCTTTTCAACGTTGCATTTCTCTGCAAAGTTGATTTAATATGCTGAATGCTTGAGGCAAAATTACTTTATTTCGCAGCTTTAAAGATAAGGTAATTTGCACTCCATTTCTCTCGTGGTCTTGTCGCTCGAATCATAAAAGACATAACTTCTACGTGTGCTCTGTGACGGAATAAAAATATTTTTGTACATACGATCGATCCAAATGGAAGTGAAGTAAGTGATTTGAAAACAAATGCCTTCTAAAATTTCTGTAGTTAAGATCAGGATTTTCAAGCTCAAATTTATAGCACAAGACGAGTACTGAAAATAAAATTTCATTTGCTTAAAGTTTAATTCAACTGGCGATACACACTGATGGAAAAATAATTCCAACACCAAAAACTATTATAGAATAATGAAAACTCGGCATTATATACATTTTTGACTTAGTAACTTATTTAATTTATTTAAGTTTCAAGATCACAATTTAGTTTAAGCACGAAGTGTAATTAATAATACATGTAACCGCCAGAGTTTTGAATATTAGAATGCAAACGTGTATGCAATATGTCATACCAGTATATGTCTGTACCAGTTATTAATATGCGAGATAAAATTACCTACCCATTGCGCTTGGTCGGTTGATATAAAGGCGTTTAATTCTGGTTGTAGATAACGCTAGTGTTGCTGTTCAATGCTGCCCTATTTGAACTGGTTTGGAGAACGATCTAGTGATCCAGCACAGGGATCTGCAACATCCGGTCCGCGGACCGGTACCAGTCCGTAGATCAAAGGGTGCCGGGCCGCCTAAAGAACATTTAACTATTGCCATTTTATTTAAAGTGGTGCATTTCTCTCAGATTTGCGCAACTTTTTTATATTCCACGTTAAATCACTTTTATTCATTTTGGGTGTAGTTATATTTTATTCTGAATGAATATTTAAATGTAACTAAATTAAAATTGTTAAATTAAACCAATCTAAAATATAAGCAATCAACGTGTCCAACCCTCAGCGGGCCGCGGTAAAGTTATCAAACGTTGACCGGTCCGCAGCGGTAAAAATGTTGTGGAGCACTGATCTAGCAGACGAAAGCAGCACGACGATATTCTACAGAGCATGCTGGGTTACAACAACAGTATGAGGGTGCACATTATCCTTTTGGAAAACACTTCTTGAATAATGTTCATAAATGGCAACCAACATTTTTAATCTCCAAACTAATGAACAGAATTACTGTCAGGGTGCGTGGGATAACCACAAGAAAGATTCTGCTATCATAGAAAACTTTCCCCAGACTATAACTCCAGTAATTTGCCTCCCAATAATAGACCTAGTGAATCTAAGCCACAGAAAAATTGTTTGCAAGCGCTGACCTGGTATTTTTCTAATAATTCTACAGCCATCACTGGCACCAAGATAGACGCGAATCTCATTGGAGAACTCAATGCATCCCCACTTCGACTTCAAATGAGTTCTAGTGTGACATCACTGAAGTCACAAATGTCAGTGATTTAGATATAATAGTAAGAACGCTACATGACGTCTGGTTCGAAACTATTCCTCAAACAATAGATTTGATACTGTTTATTGTGCCAACAAAAACTATAATTTCTGCCGCAGATGCACTACAATGTTCTACTTCTTAGCAATGTTACTACCGTCTTCTCCGTCATTGGTGACCCGTACGTGGTTGGAATTCGGTTTTCTTGAGAAAGTGCCTTCACAGACCACTGTTGTCACAGAAGGTGTGAATGCGTGCGTTCATGAGCTTAAATGACAGATGCAGCTCTAAATTCACGTTTTTAAAAATGAATCTTCTCAAAACTAATACAAATAATCGTTCCTTTGAAACACAAAAATTCTTCTTCACTTTTCATTGAAACTAGTAGAGATTTTTCACGGAACAACTCTGTACAATTTTCAAAATCAAAACAGAAATTCATTTTAAAATAGTCCTTTTGATTACGATATATTTCTCTTTGGATATAATAAATTTATAATTAAATCATTTATATATATATACTCAGTTCTCTTTATACTCAAAAATAATGTTTCGATTCTCACAATTTAGGAAAAGCCTTTTGCTTTCTTTTTTATTTCAAGAATTCTCAATCTCTCTTAAGGCTCTTACAACTTTTAACTAAAAATAAACAGAATTCACAGGATTTTTTCGGAATAAGGAGAAACATGCTTTTTGTAATCATATAAAATTACGTGATGGTTAATTTTTTCAAAAAACATGTTCTTTTAGGCCGATTAAAGAGAAAGAATGTGTATCATGTTCCCTCTAAGAATAAGATCATTTTTAGCACCGTGTAAAAATAAAAATGAATGAAGCACACTGGCTAAGATATCATCCTCATCGTTTGACATTGGACCAGAATTATGGAGTCTATTCCCGGTGACCTTTGTCGAACATTGTTAAAGTGGAAAATTATTTAAATAATGAGAATAATGTGAGTGATGCACGTTTCACCGAACAAAGCCACAAAGTTCTCACCAACCTTAACATGTAAATTTAAAAAACTTTCAATTCTAATTCAAATATTTTTTGTCATCTTGCCATAGTTCAAAATTATAATAATGGTCGCAGTAGCTTAATGGTTATGATCATGAACTTATGGCCAGTTTATCATGAGCTCGAGCCCCGTTGCCCTTGAAAACTCGCAGTGTAGAGAGGCTGAGGCACATTAAGTCTGTCGCGCGCGCGAGCTTAAAGTTCACTACTTGATGTAGTGTAGCAGTTTGGAGAGGCGAGGTCAGTTCAAGTGTCGTACTCGACTTTTGACCAAAGTTCAAAATTGTCATGCCCGTCACCTTTGTAGTGAGTACCACGTTAATAAAAACTCACTCACTGAAAAGTGTAATATACACCACACTAACTCCAGGTATTCTAGTTATATAAATAACGTTATTCCAAAAAGGCAATTATCAAAGCATTAAATTCTTATCTAATCTCATTGTTGGATCTTTTTCTCTTGATTACATATTTATGCTTTAACCCTTTATCTACCGACGGTACTTATAAGTACCATTCACTTTAAAATTACATTGAATAACCATTTTTACGAATACTCTGACGATACTTAGCAGGAATATTCTTTTAAATTCACTCTTCCAAGATACTTGGCAACACGGGTTCTAATACGAGTATTTTAGTGGTGAAGACTAATAGTTTTATAGCAGAAATTGCTTTTTCAGCGGATTGCAAAGATAGTCATTTTTGTTCCGAAAAAGTAATTAATGTCAAAAAGTGTCTTATTTTTTGTTTGTTAATGAAGAGCTTAGGAAACGATTTGACTATAGTAAGTGAACAATGTATATAATTAATTTTACAGCTGAATATCTTTAATTTATTAATTAGCTCTAACGGATTAAATTTCCAAAAGTTGATTATTTTTATATATATCGCTTAATTTTCAATGTAGGGATTCAAAAAAGATTGCATGAAAAAAACTGCAGTAAATCATAATGCGGTAGATAAAGGGTTAAGAAATAAACATTTGTTATAAAAGCAATACTTTTTATTAAGAATTGCAGGTTGTAAAAAATATAAAACATTTAAACAAATGAAGAGCAAATTAATGTACCAGACAACAAAACACGATTGGTTTTTTTCCGTGAATTCAAACCTTGTCTAAAAGGGATCTAATTTAAATATTCTAACTCTTAAATTAAAAGACCTATCGATCCTATAAAGCTACAGAAACATACAGTAATGACACAGCCATCAAAATTACTGCCCCAAATCTAATCGTTGCAATTTCTCCTGTTTTAAAAGTTAAACTTTTCAAACAGTCCATCTTCCTTCGTAGTATCTTGTAACTGCGGAGCCTGAGGCAAAAGGGTAAACACGAAATGCTTTTATCCACTTAAAGTGAATACATAATATTCATGATACAGGAAAAGAGTGAAATGCGGAGATGGGAAACCTTAATTGAGAGAAGTGCAAATCATTTTTAAGCAGATTAGCTTTTTTTAGAGTACGGAGAATCTTGTTAAAATGAAGAGATTTTAAACGAGTATCACGAATTTTACGTCCGTATTTATATTTGAAAAATAGATCATTTAATTTTTTTTAAGAAAAATAGACTTTTTTATTGTATTTTATTTATCTAGTATTAATCTTGTTTATTTTATTCAAGTGAAAAGAATATGGTCAAAATTTTAATTAACATGGCATAAACCGTCATTTTTCTTATTGTTCCCTTTCCACTTTTTTAACTAATTTCCCAAGATCTTATAGTGATGAATGCTGGGAAAAAGACCTTAACAACAATTTCCTCTTCCTCAAAAATAGCTAATTTTGTACTATGATCTTTATTTTCATATTTTGTGAATTCATATTTTCAAAGATTAAAAAACTGGATTATCTCACCAGAAAAGACACATCTGTATACATAGGTGCCATATGCTTCTAAGTGGTCTGAATTTTCGAAATGCTGGGTATCCGAAAAGTATGACGACACTTTCAAATATTAATTACAAAAAAAATCACTTGCGTGTTTTTTTTCGGTTCCATTAAGAAAACACAGTGAAAATCGTTTAACACGAAATCGAAAAGACTAATATTTTTTCGTGTTAAAGGATATTGCAAAAATAAAAATCATACTGGGTAATGTATCCAAACCTTACGGCTTATTATTACGGTACAACCCATCAGAATGTAATAAACTGTTCATCCATGGATTGGAAACTCCTTTCCGAGATTTTTTTAATCTACTCTGATCGGCCGCACGTACGTGCATTATTCGGTAATCTCAGACGATAAACCTGTTCCACTGACTTCGTTAGTAAAGATGTAGACGCCATAGTAAAAGATGCAGTACGTACTTAAGTTAACGGAATTTAAATCAGTCACGCATGTACAGCGATGTGTTCGAAAAGAATAGAATGTCGATCCTCCGACAGCAAAATCTGGGGAAAGAATGGGAAAGAATTATGAAGATGGGAAAATTGGTATCTCAAAAAAAAAACCCGACAAGTATTCTTAAGTTTTCGTGTTAGATGACATTGTTGATCGTGTGCGTGATTCATTTTGTAGGAGTCCTGGTAAGTTTACTAGGCACACAAGCCAATAACGACCTTTCAGTCTGTTCGAACACGTCGCTGCACACGCGTAACTGATTTAAATTCCGTTATCCAAAGTACGCACTGCAGCTTTTGCTGTGTTCAAATCTTTACTAATGAAGTCAGTATAACAAGTTTATCGTCTGCGATTGCTGAACGATTTGCGCACGTGCGTCCAACGGACTAGACCCAAAAAATCTCGGAGGGGTTTCCATTTCGCGGATAACAGTTTATTACATTCTGATGGGTAGTTCCGTAATAACAAGCCATGTCTTTCGGCTACTTTATAAGCCCGGACACACCCTGTATATTCAACAAAATTAAGTTTATTAGAGTAAGTATACATGCGAATTTTAATAAAAATCAATAAAACAAAAACATTTCTGAGAGCTTAATGAAATTTAATACAGCCTTTTCAAGTTCTTAGAGAAACAAAACATTTATTGAGTTCTAAAAAAAATATCAGATATTTTTCTTTGAATTGCCTTTTTTAGAATCAAGTTGTCAACAAATTCTTATTGCTCTTCCCTGGGCTCTTTAGCATTGTGTTCGTAATTCACTGATCTTGACTGACACTGCGATGTACTCGTCACCGAATTCCAAAACCAACTGATGAAAGATAAGTTGCTTAAGTGTGGCTTTTGTAGGGTGGAAGTAAGATACACAATATTGGCTCTTGTCACAGGCTATGAAGAAGGAATTTCAAAGCCAAGTTAGCTTCCTTTCTTTGAAACATGTGTGTGTGAAACCATCTCTTTCATTTCACACCCTTCTTAAATCTCGCCTGCGTATCTGGCGTTTTCCGTATTTGATTCATTCCCAGGAAGAAATGTTTTGTGTAAAATGGTTTTCGTTTCGTGGAAAGAGAAAAAAGTTGCATGAAAATACATAGCAGTTTGTCGGGACCGTTGTATTATTTCGTGTTAACCGATATTTCGTCTTAAGCGTTTTCGTGTAAATTTGCTCCACTATTTTAAAGCTCTTTCTTTTTACAAAGCTTTACTGTCCGATTTCAATGTGTGCTCCATTAGTTGCGCGTAACACATCGAAATTATACTAGATTTCTAGTCACATAGTAAAACGCTTTGCTGGATGAACATACCGAATGACCAATGTCATTCGACTTTTCATTTCATCAGTGTTTCGAATTGGAGATTGAAAAGCAATGTTTCTCACATATCCCTACAAGAAGAAGTCTCGAGGAGTTATATCTAGAGATCTAGGTGGGCATGGTATTGGACTTTTTCTTACCATCCAAAGCACGGGGAACTTTATCTCACTTCCATACTCGTGTAGTTGGTTTCCATTTACTCTGTACATGGGGCTGCAGATTTAAATTCGATAAACCCTTCTACAACTTGAATTTGCAGTTGTTGTGAAGCCATTTTAAAACTAAAAAGTTGCAAAACGCGGATATTGCACCGTCTTATTTGCATCTCATTAAACAGAAACTTTAATATTTTCTTTATGGAACGTAAAAAACTGTAAGTGAAAATCTTTGCTTATTTTTAATTCACTTTTGAAAGTGTAACCATATTTTTCGTATACACTATGTTTTCAATATTGCTCAACAGTGTTTCTCTAACTTTGAATATTATATTATATTTACGACCCAAATTTTCAATCATAATTTTCATAGCACCCCCATACAATAACAATGTATTAAATATAATAATAATGTACTAAAGATAAAGCTACAGTATAACTTTAATTATAAAAGGTACAAAATATCAAGATAAGTATTAAACTTAGCGCATGTCACTTTTAAGTTACATATATTTTAAGTAAGTTACTTTTAAGGAATAGTACATTATATGTTACTTTTCCTTTCTAAATTTTAATAGACTGCAATAAGTAAGCAACGTGTACTTTAAGATGTATTTTGCTTTCAGTAAACTAATTTTTTAAAATCTTTTACTTTCGACTTTTCTATATGCTTGCGCCCTCCACGTAGGGTTATCACGTGACTTACCCTCCACGTAAATGCGTGTCTCACAATTTGAAAATCGCTGCTGTGCGATCTTAAGAGTCGGAGACCTCTATACCGACAATGTTAAATTTGCTGTTTTCCATTAATCTTTTATCAAAATCTGTTATATGTACATGCTTGAAATTTTTCTTAGAATTAAAGTACACCTTTCTCATTATACTGAAATGAGCTTTTGGCCAATTTTGAATTTTTTTTAATAATTTATGAAATATTTTATAAAACAGTGAAATTTGACCCATTTTCCATATAAAAAAATTTGTAAAAAATTAGTTTGAGTTTTTTACAAAAAGCTCATTTCAGTATATATTAGCCATCATTATAAATATGTCATAAAAAACTTACATACCTGTGAACATTGTTTTCCCAGAAAAACTACATCGAACATCAAAAATTAACATTTTGAGATTAATGAACTTCAATGTAAAATTACTTATTTTATTAAAACACTCCGATCCATACTCCAAATTATCTACAATTTTTTATCTCATCATCCTCTCTCTTCCTTTTATAAGTTTTTTTTTCATTCCTAAATTCCATTATTTTTTTTATAAAGATGAGTATTTAGCATTTAACAACCTCTGTTTGTCGAAGTGCTCCATTGCCTGTACCGTCTAATCACCAGGCTCAACATTAAGATTTCCCGAAATTTCTGATTTTGATACATTTCCCATATTCAATGATGAAATTGCATTATATGTACCCAGTGATAATACTTCTATTTGTACAAATATTTTCTTGAGTACACAAGGTCATATTACGTTGCTTACACTTTCATTGGGATTTTGCGTACCTCCTTGCAAACATTTTTTTTAGAAATTCTGGATTAAAAGTTTTAATTTCTATCATTCATCCAACTTTTAAGCAAAAGCAAAACACTTAGTTTACATTTTTTGCCATTTAAATGGGCGTGACCCAGTTCCAATGATTATTTAAAAATAGGTTATAAGGGCTTCAAATCACCAATAACAGGTAAGGTATTTTTAGAAAGATTAAAATCTATGCAATTTGAAAATGTCAAAATTTCAAAATTGTCATATCAAGACTAGTGACTTCACTCAAAATGAACTATTTTCAGATTGAAAAGATATGCAGCAAAATATATATATCTTTATATATAAAAATCTTCTGTGCGTGTGTTTGTCACTAAAGTCCTCCTAAACGGCTAGACCAATTTCGATGAAATTTTTTGTGTGGATTCAAGTAAATTCGAGAATGGTTTAGATTGACAATTTGGTCCGATAACGCACGAAATTAGTTAAAAAGATATTAATTAAAAACATTCAAAAAATACAACTCAACATTCACCTGCATTGTTGTAACAACGCTATTGTTATAAACAAGTAATATAAAAAAAATTTAATCAATTCCTACTTAGATCAACCAAGAAAAAATTTATTTTAGCTACTTTTTATTAAGTAGTTGAAATTAATATAAATATGTATATACATATGACAGAATCACAACATTAAGTGGTAATTAATTTTTGATAATTATCATTAAAGTATCGTATTGTCATCCAAAACAATCGTGTATATAAAATTTCCTTTCAACTGAATGTTAAAAACCTTTTCAAGTTGACATAAGTCGCCAGAAGGGTCGCTAAGTCGCCAACGTGGCTTTATTTGTAATTTTTTAAATTATTAGTTTTAATCAAGTAATTTTTATTAATTATAATTAAATTATTGTATTGTCATTCAAAATAATCAAGTGCATTACATTTCAGCTCAATTGCGCGCTTTAAAATGTATTTTATTAAGGATTGAAAATTCCACCAAGATAAATAAACAAGTAAACAAATAAAATATGTATAGAGATCGTGAGCTGATAGTAGGAATTGAAAAAGACATAAGTTGGCGTCAAAAATTTATTTTCAGCCAAACTGGCCAAACCCGGTCTTCATTTTTACGAAAATGCAGACGATTCACGCGCTTTTTAGCGTTTTTAATTAATATCTTTTCAAATAATCTTTATATATGTAATTCTTCTGTGCATGTGTATGTAAATGAACTCCTCATAAACAGATGGACCGATTTTGATGAAAGTTTGTCTGTTCCAGTGGACTCGAGAATGGTTTAGATTTATAATTCGGTTTAGAAATGTTTATTTAATTAATTTTTTATTAATAAATTGTTGATCTTGGAATGTTTTACATTGGATCCGGCAGACTGCGCTACGATCGCAGTATCGAATATTCAAAATCTTTTATTTTGAATTTAAGATGTGTGTACAGGACAACGTCTGTCGGGTCCTCTAGTATATATATATATATTCTTTTAAATCTATAATAAAACAATATTGCAGGAATTCTTATCGGTGTAAATTTGGAATCTGTGTTCACTTGCTAATGTAGAAGTAGTGAAATTAATTTGAGAATAGGGTTATTTTAAAAGAATTGTAAAAAAATTTGAGAGATGTAAAACTCTCCTTTTTTTTCAATTTTTTTAATTAAATCACTATTTTACGATGTAAATTGTATTTTCAGAAATAAACTATGTAACTACCAATCATTTTGAAAATATATAAAGAAATTAAACTATACTTATTTATGCTTATAAAAAAATCAGACTTTTAAAAGATGACAGTTTTTAATAAATTTTTTACTTAATAACTTGAAGAAATATATGAATATTAAACACTTAAAAGGAAGGGATATAAAGATTAAAATAAAATTTGTTGGTTTTGATAATATACTTTTTATTACTAGTTTTTAATTTTTTTTCTTTAAAGAATTTTTAAATTGTTATAATACTTTATACTATATATATTGTTATAATACTTAAATTTAAATCCGCTTAATTTAATGTATAAATATTTCTTGTAACATTCTTAACACAAATAATAATAGTAACTTCTATGCAAATACACTACTGGCCATTAAAATTCCTTCACCGGGAAGGCGACACGACATAGACCTGAAATTTAAGCGACAGGAAAAAGGTGCTGTAGTATAAAAATGATTCGCTATTCAGCGCATTCAGACAAAGCAATCCGTGTCTGATGTGTTTAAATGATGAAATTGTTCAGCTGGTTTCTCATACACAAATTGCATCTGAACGTTGTTGTCTGTTGAACAAGTAATATAAAAAAAGTTTTGTCAATTCCTACTTAGATCAACAAAGAAAAGTTTTATTTTAGCTACTTTTTACTAAATAGTTACAATTGATATAAATATGTATATACGTATTACAGAATCACAACATTAAGTGGTAACTAATTTTTATTCATTTTCATTAAAGTATCGTATTGTCATCCAAAACAATTTTTATTAAATTTCAGTTCAACTGAATGCTTTAAAACGTGAGAAAAAAATCTTTAGGAGTTATGACACAAGTCGCCAAAAATAATGCCAACGTGACTGTATTTGTAATTCTTTAAATAATTAGTTTTAATCAATTAAAATTTTTATTAATTATAATTAAATTACTGTATTGTCATCCAAAATAATCGTGTATATAAAATTTCAGCTCAACTGAGCGCTTTAAAATGTATTTTATTAACGATTGAAAATTCCACCAGATAAATATAAATAAATAAAAATATAGAGACTGAGCTAATCTTAGGAATTGAAAAATTGTTATGATGCCTCGTGTAAGAAGCAGAAATGCGTACAGGCAAGTTTCTGACTTTGATAAGATTGAATTGTAACGTACCGAGATTGCGGTTTATTGGATCGCGCGTCGGTGGGGATCCAATGACTGTTAACATAACATGAAATCGATGGGTTTGGGATAATACGGAACACCGTGCTAAATCTCAACGGCCTCCTATCACTAGCAGCCGAGAAGACAGGCATGTTACCCGCGTGATCACATCACGAGTCCTGAATCAAGAATTGGGGTCGTTTGCAAGACAACAAGTGTCAGCACGAACAGTTCGACGTCTTTAAAAGTAGCATGGACTTTTAACTTAGAGACCATGACTGCGGCTACTTTTGACGTGCATCACAGCGTCTTCAATGGTGTGATCAACGACGGAGTTTCGCACCCGGATGGCGATATATCATTTTTTTTTTCAGGTGAATCCAGGTTCTGCTTACAGCATCAAGATGGTTGCATCCGTGTTTGATGGTATCGTGGCGGCATTCTTCATCGTCATACTAGCCCATCATCTGGCGTGATGATATGTGCTATTGGATGCACGTCTTGGTCCCTCTTGTTTGCATTGACGGAACTTTAAACAGTGCACATTACATTTCTAGTGAGTTATGACCCGTACATCTACTTATTCGAGCCCTGCAAAACCTTACGTTTCAGCAGTGTGCGGAGCTTCCTTGATATGGAAAATGTTCGCCTGTTAACCTGGCCTGCACGGTCACCAAATCTCTTACCAAAACTAAACGTCTGGTTCATAGTTGCCGAATGAGTGGCTGTTCACGATACGCGAGTAACTACGGTTCATGAACTGCGGCACCGCTTTGAAGCTGCATGAATATCTGTACCTGTACATGCTATCCAATATCTGTGACTCAATGGCCAGGTTTATAAGTGCTGCTATTCTTGAAAGAGGTGGTTGTTCTGGGTACTGATTTCTCAGGATCTATGCACCCAAATTTCTTGATAATTTATATAACCACTTTTTATTTCCAATGTAATATATTTATTCAATAAATATCGGTTATCTGCATTTGTTCTTGGTGTAGCAATTTTAATGGCCAGTATTTTATATTGTATTTTCATTCACTATTTGGAAAGAATTTTTTTTATTTAGGCACATTTTCTACTAAGTATAAAATTATCTGAAAAAAAATTAAAATCCTAAAATTGTATTTGACAAAATGTATTTCACTTAAAAAATTATACAAAATTTTCCTCAATAGATTTTATTTAAATTATTTCTTTTAACACCAAAATAGAGAGTTTTATAGGAATAGAATTAAAAAGAAAAAAATAAGTCAAAATATATTTACCAATTTCAGACTTAAGAAGCTTACTCTTCCAATTTTTGTACTCTGAGTAATCGACGGGAAATTTACAAGCTTCATTACCCCACGAATTACTGCTATTGTCGAAGCTTTGTAAAAAAAGGAATAGAATCATTGGATTCAGGTGGCTCTGTAAGATTCACGCTCTTCAGTATACGACCTTTGATTTCCTCAATCAATGCTTTTTTCAAATATTCATTATCCAGGGTCTGTTCTTTACTCTTCGTACTCAAAGGTAAATATTTGATATCATTGGAATTTTTGCTAGTATTTCCTTTTTCATGATCCAAAGAAACAGAAGACTTCTCAGCCATCACACCAAACCCAGCATATAAAAGAAATATTACTATTTTCATTCGCATTATTTCTTGAATTGAGACAAAGGTGTGGAAAATATGTATGGTACACTAATTTCTCAATTTATTGTCAGACACCAGACTAATTAAGAAGAATTCCTTGCTATCTTGGTATTTTCAATCTTCATAATTTTAAATATTTTTGATTAATTGTATGCAGAAAATGTCAACACAAAATGTATAAAACAATGACAAATTGTTTATAATTTGGTGGCCTTGAAGTAACCTGGACCCACCTTGGAAGTTGTATTAGGGAATCCGACTACTTTCAGAACCCTGATTTTGCAAAAGCGTATAAATGGATAATATTTATGATATTTAGTGTCACTTAAATTATAAAATGTATATAAAAAAATTTTTAAGAATAGTATTACAATAAAAAAATGTTCAAGTACAATATTTTGACAAAAAATGAACATAGAGAATGACCCATTTTCAAAATATTCTTTTGTGAAAGATACTTCTATTATAATATTTTGCCTGTATTTCTCAGACCTCTGTATAGAGGCTCAACTAGAATTTTTGAAATATATAATTTAGAAGTGGATTTATCTATGTTTTACGACTACAGAGGGGAGAAATTTTAAGAAAAAGCCGATAATTATTTCAAAGTGTTGTAACTCTGAAAATAATATGAATTTTTCAAAGAAAATAGTATATAAGCACAATATTATTTTAGAAGCATTTTTTATAAAAGGAGAACATTTTGAAAAAGGTTATTCTAAGGTAATTTTTTGCCAAAATAGTGTATTTAAATAATTTTTTGTCAAAATGTCCTTAAAATAATTTTTATATATCTATTATAATCTAAGTGACTCTAAATATCATGAAAATTATCCATTTATGCTCTTTTTTAAAATCACGATTCCGAAAGTTGTCGGATACCTAAAACGTAATACAATACATTAAAAATAATCACACAAATAATACACTAATTTATTGGTTTGCTTTTACAAAGTATGTGGGGATGATAAACTCAAGCATGAAATCATAAATATTAAAAGATACTTTTTTGTAAGTCATTGAGTGCTTCAATACTAACTTTCCTATATATGCTGAGGTTGCTTCTACCGTATGAATTGGACCGATTGCAAATGAAACCAGGTCTCGCTATATAATTTATTCTTTGAAATATCCCGTAGGCGAGCAAAGAATTGCTATTTAACTGAAAGTATAATTGCATTATCACTTTGACAGTATAACTATAATCTCACTTTCACAATATAATTACAATCTCACTTTCACAGTATAGTTGCAATTTTAATCTACATCTCTTTATCCCTACATTTCATAAGCAACTACTCATCAGCATATCAAGATTCCATTTTTAGAAGACTCCCTGTAATCTTCCATATAAGCCGGATGGGTGGCGTTGGTTAGGAGCTCACCTTCTGCGCTAAAGTTTGAGGGTTCGACTCCGGCCCAAGTCTGAATTTTCATAATGCATAAGATCGACAGCGTTCCGTGACGTATAATAACGTGGCATGTTCAATAGCCTTTGAGTGCCTATTGGGCTTGTGTGCTGTCGTCAAGATTAAACTCCTAGTACAATTTTACATCGTCAGAGCTCAGGTGCCTCCCTCTGGGAAGGACAATTGGTTCCAAAATTGCATTGCAGCAGTTGGTATTTACCCAAGAGTGCCGCACTAATAAGTCACACTAGCTCCCTGGTAATGTACTAGGTCTGCAATGGTACAAATACAAATCCTCAACCCCACTGAAAATGAAATTAAAATAAAACTTTCAATATAATCAAAAAGCAAGTTAGTTCTGAAAAGAAAATCACGAAACATAGTTTTCCTTACAAATGTCTCGATTTTTTTTATTAGTATGAACAATTTTCTTTCCATATGTCCTACTTCTACGAGACATGGCACAGACAACTTTAATATGGCATTTCAGAAGAGGTCAAACAATTCTTTCTATGAAAGGAAAGGGATTTTTCACCTACACATTTTTTTTAGCCCTTTGAATGCCAGAGATTCCAGCAATGGTATTATTTGCTATAGTTGCCATAATCAAAAGTGAGCTACCGAAGGAATTTCCTGTTTTCAAATAATCGTCTCGATAGTGATTGATAATATGTTTGAAAAGATGATTCAACATTTTTGCAATATAATAGAAAGATTGTCTCACCATGATATATTTTTCTTGCAATTCTTTTCGTTCTTTTATGTTGCGACATGTACCTATTGCCATGCAAGTGAAGTTTTCCGATACAAATTTAATGAGACGATAAATTTATTAAACTGCTTCAACAGCTGCTTCTCTGCCACATAAAATTAAACTTTTAACTTAAATAGACTAATAGCACTTTATATTCCTATACAACCAGTTTCTGGCAAAATTGACACTTTTTTTATGATGTTTTTGAAGAGAAAAGCAGCTATTCTGATAATTTGCACATAAAATGATATAATTGCCAGTTATTTAAAAAATAACTTAGTTGATTTCATTATAAATATTTTTGCCCATATAAATGTTTTGCGCATTTTGGAAAACTAAAAATTTTGTAGTCATGATTACCTTCCGACCGAAGCTTTCCGATTTTAAAAATCCATGCCTGAAGATCATACATTAATATTAGATTCGACTAAGTTGCGAAATATAAAATATTTCTTGTTTTCTAAATATATTTTCCTTAAGCAGATTCTCAATAATTTTTCTCCCTCATAAATTTTAAATTCTCTGAAAAATTTAGACGTTTATTCATCGTATAACCCATTATACAACATAACCCGCATTTATAACAATTAGATATACATAAGGGCCATGACATTTAAGCCGAATTAAGGCTGTATATTTTTTTATGTAAATAAATGGTATCTATATAAATTCTAAAAACCTTTTTAAAATACAAAAATACCGCAATATTTCTGCAATATTCCTACGAGGAATTGCTTAAATTGTAATTTTGTAAGATGGTTTTCAATGGACATTTTTTTTATTGTATTTGAATTTATGGTCAAATCTTTGTTTTGTTTGTTTATAATTTTATAAAAATGCGTTCAGATTTTTTTTATTTTTTTTATTTTGATTTTCTTTTGAACGCTCTATTTGAAATGCTTCCATTACTTAATTTATTCCTCTTGCCAATGACATACGCAAAACAGATAATTCAAACCATCCCGCTAAGAATTACTATTATTTTATCCCAATTCTCATTTACATATATTTTAAAAGCTTTTATTTAACTTTCAATGTAAAATGTTGGGGGGAATCTTGCAACTCAATTTTGAATCGGATGTCTTCAACCGATTGAGATGAATTTTCTATACACGTTTTATTTGGATGACAATGCATGTTTTGTACCTTTATATTATGATATCGCATTAAATAAAAAATATTCGACTCATTTAAAAATGCAAGTAAAGAAAAAGTCCCATGCTCCAACAAATGTCGACAGTTTCACTTCGGCTCTTAACTTGGGATAAGTGACTAATGACTAAGACATGCGTATATCAAAGCGCAATTACAAGAAAATTACAAATAACTGGTTTGAAGAAAATTATAATGACAGTTTGATAAGAGATACGAGCCAACGCAGAATTAAATATATTTTCCGATTTATACAGGGTTTTGATGAACTATTAATTTCAAGGGTTAATAGTAGCAGCATGGGGACTACAAATCACTATAGAACAGGGAGTCTCAAACCACATTTAGTCCGAGTTATGAAATGTGTGATGTTGCCCTTTTTAATTCCACTCGACAAGAGGCAAGGAACACACTTATTACACAAAGCTTGTTTGCTATACACGAACAATGCATCATACCTTGGCATCAGGAAGTTACAACAAATGATTACCACAGGAATTCCTCGAAGTTGGGGCCGTATAGGTCACAGTACAGCTGACGCCGATGGACGAAGGATTGTTGGACGCGTTCAAAAAATCCGGTGTGCTGGCGATGTCAGCTGAAACCAGGAATGTCCATAACACGATATCCTTCCCTGTAGCCACCGACGTCTCATACACAAGTAATTTCGGGTGGCCGCAAAAGAAATGCAAGGAATTAAGGTGCGGGGAGTGTGAAGGCCCAGCAATATGTTAAACATATCCAATCCACCTCCCATGATATGTAGCATAGAGATTCTTACGCACCGCAGTCTAAAAATGTGCTGTTGCACAAGTATACCTTGAACGCCACGTTCTGGCGCTCAGTACTCCCTGCAGCAACTCCGAGAGAAGTGGGAAAATTGCATACGTGTAGGTTTCTTCAACCTTACCACGGTGCTCCAAATCCTTGCATTCATTTAGCCATTCCCTCGTCCGACTTATCCTCCCAACGGCTACTATTATCACCATTTTCCCCGACTAAACGTGGTTTGCGTCCCCATGCTACCAAATATCATCCTTCCGAATTTGTCAATCAAATTTGGCAACATCCTCTATACAATATATAGTACCGAGCTTTCCCCTCCTCGAATGAACTTTTCTCGGTATTCAAACATACCGGCATGGTCAGTTAAAGTCAAAATCCTATTTTTGTCACCACTTGGAGGCGATTTTAAAAATGTGCCAAGGTGGCACAAAAGCGTGGTTTTCAAATTGAACATTGTCGCAAGAAATAAGATGACGTCATGCAAGAAATTAATGACGACTCGCCAAGATATAACCCGACAAAGTAAAAACCCAAATTTTCGTAAGGTATTACAAAGACAACCAAAATAAATGAAAAAAAACTAGCTTTATAACTAACAATGTTAATATCACGCAGGTTCTTCAGCAACTACAGTTGAACTGTAAAATTAAATGATACAGTTTTTATTAGTCGTTTTACCACTGAAACACATTGCATATATTATAGATCATTTCCTCTAGATTTCAGTTGAGAGTTTAAAGACAATGACCTTTACTAAGGAATATACAGCCTTTAAGAAAACTTCAGGTAAATGCACTTGTATATTCACTCACAGTACTTGTACTTTGATAATTTTGAAAACTACAGCAATTTTCAGTTCACAGTTGGGTTGAGAAACACTATTCTAGTATACAATCAAATCTTGAAACTAGCAAACTATTTTATTTTATGGCGGGTGAGGGTATAAATATTAACGTTACAGTATTCAGCTACACGAGGGCTTTTGGTGACAGATCTTTTAATTATGAACCATGGTCAAGTAACGAGGACGACACTAATTCGAGCTGGCATGCCTTCCTAACTACCCTACCACACCATATCAACGAGAGGACGATCGAGTCTCGACAGACTTAACATGCAACCTTCTCTGCATGGCGTGTCTACATCGGTACAAGGTTTGAACTCATGACAGGCCAGGCACGAATTCATGACCTTAACTACTAGGCTACCACGGCTACGTATTTTACCGCGGACCTGCAAGATTACTTTGGAATAACTATAAGTGCCGCAATTCATATCTAAAATTTAAAAACTTTTCTCGTAGATCGGAGATTAAGAAACTGTAAAGTGCTTTAAAGAGGTAGAGTTTAAACATTTTTAAAAACATTAAAATGTAAACTAAAAGTAGATTATTCTAATAATCATAAACCCTTCAGAGCCAAAAATAAGTTCTTAAATACCTCGTTACATATTATACAAGCGGCAGACAGAAATAACCGAAAAATTAGAAAATTCTTACCCATTAGACACGTAATTCTAGAAATCTTAAACTACGCCGTTTTAATAAAATTCATTACAATTTATACAAGTCCTTTGCATCAGAAAAATTATTTTAAAATATGGAAACATTTATACGACTTTAATCATATGTTCGAAGCAAGTATAGGATTTTTAAAGTGTCTGCTAAATAATTCACAATCAGGAGAAGTTTTCCTGAAAAAATCTTCCTTTTCGATAAAACATTGACTTGAATGAACATATCCAGAATTTTCAAATACAAGCAACAGAAAGGTGATAACTTCATAAGACAAAATGCAAACCAAATAAATTGACGTATTTGTATTAAACTATTTATTCACAAGCATAATTATATTGAATAAAATAGAAAAAAATTATACATATTGCTAAATTTTTGTAGAACAAGAACTATTCCAACGAGGCATAAAATCAAAAAAATGTTCTACAAATCTTAAAGTCCTTGGTTTAAGTTAAAATTTGCTGAAAGAAACTAATAAAAGCTCAGGATAAAAGTATTTCTAGCCTTCGATAACATCACAACGTGCAATGTGATATTGCGTTATTTTAGATCAAATCCTTTACAAACATTTACGCAAGATCAATAGAGCCAAATCGCAATCTCATTCTAAATCTGAAGAGTAAAAGTCTCTTGAACAGAAAACTCTCCTCGTTTCCATCAACTCGACCTACTGGCCCAAAATGTTTTAATCTCTATAGTCATAAGTTATCAACAGTGGTTTCTTATTTTCCGTAATTAAGAAAGGAATTTCTGAACCGTAACGAACCTGAAAATCCAAAATATGTGTAGTAAGTTTATCAATCAGATGAGTGACATCTAATTTTGTCCAAAATTCACGTTCCGTTTGGTTGGATACGTAGAAGGTTTCTTGTAGAGTTGCCTGAAGAGGATCGTCGATTATTTGAGTGATTGTATAGTCTGTTACATTCTCTTTCTTGTACAGCCACAGTTCGGCTACATATTTGCTGCTATTTGATAAAAACTCTGGCACAGGAATTCGGAATCTCGCACACTGTTCTTCATTTTCATTTTGGCACGAATTGGCAACTGTAAAGATACAAAAAGATGCATTTTCAAGAGCGATTGCTTTCAATTAAGGAAAATTGGGTATAGTCACTGGCTTTTAGATCTTATAAATTCTTAAATAGGGTTAACCAAAAGTCTTGTCCCGATTATAAATATTTGAGCTCAAATCATAATTTGACATGTTTGGATATATCGCAATCACTATCATGAGTTTTTATACAATACCATTTACCTTAGTAAATTTCAACGCGTGACCCCTTGTAGAATATCCAAGAGGTATTCCAGTTCTCTCCCAGAGGGTTTTTTCGATACGTCTTGCACTCTAAGCATGCCTCCCAAGCCTTTTGATAAAGGCTGAAACTTGTTGGTAGTATTTAAAGTTCACGTGATGCATCCCAAGTTGATTTAAGAGCAGTGCCTGTTTTGCGCAGGCGCCCAGATAAGCTGGAGTTAACCTGGTTTTCTGGCAATAAATTTCGATCCGCCAATGCCAAGAAGCCTGCATATCTGCGCCCAGGGCCCCAAATTAACACCGTTTAGTAGCACTCCGTCGAGATGATTGCT
The DNA here is from genome assembly GCA_019973935.1 of Trichonephila clavipes. Classification (NCBI taxonomy): domain Eukaryota; kingdom Metazoa; phylum Arthropoda; class Arachnida; order Araneae; family Nephilidae; genus Trichonephila; species Trichonephila clavipes. Next base: position 11,964 of record BMAU01018046.1, on the reverse strand, counting down.
AAGTAGCTTCAATATAGTTGCTTCACTCACTCCGAGAGGACTGTCACTTCTAGAAAGATTAACACCAGTGGCGTAACGTACTCTCGCGTATTGCCTATTATTCTAGGGGTGCCCAAACTCTGACCAACACCCTTGGGGCCCAAAACCCGACCGAAGGTTCCGTTAAGCCACTGCTTAACGCTGCCCGTTTCTAACATTTCACACCACGCATTATTGGTTTTGCACCAAGGGATTTGTTTTCTTAACGTAGATATTGTGCTTAACATTAAATAGACGAATAGTTTCGCGAAAGCAGAACACATATTAGGCTCACTTGAATCAGTGTCATTTCGGAAATAATTTTCTTTGCAAATGTTTAAGGATCATTTGTATCATCTATTACATACAAAACTGCATTAAACTTATTTTGTAATTTTTTTTTACAATCAAGCCAAGACTTTTGGTTCCCTTATACGTCACTACGAAAAAGTAATGTATTGCTTTTAGTCAAGATCAGTGTTGGCGTATATAGTATCCAAATTATAATTGTTTCCCCAAGTTAAAGTTAACTCCTAGATTATTCACAGGTAAAATTTAAATTTAAACTCTTAACTTTGATTAATCTACGGATCTTTATACAAGAAAATTGTTCTAAAAATTAAAGAGCGTGAAATTGACTTTTTAACTAATCTTTTCCTAAAGCCCCTGTCAGTTTTCACCCGATTCTCTTTAATCCCGATATCAATTATGTACGAAATCGCCAGCTCAGAATATTATAATTCATGTTTACCATAACATAGCTCGAAATGTTTGAAGAGATTTAATTTGATGAAGTAATTTGCTTTTTCACGAAATCTAAGTATGTCGTGGACTTTACGGATGGAATTTAGAAAAAGTTTTCCCTTTCTAATGTGCCTAGAAATCAGTCTACTGTTTGGTATGGAAAAAGTGAATACTGCAAGCCGGATTTTAACTAAAAGGAATATTTCGTCAATAACCCCCCCCCCACACACACACACACACACACGCGTGATTTCGTTTCTTTCTAGATTAATTTTTCGGAGAGAAATGAGAAGTAGAACTCCAATTATATTAAAATGTCACCGTCACTACACGAAACATTGTATTGAAATCTCACCAATCTGATGGCAAAAGATGCAAACTGTCTATTCCGATTTTTCACATCTTTCTCAATGCTCGTATATAAGTCCACCTCCGTCAGAAAAATTACTACTCTAAAAACTAGCTCTCGTATGAGTAAAATTTCCCCATTTCATTAACTTAAAATATTTCCATAATTCTAAATACGAAACCTTATTCTCAAAAAACGCGAAGATGTGTTCGATTACGATTAACTTTTTACAATTATCGATACATATCGATTTCATGGCATTGGTTTGATTCACGCTTAGTTTGATGCAATTTCACGATTTCTAGAATGCCTAAAATCGCCAATTAAACACCATCTCAAGTTAAAAGGATTACATCTGCTTATTATCTTACAAATAAAAAGTTGACGGGTTGATTTTAAGGAAACAAATTGAAACGCTTCAACCCTTTCAGGACCAGGATACTTTTCCTGTTAAGCCTAACTTCAGTTAATTTATATAAAATCATTACTATAATAAAGTACGCCGAGAAATTTATAATTCATAATCCTTCCAAATTCAGAACACACTTGTGGGATCACGGGCCTCAAAGCAGACAAAACGCAATCACATGATATCGTGTTCCCTGAAGTGATCACAGTCCTGAATGGGTCAAGACGGAGTACTGTGTATTCAGTGTGTTCAATTTAGGCACTCTTTACAGTAAAATCATTGTTATCAAAAGCAATATGGGTGGAGATTATATAATTTACAAGTGGAACAAGACAATGTAGATCAAAAATACCAAATAACCCATTATACATAAAAACACTGAATTAAGTGCAAGTCACAAGCAATGAAGTTGCTATAAAATATTTCCCAAGATTACGCTCGACTTTGTCATTGTATTTGTTGAAAAAAAAAAGTTTTCAAAACACCGTTTAGAAATTGGAAAGTTCAGATCTAATTTCGCTAAAGTGTTTGTAACGCTTATAATCTTATACATAAAAACTATGTTCTGTTGATAAAAACTGAGCTCACCAATCAACAAAACTTTAATCAGGCATGACCTATCCCCCACACACAGTTTAAGGAAGAATACTAAAGAGAAATTAAAGACTACCTTAATTTTTTTCTTCAAGTGGCTTGCTGATAAGCTTATTTCGCTGAAAAAAATGAAACTGAAGTCTTTTATACAAATTTGAATGTTTAAACTGGGTCAAATTTATATTACAGATCAGGTCGTTTCAAATTTCTGCCAGAAGGTTCCAAAAGAGCCGTCACAATCAATTTCCAATGAAAATTTTAAATTGGTATTTTAGCGATTTTTTAGAAAGTCACTTGGCTCAAGGAAAATATTTGTGCGAGAAGACATTCAATACTGTGATACATAACCAATAGCTGAAAATTGCACCGACTCTTATTCAGAAAATTACTGCAGTGACATAACGGCAGAGACTCTAGGATGCCCAAAGCTTGACTGACGCAAAGTACGCATTTGAGCTTGGGGCCCAAAACCCAAGTTTGCAGGAGGGCCCTTATATTCTTCTCTCGTTACGCCATTAGATTAATGCATTTGGCAACATCTTTTGATTTTGCAACGCTTTGATTGGATTTTACATAGAGAGCTAGTATTTACGTCGCTCTACAAAGCTGCACTTAGGAACGCATCTCATAATTTTGAACCGTGATCAAAAGACCAGGGTACCCGAGTTGATAACCCCTTTCCTAGGGGAGGGTGCTCGAGCCTCTACATATTGCCCGGCGGGTCTTCAGCGGTACCGGGCTCGAACTGATTACATGCCAGCTACGAGTTCGACCTTGACCACTAGGCTACCGCCACCACAAGGGTTTAACGGAAATAGATTTCTAAGGAGGATTGCGGAATGATAAAGATAAATATTTCATTTTCGAATCACTAGACCTGGACTTTAAATATGGGGAACTAATTTGATATCTGAATGTCTCCAAGCGGCGTTTGTTTCCGAGTGATACGGGACCCAATACGGCGACCCAGCTACAGCAAATCATCAGGAGAATGATTTTAGAAAACTTTGAAATACATTTCAAATAAAGATTATACACTTGAAATGACTAGCATAAGTCGATCATATTATACAATGTTAAAATTAATCAATAATGAATATAAATTAACAGTTGCCAATAACCTCAAAAATTCTGAATCTTGCATTTCTTTAATGAATTTCATCACACAAAGGGCATTTAAAATGCATTAAGTAAACAAAGTGGGCAATTTGGAGCAGTTAAAGCACAGCCCCTCCCATATTCTTTAACATATCCTGCACTGACGGATTATATTAGAAATATATTTTGTGCTATATTCGCAAATGGATAACACAAGACCTGAAGCAGTAGCTTGATGAATTATTGCGATGAAAATGATTAAATTGTTAAAGAAATCCAATTAAAAGTCCGAAATTAATAGGGTTGCCGTAAAAAACCCAATAAAAGTTAACTATAATATACATCATTCCCCTGTTAGCCCCGATGAAAGTATCAATGTAACCATATAGTAATGTTATCGCGCATCTTGGCAAATAAACTTGGCGCTTATCACTCCGATATCAAATTAGCACCCTCTGATCCTCCAAGAAAATAAATGGAACACACAAGTTAAAATTCCAGGAATATATTTCGGGAAGTTAAAGTAAAATCTAGAATAAACATTTCTGTAATACATCATCCAGCAAGAGTTTGTGTTGCCTTCTCAAATTTTCAAATGATTACATTTCTTCGTTTTGCACTACACTCTTTTCAAAAAACTAATTAACTTTAAAAGAAATCAGACTCTTGATAATTACCTTGTGTAATGAATTCTTAAATAAAGTAGTTCATTCGCTTTTGCTCTAATTAGAAAATGATATTTGAATTTTACCAAGCTTTTCAAAAGAAAAAAAAAAAAAAAGAGTTCAACTTTAATTCTTTTAGGCAATAATATACGTTATGTAAAGCCTATACAAACTTTGTTCGTATCACGATAGTATAAAATTAGCACCCAATAACCACTCTTAAAATATATAGGTAAACATACCTAGCGAGGCGGGTGTCCAACGGCCAGTACCAAATAACTTAAGTATTTCAAATGATACTGCTAAAAGGGCAGAAGCTCATTCATTTATACCTTTAAATATAGATTGCTTTCGTTGGCTATTCAAAGACAAAAATCTCTAAATACGAGATTTTCAAAAATTCGAATCATAAAATACTCGTGTTTATATTTTATGAAAATTCGATTACTAAATAGCAATTAAATACGCGTGATATACAATTTTCTCCAAGGCTACAGTTACATGTATCGAAATAAAGTTTCATAACAAAATAAAATGGCAAAGTTAAAAGAAAACTTACCAATTTCTGATCGAACAGCATGGTTATTCCAATTTTTGTAACCGGAGTAGTCGTCAGAAAAATTACGAGCACGATTATCCCACGAACTACTGTTAGCATTGAAGCTTTGCAAAAAGAATAAAGAACGTCCTATTGTACGAGGTCTTGTAAGATTCATGGCGATCAAAATACGAATTTTCATTTCCTCAAGAATTGCCTTTTTAAAGTTATCTCTTGCAGTCGGTTCTGTAATCTCAGGAATCCTTGAAGTCGGTTCTGTAATCTCAGGAATCCTTGAAGTCGGTTCTGTAATCTCAGGAATCCTTGAAGTCGGTTCTGTAATCTCAGGAATCCTTGAAGTCGGTTCTGTAATCTCAGGAATCCTTGAAGTCGGTTCTGTAATCTCAGGAATCCTTGAAGTCGGTTCTGTAATCTCAGGAATCCTTGAAGTCGGTTCTGTAATCTCAGGAATCCTTGAAGTTGAATCTCAGGAATCCTTGAAGCAACCACAGCGTTTTCTAAAAGAGATTCTTACTTCTTCACCGGACGCATTACTGCTATTTGCTATCACACTGCCCAAAGTAAACAGAGCGAATAGAACTAGCTGGAAGACGACTTTCATTGTGGCTTTGATAAAAATCGAGTTATAAAAGATTAACCAATGTATAAGTCTGGAGTCCCTTTCACAAAAACAAGAAAGTGTCAACGAAACTGGATGTTACTTGTAAGCGTTGATACACAGATAAGATAGTATTATAGTTAACGCTATATTTATACAGAAATAATTAGAACACAAGGGAAATACTTGAATGATGTTTCATTAACATCGTATTTGGTTGATTTAATTAAATTGTGGGCAATGTGCAACAATTACTTCTATTATCTTAAAAGCCAGTAATAAAAGCAACACATTTAAATGGGTTTGATTTCATATTATTTTTGATTTACGTAGCACTTTGAAGCAACACAAGACTCCTAATTTTTAGCAACGTTAAAGTGGTGAGGACGACACCTGAGCCGGCATTACTCTCCAAACTTCAACTTCACACCAAGAGGGAATTTAAGCCTTGACGTGCATCAGCCTCTCCACACGGCGGATCTTCAGTTGAATTATGTTTTAAACCGTGACAACGTCACTCTCGGCATTAAAACCATCACCAAAGTAGACCATGAGTCCGCAACCATGGCCACTAGATTACCACGACAAGAAGCAAAGGAAGAAGATCAAATAAAAACTTCACCTTTTTAAACCTTTATGAAGAATGAGGAGGACATCGGTGCTTATATAACTTTCAGACCATACCAAAGAAAGATTTTCAGCCCAAGCAAATTAAAAGTTCATTAGTCACAATAAAAGACCAGTATGAGTCCCAGCAGACAAGCTGTCATGGTCTCAAACTCGTGGCTTTGCTTGTTCAAGCTACACACCGTCAAAAGGTACTGAGCGTTAAGTGAAAGTTAGAAGAAATTAATTACCAGATCAGGTATCATTCATTTTGGTCAGATGAAGACGACACCTGAGCAAGCTAATCTACCCCCACTCCCCAAACTACGACATCTCGCAAGCGGTTTGACTTAAACCTCGACAGGTTTAACCCTCTGGCCGGAACATCAACATTTTGCCGCATTTAGAAACATCCGTCTGACAGACGGGTACGCAAATTTTTTAAAAAATTTTTTTACCTTAAGAACTGTTTTAAATGTCTTTATCACTCACGAAATTAAGTAGAATTTTTAGTATTTAAGTCTTTATGAGGCACACTATATTAATATATTTTATCACAAGAATTGTGACTAGTTTTTTATAAAAACTGATGAGAAATTATTTCTATTCATGTAAAAATAATAATACCAAAAATGAAAAACTAGGGACTAGGTAGGCCGCACGCGCCTACATGGGGTTGCGAATGGGACTATGACGGACCAACGATACATTGATGAAGTTCTACTTCGTTATGTTCGTCTTTTCCGTGGTGCTGTCGGTGATAAATTTCTTTTTATGGACGACAACGCAACATGTCATCGAACACTCGCTGTTCAGGATTGTCTAGACTGCGAGGGTATTCAACGTCTCGTATGGCCAGCGCGTTCTCGAGATCTAAACCCCATTGAAAATGTGTGGGATGCTTTGGGGAGGCAAGTTGCTGGTCGAAACTATGCTTCGACAAACAAGAACACCCTCATCCATGCACTCACAGAGGAATGGGATAAATTGCCTCGACAGCTGCTGGATAATGTTGTGCAAAGTATGGTACGACGTGTGGAATGTTGCATCACACTCCACGGTGGACATATCTCGTACTGATACCTTTCTTTAAGGTGCCTACTGACTTTTAGATGCATTGTTCCATTTCTCCGTACGCAGATCAAATGAACATTTTTTTTTTCAGATGTTTCACAGCTTTTGTACTTTACAGAACAATAAATATTCTTTATTCTAATGTCTGAACAGTGTGGCAACTATATTTTATCCTACTAGGCCTCATGTCTCGCTTAATGTTATGCTACATAGCAATTTGTGATCCGTCCTTAGCAATTGTCCAGCGGTGTATATAGATATATAGATATATAGAATACGTATAGAATATATATATATAGAATATATGTACAGAATACTTATAGAATATACATTGAAATTGGTATATTTCCACACTTTATATTTTGTTTAAGTTTAGTATAAAAAGTTTAGAGAATTTCTTACTAATATTATAAACGTGAAAGTTTGTGAGGATGGTTGTGTTGCTCTTTCACGTAAAACAACTGAGTGGATTTTAATGAAACTTTACAATAACATAGCTTATACATCAAAATAGCACATAGGCTATTATTTATAAAGATATTGTGTGAAATGTGCAAAATATAACGATAGTTGTCAAGTAAGTAGGAAAAATTTTACCTTTTGCAAAAAAGCCTGTGACAGCACATATCTAGTATTTTTGTGTGAAGCAAAAGCCTTCCCTTTGTTTTGTCTACGTCATACCTCAGAGCGCGCTCGCTTTTAATTTATTCCGTAAATAAAATAGTGTGAATATGTTAGTTTTGTATAATGTACTTTTTTTCGTCCGATACGTGTTTAAATAATTTACTAAACACAGTGGAATGAAAAACTATGAAATTGAAATAAAATATCCAAATGTTTTTATCAGATAGTTAATTATTTCTTTTTGAATGTTTTTTTCAGTACATGTTAATATATATATCTAGGCTTTCCCCCATACTGCTTTTTTATAACTTAACGCACACACACACACACACACACACATGTTTATTCAAGCATTAAAAAAACCAATCGTTTCAATAGCTATCTGTAAATTTTTCTTTTATTCATTACTTAAAGAAAACGGATTTTATTAATACATAAATGTTTTTAAAAAGGGTTATTTCTATTATTTCATGACCAAATTAATTATTTGTTAATTAAAAAGTACATCGTCTATTATTTTGAATCAAAATACAATTTAGAGACATTTTTAAGCTAACTATACGTAACGATTGATTGATTCATGAAAATCTGAAATTTATTTTCTTATTTTTGTTTCTTAGAAACTAACTATTACTAGAGAATGATGAAAGTTTTTTTGTTTTACTCTTAGCATCAGAATCGGTTTCTTTTATTGCTTCACATTAATAATTTTTCAATTAACGCGATATCGTTTCTTATAAATCATACATCGAAATTTGATGCTACATCTTATCTGTGAGGGGGAGGGGAACAGGGAACAATAATTTTACACTAAAAAAACCCCGTGGAATGCCGGGCTAGAGAGAGGGAAAAGAAACCTTCCTTAAATCGCAAATAAGTGAAACAAATTTCGAAAAAGTGAAATTTAATGAAATAATTTTAGAAATCACTCACATTGTGCGCGCGTACAAACACACACACACAAATTGCTGGTGTCATGAGAGAAAGAGAAAGCCCGTGCAAAACTCGCGGCCGACGGTACTTATAGGTGCCATTCACTTTAAAATAACATAGAATGACCAATTTTACGAATATTCTGACAACACTTAGCAGGAATATTCTGTGAAATCCAATCTTCCAAGGTGTGTGGCAGCACGGGTTCTATGATGAGTATTTTAGCGGGGAAGGGGTAAATAGTTTTATAGTAGAAATTGCGTTTTCAGCTGACGGTTTTTTTGAGCGGATTGCAAAGATTATCATTTTTGTCCCGAAAAATAGTTAATGTCAAAATTTAAGTCTTATTATTTTTTTTGTATATTAATGATGACCTTAGAAGACGATTTAACTTTTTATTTTAAGTGAACAGTGTATATAATTAATTTTACAATGGAATATCTTTAATTAATTAATGAGCTCTAACGGACTAAATTTCTCAAAGTTGAGTATTTTGTTTATGTATATCCCTTAATTTTTTCAATACAGTGATCAACTATTAGATCTGCAGACTTAAAATTTAATTTTTGTTTTTTTTTTTCACCTGAGATATGCAAAAAAAGCTTTTTGTGTCATTTGCAATTCATGTAAAAATTAACTCAATAAACACTTCTTTATCCTTCAATCTGTATTGTTTTATTTTTCTGTTCCCGTCGAAGAACAGGTATACCAGCTAGTAGAGTACAGCTATACCAGCTAGTTTTTGAGGATTTAAGTTAGTTATTTCACAAATTTGATAAGCTATATTTACTGTGTAATTTTATAATATGCAAACGTTTTCACCGAGCAGAAAAGCTGTAAAGAAAGATTTTCGAACCCGAGAATCTTTTACCACATGTTGTAAACAAAGTTTGTTTTTATTTCCGACCCCAACATTCTCAGATGATTCTAAGTGCTCTCTCGAGTGGAGAAAAGCGAAAATTTCTAGGTCATTTTTCTATTCTATGTAGGCAGTGGATAGATCCTCTATCCACATATAAAAACTTTCCAAAAACCTAAATAAAATCTTTTTTTTAATTGCACTTTTGTTTAATTCATTCAGATGAGAGAAAAGTATACTCTTAAGACTTGTGGAAACTTTTTTTCAAAGATCAGAAATTTTATTTATAGTAATCAAAATAAAATTTGTAGATTTACACCGTGAAACACTATTCTAACTACCCATCAGAGGACATGAAATTCAAAAAATGGTATCGTACTGCCATCTGTATTGATTTTCAAACGTTTTAGCTTCAATTAATGCATGTTTCAGTTAATGACTGAATATCCTCCATTTGTTTGGAGAAATTTTTTTTGGTCTATTAGCCACTGCTCACGAAAGGGTTAAGGCTACTGAAAATTGGGTGGGGCTTAGAATCAAAGGCAAAACATTTGTTAGATGGGGGAAAATTGAGTTGCTATCCCTTTCAAAAGGGAAAAAAAATGTAGCTGTCCATTCAAGCCACTTGAATCGATGTCTTATCCTATTCCGCAGTTTATCTCCAGTAGTCAGTCTATTCTAAACATAGTTATCTGCTCATATTTAGGAATTTTTTTTCATACACCTTCTTTTAATCACGTAAACATCAAAGTTATTGGTAATAGCATCAAGACGAGTTCACTGTGACGCAAGTATGAGACGGAGACAATTTTATATGCAGGAAAAAAATTAGAAACAGAGCAGCAACCACTGAAAATTTTTCATGAATGAAACAAATTTACGTCGATCGTGTAAGCAAAATCATATAAGTTTTGCTTATAACTGTTCAAGAGTCTTTAATAACTCTTTTACATTCGTCAAAAATACATTCTTTTAAATCGCATAGCAAATACATTGGATGGCACAGATAACGAAACCGTGTGGAAAAATGACGCCGCCGAAACCAATTCCGAAGTCAGCTGTGACATTGAGACTGACGAATCACTTTTGAAAAATGATACTGACGGTTTCAGTAATTATAGGTTCATGTATGTATTTAAAATATTTAAAAGCTGGTAAAATAAAGTAATTATTAACTTCTTATTATGTCCCACTATAAACTTTTTGAAAAATTTCATAAGTATCGGATATGATTACATGACTTTTTATTTTTTCCCAAAAATGTTTAGAGAATTATGGGTGTAGCATAGAATTGATGGCAACATTTTTTCACAAAATATTCTGAGAATTTGGGGTTTGGCTTAGAATCGATGGTGGCTTAGACTAATTTAATTTAATTTAACTTAATAATTCTGAACTAATTTAATTTGATTTTAATTTACGTCGCCTTTTGAAACCATACAAAGGCTATTGGTGATGGACCTTGAAATTTTGATCCATAGACAAGCGGCAAGGAGGAAACTTGAGCTGGCAGCCCCCTCTCCAAGTTAAAACATCACGCCAATGATTGATTGATTGATTGAATATTAACGTCGCACTGTTCAGCTACACGAGGGATTTTGGCGACGAACCACGTAATTTTGAACCATGGTCAAGTGACGTGGACGACACCTGAGCTGGCACCACCCTCTCCTAACTACCACACCACACCAACGGGGAGGACGTTTCAGCTCTCGACAGATTTAACGTGCATCGCTGCCCTCCCACACGGCGGGTCTTTAGTGGTACTGGGCTCGAACCCGTGACAAAGCAAGCCACGGTCCGATACCTATACCACTCGTGTACCGCAGCCACAACATCACGCCAAAGGAAGAACTTTGAGCCTTGACAGATTTAACGTGCATCAGCCCCTCCTCACAATGGATCTTCATTGGCTATAGGTCCCGGAGTCACGACTCGTCAACGCCTGCCATGATTTTGAGACCACTGGACTGCTGAGGTCCCATACTTGTCTTGCAATGAGACTGATGAACTTTAAACTTGAGCTCTTTTGATGAGCTCAAAGTTTTTCTTTGGTTTTGTCTGGAAGTTAGAAGAGTGTGATAAAAGCTCTGATGCAATTCTCATTATTTGGTAATGGTTAAAAAAGTTTTTCTTCAAAAGCTTTTCTGTTGCTTCTACCTGCTGTGGTAATCAAGTGGTCATGGTCCTGAACTCATGGTCAACATTGTCGAGTCGTGGGCTCCAAGCCTAGTGCTACTAAAGACCCGCCATGTAAAGGGATTGATTCACGTTAACCCTCTGTCCGGAGCATCCGTCTCTCAGACGGGGATGATTAGTTTTGATGCCTGTAGATCAGTGGTCTCTAACAATCGGTCCGTGGATCGGTACCAGTCCATGGATAAAAATATAACCGGTTCGCACAAGAAACATTAAACTATTTCCCTTTTGTAAACTGTGGTATATTTTTCTTGGGTTTGGGTTACTTTTTATGAAAACCACTTTATATTCCTTGTTAAATCACTTTACATTCATTTATTGGAGTAGCTATATTTTATTCTGAAGTCCCTATTAAATACAATTAAATTATAATTACTAAATCAAAAACAGTCTAAAAATATAAGCAATCAACGTCCCTCCTTTAGCAGCGGGTCACGGTAAAATTAACAAACGTTGACCGGTCCGTGGTGATAAAAAGATTGGGGAACACTGCTGTAGATAACGCTGGGTGTGATTTGTGGTGGGCTGCCTTGAAATTTTCAGTTGGACTCCCTACCCAGTGAGAGGATCACGTGGTGGTACTTTGCGATTTTTCAACTCACAATGTGTGTGATTTTTCTTACTTACCACCGTCT